>CM043016.1:91444776-91880615 GCA_023690525.1 Holotrichia oblita | reverse complement strand
AATTTTTTCTTATTAATTAAATTAAATGCAAAATTACATGTGTACACCAATTGTATGTGTAAAGAATTGGCCAAGTCTACTTATGACAAACTATAAAAACTCACCCATATAAAAAATACTTATCGTGCGGTTTTTTATAAAAGGAAAGTCCGTAACAAAATACTTTGTTTGATATGTCGCTTCAGATGAATTTAATGTCGAAGTAATGCTTTTTTATAACTTGGCGACAAGCTCCAAGTGGGTTTTATAGAAGGAAATTTTGTCAACCTCAGGATAAGCTTCCAAATACGCTATGCAGATAACAAGACTCCGTTACATATAAAAGTTCCGTACACTGTTTGATAGAGTAGATACATATGTTTAAAAAATTTAAGATGTTTTAGTGAAAGCATCACAGTGGAAAATTATTCACTTTCTGAAAATGTCCATTAACTATCGCTAACTGAATATGCAATTTCTTTAATCAATTATCTTTAATCATCAACTGATTTAAAAAATAGCATCATTATTTAATTCTAGTTATTATATACTACGCCTAATAGTAAATAATAACGGATATTTCCTATAGTCATAAAAATCAAAGTTTACAAAAAGATTTTTACAGCATAACACTTTAACTCTCATGACGCACTCATAACATAAATATTTACTTAAACCAACCATTGAAAATGGAAATTCCGTATAGTTATTGCCGTTGACGTTAATTTTAACCTACACTATTAACGATCACTTTCTCTGCTCCTCTTATACTTAATTTTTTGCAATACTATAATAGTTTACTTAAAAGATGACTGATTAAACTCACATTTGCCATTCTTCTTTTCGGTCTAAAGACGCCTCATGCTGACATTTAACTAACTGAGTAACGTCGAAAATGACTAACTGAATAGTCAAAAGTAACTACCGAAAAAACTTTTAGAATTTTGGGCTGAGGTAGTAGGTGAAGTGCTAAAACCAAACGTATTCGATCACATTTAAATTATATACATACATATGTACTTTTGATTGAGAATCATTGACGTGATTGAATGATTCTCAGTAATTTGATTAAAAAAAACTTTTTATTAATATAAACACTACCTAATTGTTACAATTTGATTACTTTATCTTTGTTTCGTAAAACCTAAATATATACAAATAAATAAGACTTGGCTTGATACACGTTTGAACATACAACAACGGAACGATTTAAAATGCATAAATAATTAAAATATCGTTTTAATAAAAGAATAATTAAAAAAAAAGTAAGAAAATATTAACAGCAGTGTGATGTATCAGGTTATACTATATGTATATGTGTATGTATAAGTAACACAAAAAGTGTTCAGTTTTTAGTGGTAAGGCACAGGTGTGCCGTACCTGCGCCAAAGCAGTTTTAGCGGAGTTCAGTAGTGTTGTATTCGTCGAATGTAGAACCCGAATAAAGTTAATAAAGTTTTGTAGTGCGTAACCCGACTTTACTTTGCGCCTATCCCAAATTAGTCAAGACATTACAAGCAGCTACTTAAGTCGGACCGAAGGGTTACTAAAAGAGAGTTAATCAAAAAGAAGTATAGGCAAAAGATTCGTATTTTCTAATTTTCCTGATGGCGCTAGCTTTGCTGCATTCCTGTATTTAAAGAGAGGTAAAATAAGTGACGTAAATATTCATCTCCGACAATGAGTTATTTTTCATAAATTTTTACAAAAGTAAATGTTATACAGAGTGATTGACTGAGACCAGCCATTAAAAAGGTTGGATCCCTATTGATAATAAATTTCATAAATAAAATTCAAAGTTGCATATGCATACAGTTTATTATTACAGTATACCTTTTCACTAAAATATTTCCAAGATGGCGGCATTTCGACTTTCTTTCTTTTCTTCAATGGAATAGTGTAGTTCTGTTTGCAGTTTTAAGCGCTAGATGGACTTCTACTAGTATTCCATACATCCCAATATGAGTCATTGTATTTGAGTTTTAATGATATAAAGTTCTACTAAAAAGACAATTAAATTTTGGACAGCCTGTACATCATGCACTAATTCTAAGAACAGAAACATCAAGATTTCGTCTATCCATAACCTCAATTTCATAATTTTCTCTCCAAAAATGGCGACGCCATAATATTAAGTGTTGTAAATTCAAACATTTTCAAAAAAGTCCAAAATCTCAAAAATGACTACATTTAGGTATAGGGAGTACTAGTAAAAGTCTAAAATGACAATCGGATGCAATTGTATGTATAGACTATTTCAAATTCAGGGGCACTAGTCGGGCAATGTTGTTAAATTTTGATCTGAATAATAATCTAACAGAAAATTTCGGATAGATTCAAGGCCTAATGAATTATACTGACTATATCACTCACATATCTATCAACCAATCACACAGTTGGAATTCCTTAGCAACAGCCAATGACATCCGTTTTATAGCGAAAAAATCACGTGTGAATTTTAATAAGTGATAAAATCACTCGTGGTTTTATCAATACAAATGGAGTACTGTCAAAACGACTCATTTTCACTCACAATGCTCGCAATTACTACACATTATTATTATTATGTTCTTTGTTTCCTCTTCTTCTGAGTTACCAGCCAAATATATGGCAAAATGAAGACAACAAAGAGAGTAAATTACGAAAATACCCGATAACTGCGGAACTTACTAATAGCAAACTACCCACATTGCAACAAATTTTGTTCGTGATATAGTCTTTTTTAAATACAACGCGTGACCAAGATTTTTCTTTGATAAAATTGATTTGGATAATTTGTTCGTGCTTGTTGATCTTAAATAATTTCACTCGCCCTTCGGGCTCGTGAAATTATTATCTCAACAAGCACTTACAAACTATCCAAAACAATTTTATCGATAAAATCTTGGTCACTTGTTATATTACTTATAAAAAACTAACATTTCCTATTTTTACTTGGTCTTACACTGTTTACAGTTTTGAAAATTTTAGAAAATAATAAGCACTTTATTAAAGTAACTTCTTGAAATAAATGTGTGTAAATAAAATAAATGATTATTTATTCACGTCATCAAAATATACAACAAAGTGTTAATGAGGCTAGGAAATTAATTGTTTTAACCCTACCCTTATTTAGTTTGTGTTATTATTTGGCAAGTATAATCGCAAATCATAACTAAACTTGGCAAATTCGCTACACATACCAGCGGCTTACGCATGCAATTTTGCAAAAATTTGGATACTGTTTGCGCCATTCGACAATTAACAGAGCTCACTGAGCGTGACGTATGCGTCACGACTGCATACTAATTTGCAATTCGAGTTTGTTATTCTTCGGCCATTCGCTGGTCGATTGCAAAGCTGACAACGCTCAAAATATCTCCTGCATTGCATGTGGTAAACATATGCCAAATTTTTAATCATAACTAGCTGCTACGCAGTATGCAGAAGTGTATCCCTACAGATACCCTTCATTCGTGTACGTGCCGACAATGGAAAAGTGTTTAGCATAGTAAGTGGTAATAGTTCAGTATAGATGGTCCCATATAAATAATATCGCCAACAAATAACAAAAACCCAATATCATCCTTGTTCTTCGATCAGTCATGTAGCGTACGAAGCAGAAATATTGGCTGCGTGAGTGCAGGAAACAAACCAAAATGCATCTATATAAATCTAATTCGGAGTTCAATACATACGCCCTGCAGACACTAATTTTCAATTTAGTTTTATTACGTGTGTGTAAAAAAAAAATCATCGTTTATACCAAATGTTATGGACAGATGAAGCAAAATTTACATGTTATATGTTTGTCTGACGAAAACACATACTGGACAAAAGAGATGAATCTATAAACAGTCTGGGGTACTAACGTCTGCCACGGTTTAATAAGAAATATCTCATTAAGACTAAGCTTTTTTAAGTAACTGGTTATTCATCATATTACAAGATTTTCGCATAGCGCTTAATTCTTATGTATCCATGGACCAATGCCATGGTGATTGAACTCAACTAGTCTCATTATGTTAGATATATTTTTTATGGGATTAACAAAAACTTATAGTCTGTCTAAATTCACCTCAAAACGTTGAGAATCCACAATATAAAATCAGCTTGACTTCCGACCAGTTTAAATTGGACATCATACTTAATGCAACAAATCTAGAATTTCGGAAACAATTACAGGCATATATTACACAGCAGTCTTTTATGTAACACTCATCCAATTTTAAATAACCGAAAGAAGAATAATTTGGAGTCGAAAATTTTCGAAAAATATGCAGATCGTTTAAAACACAAAATTGTTTGTCCGCTTTTAATTTAACTGAAAATAGGAACTCAGATTTGATAATGCCGACAAATGTCACAACGGTACGCATTAACGTAAACAGCAACCTAATTCCAATAATAAGTTCCATCGGTACGTTGAGTTTGATAATATACAAATTGGGTGAGAATAAACAGGTTTCTATGAACTGTAAAAGACTTTTATTTCTGGTGAGTGCAGCTACAGCAGCTATAAGAAATATTTTCAATTTAATTATGTATAGACGTATAATAGATACGAATGACATAATAAGCAATTGGAAATTGAAGATTGGGAATTGAAGATATTTACTCAGTCTGACATCTTGAACTATTATTTCTGTGTCTGTCTCCAGTTAATTGTAGATAAGGTAGTAAAATACCGGTAACACGAGTTTTAGAAATTTTCTTTGCTATGATGTGATAAAGAAAGCAATACACATTTGCTTTAGCGACTGACGTTTGCCGGAAACATAGTCCTACATGCAAAACACAAACGTTCAACCATAACAATGATTCGCTTCTTTCTTCGTGCTTTGTCTTGCGGCTTCGGGCGTGTTCTTTCTTGTAATCTTCTTTACCAGTATTTTTATATACAGGGTGAGGCATTAGTGCGTCAAAGCTCAATATATCCCTTATTATTGAAGATATAAAAAAACTTTATCTACAAGAATCATAGACAGTCTTAAGCTACACATTTTAAAATTAATTTCATATATACAGGGTGTTTCATATCGCTAGGGTGAACCAAACATACATTTTCTTAAATGGAACACACTATATATTATTTCAAATTTGGATTAAGCCCATGTTCCTCGTTCTTTCAATATCAGGTTTTATTCAGTTATACCGACTATTTCAGAAGTTATGGTCAATTTTGTGTGAAAATCGTTGCGTATTTAACGTCCTGTGTATTCCATACGAAACAGCTTGAAATTATTTTTTTACTGGAATAACTTTTTTATACTGTTACACTTTTATAACGAACTGGTGTTTTCCCAATATTACGAAAACTGTGTACAGGGCGATTCAAAACACAAATGCATTATTTTCTTTTTTTTAATGGAACACCCTGTATTTTATATTAAGAAAGGGAAGAATACTTGATATACTTTCATTTTCATTAACTATTCCTATATCTAAAGTGGTTAGTTTCTGAGATATTTAATGATTTTTAAAGAAATGTGAGCATTTTGGCAATAATTGGAATATAGTACATTAGCCATGAAAAGTCTGAATCATATTATTTATCAGTTAATCAACTAGTTTTATTTGTTAGTATAGTTTGTTAGATTTTGCAAATTTAATTACTCTATAAAATGCATTTTTCTGTTGAGGAATTGACAGACATGATATGGGTACTAGGAGAGTGCATGAAAAATTGTCTACTTGCTAAACGAATTTACCAGAAGGTTATTGTTTCAGGTTGTCGTCGGGCAGGATCGACGACAACCTGAAACAATAACGCTGGAAAGGTTAATGGATCGCTTCACTCGGACAGGTTCTGTAATATATGAAAAATATGAAAGAGCGAAAGCTGTTCTTACCGAGGAAAAAGAATTCAATGTGGTTCTTGCAGTTACGGACAATCCACATATTAGTACCAGAGAAATATCGCGGCAACAAGATATTAGTCAAAAGGCTGTCCGAAGAATGCTCTGTAAAAATAAATTTCATCCATATCGTATGCGATTGCATCAAGAGTTACTCGACGATGACTTGGCCCGTAGAGTTGCTTTTTGCGAATGAGCTCAACAACAAATCCGCAACCAAAGAGATTTCTTTAATTTTGTTCTTTTATTATGCTACAAGTAATCCCTATTTTGTAGGAAATTATAGTCAAAATAGGTGGTCTTTGAAATGGGGTAGAATAATTGGCGACTACGTAATTGGACCACATTTTTTCACAGACCGAGTGAATGGTCAGGTTTATTTAGAGTTCTTAGAAAACCATTTACCATTATTGCTGGAAAATGTTCCCATCAATATTCGTCACAATATGTGGTATTTACATGACGGGGCTCCGGTACATCACACTAGACCGATTCATATTTATTTAAATACACATTTTCCTGCAAGGTGGATAGGAAGAACAGGACCAACTACATGGCCAGCCCGATCCCCAGAGCTAACTAAAATTGACTTTCATGTGGGGTTATGTAAAAGACTTTGTGCATAAAACACCGGCAACTACGCAAGATGATATGAAGAATAGAATAAGACAAGCGTTCCATAGCATTAATATAGAAATGTTAAGAAATGTAAGTCGATCATTCGAAAGACAGCTGCAATGTTGTATTGATGTTTTTGGAGGACACTTTGAGCATTTATTGTGAACCTTGTTGTATTTAAACTTTAGCTAAAATGGTAAAATATTAATTATCGGTATAAGGTTTTTATTTTGTAGTTAAATTTAATAAGATTATTTTAATTAATGATTTAGCATTTTTCTAATGTCACTTTTTCATGGCTAATGTATTACTTTCCAATTATTGCCAAAATGCTCAAATTTTTTAAAAATCATTAAATATCTCAGAAACTAACCATTTTAGATATAGGGAATGGTTAATGAAAATGAAATTATATCAAGTATTCTTCCCTTTCTTAATATAAAATACAGGGTGTTCCATTAAAAAAAATAGAAAATAATACATTTGTGTTTTGAATCGCCCTGTACACAGTTTTCGTAATATTGGGAAAACACCACTTCGTTATAAAAGTGTAACAGTATGAAAAAGTTACTCCAGTAAAAAAATAATTTCAAGCTGTTTCGTATGGAATACACAGGACGTTAAATACGTAACGATTTTCACACAAAATTCACCATAACTTCTGAAATACTCGGTATAACTTAATGAAACCTTATACTAAAAGAACGAGGAAGATGAGCTTAATCCAAATTTGAAATAATATATAATGTGTTCCATTTAAGAAAATGTATGTTTGGTTCACCCTAGCGATATGAAACACCCTGTATATACGAAATTAATTTTGAAATGTGTAGCTTACGACTGTCTATGATTCTTGTAGATAAAGTTTTTGGATATCTTCAATATTAAGGGATATATTGAGCTTTGACGCACTAATGCCTCACCCTGTATATTGGTTACGTGCTGGACCTTCCTAGTAACCACGGCCGTACGGTATACTGATTATTTAAATAAATATAATAAACACAAGATTAGTGTTCTTGTGTGGGCCCTAACATGACAAGCTTTAACATATAAATTGCAACGCGGACTATCCTCGTCGGCGTTCTGACGGGAAGTGCTCTATCGGAGAGTCGAGCCGAATTCCTACGCGGTATGATGGTCTGATCATAAGTCACCTGTTTGCTCGTTGTCGGTTAAAACCATTACATTTTTTAACTATTAAGAATATATGAGCGTTTAACACAGGGAAATTATATATAGTCACGGAATATATACAGGTAGGTGAATTGCATTAATTAAAATAAAATAACATTCTTCAATACCTATATTTAATAAGTACCTGTTTTCCTTACTACGTCAATATCTCTAATAAAATAAAATAAATGGAAGTATCGCGTCCCGTTACAATATAAAGCTAGTTATGTTTCGCAGTTTTTGCACATCTTTTCCAATTACTCCCTTTCCACTTCGTCAAAGCTTTACGGTGCACTTTACGCACACACTTTAAAACATATATAACTATTAACGGGTCGATGGCCGCAGTGGTTAGGCAGCTGACTATTGTTGTGAGAGAACGATAGGTGCCGGGGTTCAATTCTCTGGAGGGACGGTGACATTTTTTCAGAGAGTTTAATCCCGGATCGACTTGCCATTCGCTGTTGGGAGCAAAGTGATTCACAGCACGACATCATAAAAGGCGATATGATGCTGTCACAAAGCCATTTAAACACAACTTACACACACTAAAACTACACCGCAAGAGTTGCAGTGATAGCCAGACAAGTAATACAGCTTACCGAGTCACTGCAACTAAGCATCCACCACACATAAAAAAAACACTAAATAAAATAAACACTCGTCGCACGACTTTGGAAAACCAATAAATGAAAGAATCACTAACATACGAACTTACGAAATAAGTAAATGACGTACTTTGTAATAATAAATGCTATAAAATTTGATATATATACAAATATACCTACTACGTCTTTTTAATACCTAATAATAATAATAAATCAAAGCATTATTTGAAATCAAAAGTCCAATTAAAACTAATACTCGTATATACATAAATATTTAATTGAACTTCTATTAAAATATAGCGCTATCATGTTTTACATTTTATTTAGATTTTATTCCAATTGTTTAAAACATAGTTAACGAGGTGTTAATGATTCAGAACTGGTTAAAATTCTGGCTGCTTATTTTGCCTGTTTTCCTCCTTCAATCAATTTGATTAAAATAAGTCACCTTGTAAGTTCTATGAAAGTTTCTGCATACTACAAAATAAGAACAGTTTCCTTGTCCATAAAATTTTAAATTGCGATTGTGTTTAGCTCCAACCATATCGCTCAGAAAAGGATGGGCACGTGCTGATCATAATAAGAAGTTCTAGAAAGTTAAAGAATCTTACCAGCTTTCGAATAAAATCGATATCTTCTATATGGAGTTGTGTATGTTAAATAATATCATAATTATATTAATACAGATCCATGGATAATTGTATTGATTTTATAGTAATTAATACTTATCTTTTAATTCTTGAATCATTTCCACTTGTAGGTCAATAAAACAACAAATAATTAAATAAGTACATAGAGGTCAGAAAAAATATATATTAATAGTAATTAATACTCTAAATTAATTCTTTATATTCGTTTATGTACATATACCTATCAGCTTGAAATATATTATGTAATTTACGTACCAACTGTTTAGCTTACCTTCTGACACCATTCCGTTTTTGATAGATTTCTTATACAGTTACAGGAGCAAATATTTTTCCCCGAGTTTGATATTGAACTAGTTTCTGTTATTTAAACATGACTAAATTAATTTCACAAGTCTAGGCAAACTAATTTGTATAATAATTAGCAACAATATCAATCGAAAAGCAGTTGTAACTTTCGGTGGCGCGGAAATTTGTATGGAATCATTTTGTTGATAAATAATAGTAATATATGTATTTGTATACATCTAAAGTTGATTAGATCACTTAAGCAAATTTACATTACTTTCGGCTGAAAAATATTGGTAAAATTCCGTTAGCTAATATTTATGTATAGAGTAAGTGTCAATTACTTCGTCTTTGAATAATTCACTATTTAGAAATTATAAAACTATAATGACCTCAATTTTGAAAAATTAAAGAAAATTTTTATGTCTGAGAGGAAAATATTGTAAATTCTATTTTAGATTCTCGGTTACAGATTATGATTTTATCGCTATTCCAATTATTCTGCCACTTGCTTATAAGGTACAATACAAATAATTCAGTGATTATTCCAAGAACAACATATCTTTGTTATGACATTATTATATTATAATAAATAGTAATCTTTACTTAGACAAAAACGATACCTCAACGATACTAATACTGACAGCAATGACAGCGTAATTCATCGAAAACACAGTAATGAATAGAATATTCTGTTGAAACAATCAATAGAGTAATAAATCTGCAGTTACTCAAGTATGCCGTCGATCTACTATGACCTCTATACCGGGTGTCAACGAGATCATGTATCAGCCCGCCATTTATTTATTAGTTAAAATAAAACTTTGAAATTCGGACCGTATATATGACTGATTGGTGGGATTTTTCAGGTGCACTCAGTTTTTCTATAGCACTTCCAGTCAAACCGGAAGTGGCGTTAATTTTGAATTTTTAAGTACAACATGTATTATTTCTATTCATATTTTGCTTCTTCTAAAAATTTGCCATCTAGTGCAGGTCAACTTTTGATATTTCTGTCAAAGATACCGGTATCTGTAAAATTTATCCATTAAAGTGAAACTGCTTCGCAACAATTGTCGAAATGTAACAACCATCAAAGTTAGCTTTGAAAACAATTAAGAAACGTATTTTCACATTTACACGCATTGGTGGAAACTGTGTTTTTTTCATTTAAAATGTAATTATTCTGTTGCTTTGGAATTAGACTACTTTTAAAACATTTTATATTTTGTACTACCTGTCTACCACTAAACCACAGCATATTTTATATCACTTGAAAGCTAAAAATTATGCCAATATGGCACTGTAATAAAAAAATAGGTGTTACTATTTTAAAAAACGAGTACGTGTCATTTGAAAATGAAAAAATAAGAAAATCTTATTTTCTTTAGTAATTTCAACGTGAAATACATGTTTTCTTTGCCAATGCGTGTAAATGTGAAAAATACGTTTCGTAATTGTTTTCAAAGCTGACTTTGATGGTTGTTACATTTCGACAATTGTTGCGAAGCAGTTTCACTTTAATGGATAAATTTAACAGATACCGCCATCTTTGACCGAAATGTCAAAAGTTGACCTGCACTAGATGGCAAATTTTTAGAAGAAATAGAATATGAAAAGAAATAATACATGTTGTATTTAAAAATTCAAAATTAACGTCACTTCCTGTTTGACCGCAAGTGCTATAGAAAAACTGAGTGCACCTGAAGAAGCCCACCAATCAGTCATATATGCGGTCCAAATTTCAAAGCTTTATTTTAACTAATAAATAAATGGCGGGCTGATACATGATCTCGTTGACACCCGGTATAGTGCACATGAACTATTTACATCTGATCATGGCATACTTTTATCGAAACTGGATGGTATACAATTGTGTGCTCCTTTAATGAGATTATTTGCAACTTATTTTAGTAATCAGCATGGGTCCGTCGTCTATAAGGGTTTCTACTCCGACAACTTCAGCATTTCTGCAGGTGTGTCATAGGGTTTCAACCCTGGACCCTTGCTTTTCAATGTATTTCTTAATGATCTGCTTCTTAGGTGAAGATGTGAATCGTTGACATATACAGATGACGTTAAAGCCGGAAACACATTGCTCTGATGTGTTGTGTTGTGTCGTGTTGTGATGCGATATGTTGTGACGCATCGTGGACAGATTGCTCTGATGCATACCTATATATGTATGACGCGTTATGACGAAAATATTGACATATTATTCAATTAATATTCCACGGCGTCCAGCTCCTCAGACGAATTCGAAGAGGAAGTAAAAGAAAGCGCTGTAGTTGTAACTTGTTGCGATGCATTAACACAAAAAAAAATGGATTCATGAAATCAATCAAAATAGGAAAGTGTCTGGTGAATACCATACATTAATAAATTTGCTTATCAAAGACGAAGAACGTAAAGTGTTTTATAAAAACTCAAAAAATATATTAAATGGGCACCTGTTAACTTATTATATTCTAAATGCGGAAAACTTAGTATCAGTGTGTAATAAAGAACATCTATTAAACGGCGTCGGTTCTGAGTAGTTATATTCTGTGGAAGGTACCAGAAGACTAGTAAAACTTTGCAGGGGAATGAGATGCGAAGATGTAGATGAGGATATTGAGGGATGATTACTTTGCGCACTATCTGTTCGGGATGCCGAAGGATTTTGTGCTTCCAAAGTTCTGATTTCTGCTTCAGATACTAGTCTGCATATAATTGCATTCTAATAAATACCTGATGCCTCTTGCATTATATATTGATTTCAGCAATTCGGAGATTTTATATAAATAAACATTCATGATTCCTCGCGTTTTCAATGAGTGCAATTCCGTCAATTTCTCTATTTTTTTATTATTTCGCTCCTGACGCTATGACGCTTGTGTCGGCTTCTGACGAAAATCTGGACTGCTCGGATTTTATCACGACACAACACACGTTAACGCGACATAACACAACACGTCAGATGAGTGTGCACGTCCATGTATATTGTATGTGAGAAGTAAGGGTGTCTGATCGATATGACGTTGCATAGCATCACGACACAACAGGACACAACACATCAGAGCAATGTGTTTCCGGCGTAAGATCCACATTACTATCAATACCCATGCTGCTACAAATGAATCTCTTGCTAATCAATGAACGGTGCGCATTGTACAACATCGCTTTGAATATCAATAAATGTTCAGTTGTAGTAGACTCTGTTTGGTGATGAACCGTGACCGTTCGTGCAGAAGGTTGCCTTATTACTACAAAAGGTCATTCTTACCAACCTATAAACAAATGTCCGATCGCATTTCTTTATCTTCATCTTGTCATTTCACTGCGAAAGTAGCAGTGCCAATTTAATCAGCCGAATCTTGTTTTCCCTATAAATTGTTTGCAAATGAATTTTCTAATATTTAGCCTTTGTGATCGTTTCCATAAAGATAATTTCGGTATTTATATCATTGATTCTTTTCTGAAAAGTGTAGCTGTATCGCCATAGTTATTTTTTTTGTTTCTTAACAGTCACTACAGATTCAATCAAACCAAATTTATTGAAAAGTTCGCGCGAGGCCGTAGTGTTTGACAGCTTTAGGAAACATGTCTATAGCATATGAGTAGGATACATTTCCAGTGCCATACCATTTAATCAAACATGCGTTTTTCAACGATTAAATATTTTTGAAAGCAACCAGAAATTATTGGTTTGGTATTTTTCAATATTATCGACAAAATAGTAACCTGTGATGAACAAGATTAAATTAAAAATTAGATATATACATACATTAAATTCAGTATAAAAATTAACCTCATTAAACTTATTGTTAGTAACAATACATAAATATAACAATCTCAACAACAATCTCTAAATTCAGACTCTATTTACACTAATTTTATATTTCTATTATCAGTAAACTCTCAAATGCAATATAATGATAGTTTTGTCTTGTTTCATATTTTCTTAGTTGAAAACCCTGTATAGCAGATGCAATTTATCGTAATAGCAAACAAGTTCATTTCACAAAAGATGTTTTTTAATGACTAAAATCGGAAATAAAGTTTTTTTGTCGTGTCAGCTCTATTCAGGTGAATAATCGATAGTACCTAATACCTGACGCAAAAGAAAAACGTAATAATAACATTCTAAAGGAATCAGCCCACAGTAAAAAAAAATGATCCAAATCGAATTAACTATTTGAAAGAAAAAGTCTTCAAACTTTGGGAGCGTTTCCGGTGGTAGCTAACACACAAAAACCATTTAGAATGTATTATGTCATTAAAAAATCATATTTTTCCGTCTGTGATGTAGAAGTTTAACTCTGTTTCAATAAAATATACATTACACTCGCCTGCATGCTGATGTATACCCTAGAAATAGGAAGCATTAAGTACAATACGATTAAAGTAAAAGTTTCTAGTATTAGCCTCGGCAACACAGATTAAGAACAAATCTTGTGTACGTGGGACTAAAGAACGGACATAGGTTGCCTTTAGATTTATTGTGTCTTCTAAAATTATGCATGTTTTTATAATGATAATTGTCATCATATCTTCCTAGATTAATCTTTGCAAAACTGCGTCGTTAGTCAAGGCAAATATACAGTCAAATAGTTATAACCAATACTTTACGAATTGATGTAATGCTGATACTATGTTAAACACAAAAACAATGTACATATTTGATATTACCACCGTACTTGCTGTTTAGACTTTTGTATTCATAATTTAAAATGCAAAAGCCAATATTACTGATTGTGAGTCAATGCTGTTTATATTCAAGTGTCTGGATCTGTCTATTTAATTGAAATACCCAGAGTTCTTTATTATTGCCCTACAGATTTGCGTATTAAACCGTGATGGGGCTGTGGATTTCAATATTTTCATATACATACATGTACAAAGAATTCAAATAAATTTTACCTCAAAGTAGCCCTTGGAAATTATAATTATGTCTTAGAATTAGCTTGTTACTTAAATTTTAATAGGAATTTTGTTGGTTATGAGATGAGATATTTGAATGAAATGACAAATGTCAAAATAATAAAATGAACATTTTTAACTGAATGAAATATGTTTATTTCAAGAAACAAGCAAAATTTTATAAAAATTGTTCAAAGTGTCCACCACCTTGTTCGAAACATTTCTCATCTTCTTCTAATGGAAGAAAAACGGTTTTGTAGTATCGCATTGTCAATTCGAGTAATTCTTTCAGCAATTCTGATTTAAAGGTCTGCAAGATCAGGTATCTGTAATCGATAAATTGAGCTCTTTAAGAATGGCCATAAAAAGAAATCACATGGGGTAATGTCACAAGATCTTGGTGGAAATTCATGTTCAGTGTTTAAACTTATCAACCGATTTTGAAAAAATTGCTGCAACATTTTAATTGTTTCACCTGCTGTGCTCTAGCTCCGTCTTGTTGAAAGTAACCCTGTGTTATTTCTTCATCGTCAAGCTGTTCGATAAATGGGATAATAATTTCTTGTCGATACCTTTCTCCTGTTAAGGTTCCGTTAAAAAAAATAGGGCCAATAATTCTCCTTTGACTAATCGCACACCATACACCAATTTTCTGCGGATGAAGTGTGGTTTCAAAAAAAAAAATTATGTGGTTTCTCATTAATCCACATCCTCATATTTTGTGAGTTAACATATCCATTCAGATAAAACCATGACTCATCAGAAAAAAAGGTTTTGTCAAGAAGATCATTATCAAAATTATTTAAGAACCACTGACTAAACATTATTCTTCTGGGATAGTCGATTTCCTTGATTTCTTGATAACAGGTCATGCGATATGGAAATAAATGTAAGTCCTTTTTCAAAATTATATGACATGTGCCAGTTGATACACCCAGTTGTTGTGATATAATGCTCGTACGGAAGTTCTTGGTGCATTATTTATAATTTCTCTTACATTATTAACTAGCTCTTCTGTACGCTTTTTCGCCAGACCTGTGCCTTCTTTCTGTTTAACACTCCCTGTTTCTCTGAAAACCATAACGGTGCGTGCCGAAAACTGTCATAATCAAAGATTGGATGAAATTAGGGAACTCATTTCTAAATTCTTCTAAACAATCTTGAAGAGAATACTGCCGTTGTTCGTCAATCTTACGTCCGTTTCGAAAATAAGATTCTACCATGAACGATTTGTGTTGTATAGTAAAAACCATGTTAAATCAATTTTAAATTACAAAGCAATTTTTGTCAACTATGCATCTGTCAAATTGACAACTAATGCAAATTTAAATTATTAATAATCATACGTTTTTAAAGGAATGGCCTACTAGAGGCAAAGCTTATTTGAACGCTTTATATAATCGTCATTTACAAAGTGGGCCACTAAGATAGGTAAGCGGCTGTATTTCGGAAAGTACCTATTTGTCCTAGGTCCTGCGGGAAAATATATAGTAGTAACAGTAATAGATAGTAACAGTGGTCAACAGAAACTGCTGGAAATTATTTCCAAGTTTCAGATTTTACTGCTAGGGGTGTAACTACGATATCCAAATGTAACATTACTATTATCTCAGGTAATCGCTGAACGAGCTATAATTCTGATATTTCAATTGAAACACCGTTTAATACTAGATAATTCTCTTTAGTGACATTTTTTCGTATCTGTCATAATAAGGGAGACGGAAGACCATGTATTTGTCAATGTTTAAAGTTGAATATTTCCGTTACTATTCAACCTATCCGAATAATCCTGGACTTGTTTGAAAGGGAATTGTGTGGAATTTAAACAGCATTGATATATTGTATGCATTAGTTTCAAACTAATAAACTAGAGGTCGCCTTCTGCAGCAGTAACTTATTTTTACGATTTTGTTTAAAAAATTAAATAGTAGGTACGTTATTGTTGCATTAATGAAACCGCATATCGATATCTCTATCAATTCCCAACTTAATGCAAACAAGTAAAAGGGTAAGATAAAACAATAAACATAATCATTAACATAATCAAGTTAACTGCAAAAGAAAAGTAAAATTATGTAACCATGGAAATTAAAAACCGAATAACCTGACTTATTCAACCGAATTAATTTAAGCAGGATGGCGCTGCTCCACTATTTTTGCCTCGAAATGTGACTGGATAAGCAGTTACACCTCCTAGCGGTAAAATCTGGAACTAGAAAATAGTTTCCAACAGTTTCTCTTGACTACTTTTCCTATCAATATTGTTTCCCGTAGAACCTAGGACAAATACTTTCCGAGATACAGCCGCTTACCTCTCTTAGTGACCCACCCTGTACATTCCGCAAAGAATATAAATTGTTTATAGATAATATCCTTCAAATTCTAATCTCATAGTGAGTCACAATTATCTATAGCAGTTAACCTACTTTTAATTATGCAAATCAATGAATAATTATTTAATCTGGTTAATATCGACTAAACAACCAAATGAGCAATAAAATTATATATGGAAATTTTCTGTAGGTTTATTATGAAATTCAATTCAATGCTAAAACATAATTTTAATAATATATTTTACGTCAAAATAAACATCCTTACAATAATATCTATACATTTACGTAATCACGATTAATTTTGAATTTAATGTGATGTGTAATCTGTTTCATAATTAATGCCTTAACTATCTAATGCATTCATATCAACAACTCCTTCCGTCTGTCCTGCTTTTACTTTTGACACGTCTACGTCTAGTTATACGATAACCACAGCCTGACTATTTCCTTTAATTCTATTTCATTACTTTCGCGACATAATTGCTGGCTTTTTATACTGCTCGAATTGGTTGTGTTACAAACAGTCATAAAGCCACTACAGCATAGCTAGATCACTGGAATATGTTCAATTGTTGTTTGAATGCCCTAATTTTCTGATTTTGAGAGATAGTATTCTCCAAACTATAATAGATATAATTTTAGTTATTTTCGAAAAGGATAAATAAGTTCAAATCAAATACCACACAATCGTTTACATTTCCTTGGGACTAGTTGACTACCTGACAAGCAAAAGAAATTGTACTCCTTATTTTCATATCTTTAAGATTGTGTCAATGTTGACCTCTTGTCTGTAGACAGCCAGTATATTGACATTGTAGGTATATATTTTTTTTGCACGGGTGGAACAACCGCGAAAAGCTAGCTCGGCCAAAAACGACATTCACTGCTGGAAAAAAGGGACGAGCACACTCTGTATGAAGTGAACGTTTGCATATAATTTTAGCAGTGCATAAAGTTTTCCAGTACACGAGTTGACGCAACGTGCTTCGGATTTTTTATAGCTAATTGTTTTACTAGACGACTCCGACAAGTGCAACAATAAGCAATGCAAGGAATCCAAAGCGGGTGGAAGAAACCGACTGTTCTTACTGTCGTGCGAAGGGGTACTATGTAGTCGTACTTTATGCGTAAAGGCGGACTCTTAGCGTTACCTGAGCGAGTTCGAGCGCAGAACGGTTGTGGGTATACATATGGCAGGTGTATCCTTCCGTGAAATCGCACGTCGTTTCGAGCGGTTGTCAGCAGTGCAACGGGCATGGCGGGAATGGAATGAACATAGACACGCCTTCAGTCTAGAGCAAGACAAGCCCGTGTGACCACAGCACGCGAGAACCGCGCCTTTGATCTATAACGCTGCGTATATCCTCTTCAAGGCAATTTGGAGCTGTTTGGCCAGCAGAAAGGGCAGGCGTACTCACTACGCAAACTGTACGAGGCTGTTTACTAGAGAATGGACTGCGATCGCGCCGTATCTTGCAGCGGATTCCATTGACTCGCGAGCACCGCCGTACACAGTGTCAGTGGGTAGAAGTAAGACATCGGTGGATTGCCGAGGGGAAGCACATTTGTTTTCCGATGAATCCAGATTCGAATTAATCCTCGATAATGTGCGAATTTTAGTTCAACGGAGACCTGGTAAACGTTAACTTGAGTAGTGCGTCCAACAGTATAAGAGACATGGCGAAAATGGAATGAGCAAGGTCGTACGAATCTTCAGCCGTCAGCGGGACGGGACGGCGTGACCACAGCACGCAAAAATCGCGCCCTTATGTTCAGCACTATAGTGTCGCGTATGTGCTCCTCAAGGCAACTTGGAGCTGTTTGGCCAGCAGGAAGAGAAGGTGTACTCGCCACGTGAACTGTACGGGGGTCGAATGGGTCGAGGCGAGACATGGGTGGGTAGTCGAGTTGAGGCACATTCTGTTTTCCGACGAGGTGTAACGGGCCGTTGTGCTTTCCTACGTTCGGCAGCGCTCGCATCTGCTATACATGGACGACAACGCCCGACCGCAATAATTTCTAATTTTTTAACGTAGTTCGTCTAATTGTTTCGTCTTATTTGACCGTTGTTATTCGAAAGGTATTTCTTAAAAATTAACGCACAATTGCACTGTTATGTGCAGGACGTCCGTCTTATTGATACCAAATACTTATTTCAATATTGGTTATGTTCTGGATGAAAGGAATAATGTCATTTTGCAGCAATTGTAAATATGTTTGTGAATTTAACACGCCGTATATAAAAAAGTAACTGATTATTATAGTGTTATGACAGTTTCTATAAAGTTTAAACTAAACAGTAGTAATTATCCTTTATCAATAATAATTATATACTTCACAAATATAAAGCCACCACTTACAGATATTATGCATTGCGGAATACGAAAAGTGCCGATAAATTCTATGCTTCTCCTATATACAAATGTAAAATAATTGCTTATTGAGTATTTGTCCTCCTCTCTCTCAGCTTAGTACTTTAGCGGATGTTAAACGATCGAACGCAGTGACAGTGCTGGGACAAAACAATAGTAATTACAATCACACAATGGATAAAGTTTCACAAACGGGATACATAGCGCAAGAACAGATTAAAGCTCTGCATTCAATTATTGCTCTCAGATTGTTAATACTTCCTGATAGATATTTAAAGTACATGTATGTACAACAAATTCTTAAATATTATTTCTTCTATATTTGCCAATGGAGGTATAGACATTGGTAAAAATCAAATCACTGTTTCAATGATGTCTGTCTTTATCTTAAACAATAAATACATAATTACGAGACACGAGGGGTAGTACGGGACATCGGGGGTAGTACGGGACGGACGGAACACAGGGGTGGTACGGGACGGGCGGGACACGAGGGGTGGTACCCGTAACAATAAAACATTAAATATCTAAATCAATACTTTTCTAGACAGAACGAAGTCTGCAGGGCCAGCTAGTGTTTAATAAAGGGAGTATATTTCATAAAAATATGTTCACTTAATACAATATTAATATAGAATAGGTATTATTTTGTTGAGAAGAGGTCGGAAGGACAGAAGAAAGTATTACCTGTTTGCCACCAATATTTTGTCTCCTGGCAACGAGAAATTTTTCATAAAAAAGTGCAAAAAGTGAAGAATATGAAGTTAGATATGTAGTCGCATACAATGACCTGTATGATCAGTGCTACTAAATACACCTTAGGACATAAAGGAAATGCTGGGAAACGTTAGCTTGAGGCTTTTGGAAATGTGGATTTTTCTACTGTTGAAAATCTTTTGCGACGCCCTGTATCTTACAAAACTACAACGGTCGTAAGCTGATAAACCAGATGTCCTCATTATCGACAACATGATCAAGTTTTGGACAATGCCAAGAAATAATTGTTGATTTGTCGACCATAGCTTGCATCTGGATCCCACTACCTCTAACCTGCCGCAAGAAGACTCATAAAGCGCGCTTGGAAATGATGAAGAAATGGGTAAAGAATTATTGCAGGAGAATGAAACAACTGATCACAGTAGCTAGTGCTCAAATAAAACCGGCGAAGATGATAAAGATGGCGGCATATTTGATTCTACCGAAGTCAAAATATTTAACACATTCTTCAGAAGTCTGAAGATTAATTGGGACTAAAAGATTAAGAGTATTCACAATAGATGTTAAAGGTCGCAGTGAAGAGAGGCAGCATTGCCTACACAACCCACATCTAGTCTAATCTAACACATTGCGTGCTATGTCATTCATGTAAAAATAATACAAAATATGAATAATAACCAAGAAGTCGTTTCGACGTCTTGTACTGTGTTTACCGTGGCACGCAATGTGTTAATAAAATATGAGCTGAATGACCGAGAAGAAAAGATCTAAACGTAAAAGTACAGCATTTAATATAGATGACTATGTTCTTCTTTCGATCCGTGGAGTTCATTACGATCTAGCAGTTCCTTAAAATATTGGCGAAATAATTACAGATTGTGAAAACTGTGTGTATCAAGTTGCCACAGAGAATGATTTACTGGGAAACGGATGTGGACTTCCACTTTGTTGTTTGCGAACTACATTCATCCACCTTTTACGATAGTTAAAATTACTTAACAAGAATTAAATGTAGACCTCGATTTAGTACATTATTATAAGTAAATTATTTTAGTACATACCTAGATCACTAGGTTCACTTTATCTCCCTAAAGATAGGCCACCACTATGACCAGCACTTATGTAAAACGGTTATGTATTTGAAGCTATTTTGAAATTCTCACGTAAAAATCTCAACAAATATGGTGGACATTCGACATCACTTTTGACGGAGTGGGGACTTATATACTCAGCTTCCATGTATATAGTTCTATGGTGTGGACACGATGCATTACAAAAAGCCACTTCCACTTTTCTGAAACCTAAGGATACACTTACGTCAAAATAGATTTCTCTAAGAGGGCCGGTTTCGGCACGTTTGGGTGGCCAAGGTGCAGCAAAAAATTCCAGCTATACTCACTAACCATCATTTCAAAAATAAAATATGTATTTGTTTCAAATACACGCGGTTATGTACATACCATCAGTTGTCATAATAGTCAGAATTGTGTAAACAAGTATGTAGCTTATAATATGAGAAATAGTATAAGTTACTAATTACATATCTATATTAGGTATACCTATACTATAAAACATGTAGGTGCCACTGCCCGTAAATTCCAGCTTTTCTAATTCTAGTTATCGACGCATACGCGCCACGAGTGAAATTAAAATTTTTATTTAATTAAATATTGAGAGTTATTTCTTAAAGTTTACTCAAATCTATTTAAAAAAACAAATTAAATTAATCTGATGCGAAGCTCTCTGCATGAGTTGCCATTTATGAAGGAACCCATGTTGCTATACATCCTCCTTATATTTCAACTAATTTTAAAATTTCTCATCCTCCATGTGTTAATGATGTTAATTTGTTAATAACGATTTTCTACTAAAATTCACTGCACACACGAATGTTCAAAAATCGACGTACATACTAACATCTATATTCTTCTTTGCTAAAATCCCCTACTTGTACAAACCCTACAAAAAATGTCCTACACATTTTGTGATATCTTTTACCGTGAAACCTACGTTACCTAGATGTCACAAAAATTAGCCTGATTTTCGTATATCGTCCCGTATATATAAGTATATACTGCATACAATACGCTATGGGCAGACTGCGCATCCTTTGTATCTTTCGCATATTAAAGAGTATTACTCCCACTCCCCAGGTAGCAGTAAATTTTCTTTTTCCTACTCGAGGATGTCTTCAGTTGTTCTTGGTTAATTTATATGTCCTGTTGACTATATTTTTCGCGTTATTCTCAAGCGAAACCGCGTTTGATGTACTTGGATGTTACTCATAAGAAAATGTGGTTTTACTCGCTTACTGTTCTCTGTACTAAAAAGAGTGTAGTCATGTAAAGGCATTCGACCATCTCAGAAAAACCAAACCTTTAATAAGCTGGACCGCTATAGTTCACACAACACAAAAAAAAATGTGATAAATACAAATAAATATAGTAAGAATTCTACTATTGCAAAAATAACAAAAAATTCTGCTCTCTTAGTATTACAACAAAATAACCTAAAAAAGTACATTCCAAATTGCCATAAGGATGAATAAAAATCACTTGCCCATGTTCTCACACAATACATAGATATAGAATGTCATTTGATGTGTGTTTAATTTATATCTGAAACCTTTAAACGAAGATTTTCTACGCCGACAGCAATACTATTTATTATGTTATTTGCATTAATGCATGCACAACTGAAGAATACTGTACTTATTTTGATTATTCCATAAGCCAACATGTACACTGGAGAGCTTCTTAAGGAGAACGGCAGTATGGCTACGTAGGGCAGGCGATGTAAGCGATATTGAACCTTATGCAAAATTTATACCTACACGACACCTGGGTTCATGCGTTCTTAGAATTAGATGTTTATTTTAAATTCTGTCGTAAACGAAGTATTTCTATTGCAGGTACGAAAACCGATATTCAAATCGATATATAGTATGTAGATCTCAATTAAACGACAGTGATCGTTTCATATTTCGCTAAATACTAAGTATATGTGATTAAAACACATATTTGTAAAATATCTTTTTAATTCATGAATTATATGAAAAATTGCATAGAAATAAATTAATAAGCAGCTTAGTATTTTAACAATAAAAAGGCATATTTGTGATGAAATGAATAAAATTAATGTATTTGTATTTATTAATATGTAAATATTATAACTACATTATTAACAAAGAAATATGAAGGGTAAATTCAAATGCGTGTCTTTAGTGATAATATTCTGTGTTAAAGTGATAATATTTGTGTAATACAATAAAACTTACAGCACACTCCTATAAGTGTAATTTTCATAAACGTTGTCTTAGTTTTTATTTTTACCATTACCTAAATTCCAATAGTTTAATAACAGTGATATATTTTAGAGTTTGACTATACAGGGTTTCCACGGCCGAGCGGGAAATTTATGGAGCTCCAGATTTTACCGGTAGGTGTAACTGCTATCTTCAAATCTAAAATTCCTATTATCTTAGAAAATTGCAGAATAAGCTATAACTTTGATATCATCAATTGAAAGCCCATTCAATATCAGATAATTTTCTTTGGTGACATTTTATCGTATCTGTCATAATAAGGGAGAGGGAAGGAAGACCATCTATTCGTCAATGTTTAAAGGTTAATATTTCCATTACTATTCAAACTATCTGAACAATCTTGGACTCGTTTGAAAGGGAATTGTGTGGACTTTAAACAGGGATTATATGCTATATCCATGAGATATAATGGAACGATACTATTGCGTTAATAGGTTCGTAAGCGGATTTCAATTACATATATTTTACTGAAAATCGCATCTCGATATCTCTATTTGTTCCCATGTTATTGCAAAAAACGACTACCAAGTATAAAAGACACAATCGAGTCAGGCAATAATAATTTAAAAACTAAGTTGGCTTTGGAAAACATTGCACATCTCTAATGACAGTATTATAATGTCAAATTATTTATTTTGTCTCGCAAAAAAAGTAAAAACAAACTGGAATAAAACAATAAGTATAATTAATATAATACAACAAAGTTAATTTCATTAGCAAAGCAAAATTACATAACTATCGAAAGCAGAAAACGAATACTTTACTTATTCAATTAAATTAATTTAAGGAAAATGACACAGTTTTACTATTCGCTCGTTGAAAATTTGGCCTAAAATAGACCGAGATTTTAATGTCGACGCAAGTTTTAGTGTCTTCTTAAATGTTCAAAATGCCATCATTATCGACGCACTGCTCGAGTCGTTCGCGGGTAGAAAAATCGGCACCTTCCACTTCTGCTTGTGTTAGGCCGCGCATAGCATTTTGAATTCTGTCCCGCATGTCTTCCCTAGTCAAAGGCTATCAGTTTGAAACTAATGGATATAGTATATAAGCCCTGTTTAAAGTCCAACAGTAACGGAAATATTTACCTTTAAACATTGACGAATATATGGTCTTCCCTCTCCCTTATTATGTCAGATACGAAGAAATGTCACTAAAGAAAATTATCTGGTTTTTTTTTTTTGTAAATACATTTAATAATTCCTCCACTTACTCCACCTTCCCCAGGGCATGGAACCAACAAATTGTTGAGCGCACCCCCGAGTACCTCACGCTGAACCACCAATTGCCCCCCACCACCCAAAGGTAGCTAGGCACAAGAGGTGGGTCCCACACAAAATATGAAATACTTAACCAAAACCAAAATGTTACTAATTAACAGATAGAACGTGAAACGTGCTAATCGCGAAGTAATATAACTTACTGTATAAGTATAATATCTGCAAAGAGAATAACTAAACAAGAGATACCGACCCTAATTAACATTTGACATATAAATTTTGCTTATGTATATAACAACCAAAACTATTTTCTATACCTAAGTTGCTATTTTGTGTATCCTACTTTACAAATTACAATCAAAGTTAATAGTTATTGTAGTAGTTAGTAGTTATTGTACAAGAAGTATTATAAACCAAGGTATAAAATAAATGGAAAGCACGTGGGAATATAATTATTTAACAAAATGTAAATTCAACGAGAGAGAAAAGAAAGTAGGGCTTCTCGAACATACTCCAGCCATTTACAATGAAAATTAATATTGTACAAAATATACCATAACCCGAATGGAAAAATTGTATTATTGTACATACTGTAACTCAACAAGAAACCCTAAGGTTACTCATATTTTAACAGATAATCAAAGTTAATAATTATTACACAGAAAGTACTACAAAACTAAACGGAAACACGTTACAATTATATTTCCTATGCATGTGTAAAAATAAATCATCATAATATGCCTATGTATTTTATTCGAAGTAATAAATAAAATATTTCTTTGTTCCTTCTCCTCAGCGCGATGTACCCAAAATACCTGTACCTATGATAAACACCTGAAAAGCGCAATGACCTTAATAACAAAAAATGATCACAAGTCTGTTTTATATCTTCAGCAGTATTGCACATCCACAGACATTCAGAGTGCAAAAAATAATCGAGAAGCACTAGTAACTGCTATATAAAATAGGAAATTCCAATTGTTAAATTAGAATATATATATATATATATATATATATAGAGATGGCTACCGCTAAGCTAAAAAAGCTTGTCAGCGGCAAATTCGTTCTTTATGCACAAATTGTTTTAAACAGTTTTACACACACGTGATATTTAAATAAGCGACAAATAGAAGATCGCATTATTGATTTAGTCTAAGTTCCAGACTGCAACAGCCAAGCACGAATAGTCTTTTTGATATCGTTTATTGTTTTTAAATGAAACATATTATTTGGCAATTTATTCAAAATTTTTGGCAGTAATACTTTTAATTGTCTTTCGCCGTATTTGTTATTTACCCTAGGGACCAGATATTTTCCATCTGTCATTGCTCTAGTTGTTTGTACATGACTTATTATACTTAAATGTTGGCGATTAAAGTAATTATTAATCAAATAACGATAAGTAAACAGATTATGGACATGTAGAATAATGTGTTCTTGAAAAATATTATTTGTCTACGTTTCTATTCAAATTTTTAATGATTCTTCTTTGTGTTGTTTTTAGTTTTTGTATGTAATTTTCAGACGCGACTCCCCATATCGTTATTCCATATGATAAGATGGACTCGACTAATGAACGATACACCATGACCATAACCTTAGTTGACACTAAGTCCTGCAAGAAATAGAAGCATCCCGCAAAGTAGCTGAGTTTTTTCCTAACTTCCGAAATGTGCACATCCCACAGAAACTTACTGTCAATGTAAACACCTAAATATTTTTGTGCACTAACTAATTGTACAGCACTTCGGCAATCACATTGAGAAGTAATGTCGATATTATTATGCAAGCACTCACTAGAGTGTACAACTAGATTTAAATGGCAATTTGCCTCAGAATGAGGCGACACAATATGCATTAGTTTTGTTTTAGAAGTGTTGATAATTAGGTCTTTATCATATGCCCAGAGTTGAAATCTGTAGAAACCTTTTTGGAGCATATTGAATGGGATAATAGGAATTTTAGATTTGAACATAGCAATTGCACCACCTAGCAGTAAAATATGGAACTTGAAAATAATTTCCTTAGCTACTTTAACTATCAAAATTTTTTTCCGCAGAACCTAGCATTAATACTTTCCGAAATACATCCGCTTACCTTTCTTAGTGGCGCACCCTGTACAAAATTCGAAATTTATATACAAACTCTACCGTATTTTCTCTAGTTTTATTGCTTTTCATTCTCCTTAAGAAGCTTTCCAGGTACATACATACATACATATTACGTTATGAATCGCTTCATGTCTAATCTAGATATCAATCTGTAGTGAAATTCTCAATAGGAACATGTATGTAACATACATATGTAGTTCTACAATTCTAGATCAATATAAATGATTAACATAGATGTGTTCTTGGATGCCTGTATTCTAGATAAACTTATTGTAACTACTCCAACATTAAATTTTCATTTCTTTCGCGTTCACAGCAATTTTGAGTCAGAGAGTCACTGATGTTTGCTACTGAAAAGCGGCAGAAGTCTATATGCTGTATTTATGCATGAACGACTAGGAAAGTTATTCTGGAGTTAAAGGAACCCATGCGTTAACGGGCAACAGATTCAATTATCAATGAGACATTTATGTTACTGTAGAAATTCAAATGTCGTCATAAGAAAAACAGTTAATAGCACGAAGTCCTAAAACTGTTTTTCTGTGGTAAATACTTTTAAAGCTAATATGCCTGTACTCGTATACATGTAATTTGAAAAATTCGCCTTTAATTTGCCAAAGATGGTACATTGATACCGTCGGTAGTGAAGTGCTTTTGTTTTGGTATTTAGTGTTCAAAAAGCGTAAATGTAAGTACAAAAAAATGCTTTCGGTTAGTTTGAAATATATTAAATGTAATATAAATGAGTAAATTGCATCTAAATTATATTTGCATAGTCTAAAGTGAATGAATTCAAATTTGAATCATCATGCGTTCGTAACATCATTCATTGCTATAACTTATTTGCGCAGATTTTGGAATTTTTATAATTATTTTGTTCTACACAGACGATTCAGAAACTGATGAAAATCTACTAGACTACGACACTGATGTTAAAAATATAGGAAATAATGTTCTCATTAATGTTGATAGCTCGTTTGTAAAAAATGATGTGGGTGAACAAAATTCGAAGGTATCACAAATTGAGCCAAACCCAATACCTGGATCAAGCCGATTAGAAGAGACTATTCAACTAAAATTTGGGCGATCATAATCCGCATCCAAGAGAAAAGAATTTTCACTCCAAAAACGTAAGAGAACGAGACCAACATCTGAGCATGAACCAATTACAGCACAAAGTGACTTAGAGACTGATGGTGACACATTTTATCAACCAAGTGGGATGATAGGTGATCGTCAGTTGCGAACACCTGAAGAAGAAACCAAAGAATCACAGTGGGATCCTGGAAAATCCAAATCCACATTCTCGACTCGTAAATTGTCATGGCGGAAGACAACGCTGGAAAAGGTTCCCCAAACTTTTTGTGGAAACACTGATCTACCTCCAGAAATTCTCCAGCTCGAAACACCGTATCAGTATTTTAAGTTCTTTTTGACGATGTATTGATGGAGTCGGTAAAATTCAGCGCACAAAAAGAACCCTCTCGAGCTTTCAAAATGAGCCTTATCTATTTGAAAAACTGTCTGGGTATTTGTCTGATCACTTCAGTAGTGTCTATTTCCGATGTAAAGTTGTACTGGAACTCAACTGTTGGTCCAGATATCATCATTTCAATGATAATGAAACCGCCGTAATTGTATTTTATTTAAGTCGGCACGGGTATTACCTGCTGTGTTTCTTGAATTGTGTGAATGAATTGGACAAATCATATTTGCAGCAAACTATAGTTTCTACCTTCTAGATTTCAGTTATTTTGTACTCTTTTAAATGTAAAAAATTCCTAGGTTAATTAATCCGTAGGTATCTTAACTGTCTATCACACAATCATAAAAAACCGATAGTATATGCTGTTGTAATAACTAAGCTTGGCCAATTCGCTACACATGTCAGCGGCTTACGCATGCAATTTTGCATTTATCTTAAATTATAAGAAGAAATTTATGCACTGTATTCACCATTGGATGATTAAGTGTGCTCACCGATCCTGGCATCAAGGTTGTAATTCTTGGGCCCTATGCTGGCAAATCGCAAACCCGATAACCCTCGAAATATCTTCTCCATTGCATGCCATGTTTAGTAATACCCAAAAATATATAGAAGTTGTTTTGCTCATCAAAACAATATCAATCGCAGATAATAAGGCAATCATGAATAGTATGTTACAGGAGGCAGAGAACTCATTCAAATTATAAAATATTTTTATAGTGCCTACTTTTCGAGTACTTGGTGATAACGTGTATCATATATCTAGTACCGTAATATGTTTGATGTAATACACTTAACGATAGTCGTAAAACTTATATGAATGAATGGACTAAATTATTGCAAACCTATGACAAATAAAAAGACACGGAGAAACTTTGCAAAAAGTATTTAATACTAGTACAATATTAGAAAAATGGTAATCTAACCTCTCGGAAATTCGAGTTTGTACCAGTTGACTCGATTTGAAGCAAAATGGTTCCCGTTGATCCCATGTAGTTGAAGAATAGAAGAAATTAGGAATTTAAAATACTTAAAACAATATACGGCCATGCTTCAATACCACTCTACTGGGTAACATATTTATTAGACTCTACAATAGATAAGTATAACATGCATTAACTCAAAAAGACGGAGAAGCTGCCCTGAATACATTTCCTGACATTTTTCTGGCATAGGTTTGCCAGTAGTCAAATTAGAAGCCGTATCCTAACCGTTTGCAAGAGCAACAAATATTCCTCTTGAAATATTTAACATGTATTCAAAAACTTTTTACGTCTGGGATAGCTATGGATTATAAAACGTATGTCACTACGAAATTAATAAAAAAATGTCATATGTGAATTATAATTTACTTGATAAAGTTTGACTAGTTTGACGACAGTTAAAACACTTTAAATGACATTTCATTTATCCATAGGTTATAGTTATATTAATAATTTAAGTACAGACATGCATTTACAAATTCATAATTATCCAGGACATAAAGACTAATTGAACTCATGTTATAAATGTAAATGTCGTGAGTAGTAGACACTTCAGAAACACATTTAAGTTATCAACAGATTTGGGTTTAACAATGTCCATGCTATGCTATGCTTCTGCCACATGTTTTGCAAACATAGAGAGACTATTGTCTTAACAGGGACTTTCCAATTCAAACAAAAAACTCGTCTGGATTAGATTTTTTTATTATTATTATTACAGCATCGATTAGCACTTTAAGAACCAGACATGTATTTTAGAAATGCCATTTGTACTACCCCTGGAAGAATTCGCATGCAAAGTTTGAGTATACTGCAAATGAAAACGTGCATGTAATATCAACCTGCTCGAAATTCTATTACGAAAGAAGATTTCTCACGCCAACTGAAGTAATTTCGTATTCCCGCAGGTTTAAAACCAACACTTTGCGTATTTTAAACATTACCCCTCATAATAAAATATGAATAGTCCTTAATTAAAGAATAGTAAAATCGTCTCACGTATGCTTTTATCCGTACAGTTTATGATCGTTTAATTTTGCTTACTATGTTAGCTAAACCTAAACCTTGTGCAGTAGAAATAATATAAGCACGTAACACAAATATAAAGGTACCGGTTCGACACCCAGAAAAGCAACGACCTACAGCGAATTTAAAGGGAATTTTAGTAGCACTTTGGTGGAAATGCAGATGAGAAACTCGCCGATATCAGTTTTGTATAAGATAGAATAGGATAGCAATATCGGCGGAAGAATGCTTGTGTGTTATAAATCAAATGGAACCGAATGCCATTCATTTATACCTTATTTTGTAAAGTTCAAATAGATTGTCTGGAAATTATCGCTGTGTCTAGCGTGAGTAATTCAGTTTAGCTGACGTGTGGGCTTTCAATATTTTGCAAGTACATATATTTAATACAACGAATGTGTATGTTTACAAAAGAAAAAAGGGATAAAAGTGAATTTAAACATTTTGTATCAATTACAACTGTCTGCAACTAATAATTAAGGTATTGATGTTACATCGCATGAAAAGGTTTTCCATTATTTTATTGTTTTTAATAAGTTTTCACATTAATTCAAGCCTGATGCGATAACTTGATGTAAATTTGCTAGTAATGTTCGTCATGGTATATTATGAGAACATCGAATTTTTCCAAATACGGAAAAATGCGTTAAGAAAAAGTTATTTGATTCTAAATACATATGTATCTAACATCGATGCAGAAATAGGCATAGAGATTAAAATTTTAAAAAAATAAATTTATTCGTTCAATAACATTTCGTAAAAGAATTAGTTATTACATCTGTAAATATGCAGCAGTATCAATATGTATTGAAATATACAGTTACCCGCTATCTAGTTAAAAAAATCGCTTGCTTATAAATAGAAGATGAAAAACGATTTCTTTCACCACAAATCGATCATTAACGACAAGAACAGCTTAAATGTGGAGTATGTATTTCTCTAATAAGTTAGTCATGAACAAAGTTACAAGCACTGAACTACGCGTCGAAAAATTGTCTACTCTTTTGTGGTGAAAGTTGAATTAAATTTATATCACTAAGAGTGGGTTTATCGATGTGAGGATAAATAAATTAACTTGCTTTATTGAGTGTTAAATAGAAGTTATCTGCAAGATAAAGCATTGTAGTTTTATGCTCACATTGATAAACCCACCCTAAGAGAAAGATTATGATTTGATAATCCAAAATTTCAATTGATTATGCAATGGTTTCAAAGTTATGAATATTTTACTGTAAGAAATAGAGGCGCAAATTGCGTGCGAACCCTCTGTAACGCGAGTCACATGCAAGTTTCGCCTCTATTTCGTATAATATAAATTCATAACTTAGAAACCATTGCAGATAATCAATTTCAATTTTGGATTATGAAATCATAATGCTTCTTTTAGTGATATAAATTTAATTGAACTTTAACCACAAAAGAGACGCATTCATAAATATATCAAAGTGTATTTATGAATGCATTTGCAACACAGGTTTTTTTTTGCTTATTGGCTGAAAAATTGTCTAATAAATTATATTTCTGGTTTAGGTAAAAAGGTATATATAACTTATATTCACTGCAGACCGTTGAGTATGCAGCTGGCTTATACGACAATAATACATATTCTTTTGTATTCAAATGTCTACGTATTAAAGATCCTATATTTAAATAAAATTTATTGTATTACTTGCTTCAACTTACTAACACATCTACGTTTGATTGTATCCTTAACATTTATAGGTTTAAGAAATATGATTTTTATCGACACATGACAAATTAAACACGCGATTTTTATATTGCCAGAAACAAAATAAAAACTTTAAAACCGAGAAAATACTTCTGCCATGAATAGACCACTATGCATAAATGTGCTAGCTTGCATTTTACGCTCGGCTTACATTTATAACGGGTCCATACACATTTCCACCACGGTTAAAGGTGTTGACTTTTTGGGTGTCGAACCTGTACATCTGGCAGTACAAAAATAAATAATACATACACCTATATTAAGAGATTTACCGAATAATATATTTTGAATACTTGTCTATCTACTGTAAAGCAGTTATGTAGCGATCACTCCAAGAACGGCTACAACGTTGTTTGATCTTTTTGCTGGACATTCTGAATATTTATTGTGAAATCTGAAATGAAATATTAATTACGGGTATAAGTTTAATGTTTTTTAGTTTTGTTGTATTCAACAAGTTTATCTCAGTTTATGATTGAATAGCTTTTTACCGTAATTTTTCGTGGCTAATTTGACGTATTACAATTATTTTGAAAAGCTCACCCTTCATTAGGAAAATATTAAATATCTGGTTAATAAAAATGAAAGTGCATACAGTGTTCTTCCCTTTCCTGATATAAAATACAGGATGACCCATTTAAATAAGATGAGAAAATAATGCATTTTTGTTTTTTGAATCGCCCTGTACACAGCTTTCGCAATATTGTTAAAATATCACTGTGCTATCAAACTGTAACAATGTAAAAAAGTTATTCCAGTACAAAAACAATTTTAAGCTGTTTCGTGTGAAATACACAGGACGTTGAACAGGCAATGATTTTCAGACAAAATTGACCATAACTCCTAAAATACTCGGTATAACTCAATGAAACGTTATATCAAAGGAATGAGGAAGATACGTTTGCATCCTTTATCCACTTTATCCTGACTAAATAATTCACAATTAGGCTATATGCCTGAAACACTGTAGACCCGCGAAAAGCACAGACATCCGTCTTGCTGTAGAGGAGTCGTTTAAAAAGCGCGCTAACTCTTTTCCTCTTACTTTTTGATTTATTCGCAATTTTGTTCGTTCTTGTTTTGCCTTTCTCCAATACAGACTAATCTAACTATATCCTCAAATAACAAAAATTGTGAATAATTTGGAAACCTGCGCACCTCAATTCATCGAGCCATAGTTTCGTTCCGAATTAATGATAAATAAAAACACAAAAAGGAAGCGATTCCAATCTTTTCTCTTGAAGTAAAGTAAAGTATTACTAATTAGATTACTTAATTTCTGGGTATTCTCAAAAATCGAAATCGGTCATCTTTAATTAAAATTTTTATAAATTATTTTGGTACTAGCAAATAAAACGAAGTGACTTTTAAATGTCTGTGTTGAATAAATAGCCTTTCATCAATGTATTCTATTGCATTTGATAGCAAAAAATGGTTCGGATTTCTAGATAAAGTGTTCAGTCTCTATGTGTAAATCGCATAATTTAAGTCCTTGTATCTAAAAATTTACAACTTAGAAATATTTATTGCATCCAGAAATTTTTCACAACTAACAAGCATGTAAAGTATTAAATTATCGCACAAAATTTTCCAATTTACAGGTGACATTTCTATAAAGTACTGCATTTGTATTAATTTTTTGTAATTTTATTGTATATAAAAATATTACTAATCGAGATAATAATAATAATAATAATGATGATGATGAATTGTGATATACATAGTGTGATATATCTTATAATTTGGTGTTGTACATTTTTTATATATTTTATTTATTATTATATTTATTAATTTATCATAGAACTCTTCGAGGTAACTATTTTTTTTCTAATATTGATCTAAATTTGCTTAAATTCTCATTTCTATAATCAAGGTATGCTAACTTAATAGCCTGATTAACTAAAATATTAATTAGGCTTTTTTAAATTCACCCAAGTATTTGAAAAATACTGTTGAACGGGGTAAAGCAGATTATCCGGGGTAAAATGTATCACATATGTATTTGCATATCAATAGCATCGTGACACGACTGTACATTCCTTACAGACAAGCTAGTAGGTACCTTGTCAATAGTTGAGACTTTAGGCATTGCTTTGTCAGTAGAAGAAGAGTTGTAAAGAGAGTAAATAAATAAGATTGAAATTCGGACAAAATTTTATGTATTTTACAAAAAGTGAGAACTAAACTGTTGCACTCTAAAATCCAAAAAATGGTGGATATCACATGTACAAATAGTTGTGTAATACACATGGTGTAACACAGGCATAACTTCAAATCTCATTTCAGACAAATGGATACATTTATAAAAAAATGTAACTTGCTGGGCTAAAGCAGATCAGAATAATGGAATGAATAGTATGCCATTTCTTAATTTCAGCCTTAATAGAATGCCTCAGTACCATGGGAAGAAATTTCGACCTCGCAGAATTTTCTTTTTTGAATTTTTTATGGGATTTAAACATAATTAGATTTTTTGCAAAGTTGCACAGTAATTATCTAACAAAACGAAATTGGACAAAAAGTCGTGACAAATATAAATATATGTAATTAGAAAGTAGAAAACTCAACAAAAGATATTCCTAACAAAAGTTGAATAAAAATATTTTTTTCAAGTTCAGATCACCATAAGTGTACTATCTGAATATATTTTGACTGGATGGAAATGAAAAGAATGACATGTAGCAAGAACGATATAAGATTTTCTATTTGAAATACTTTACACGTGATTTATGTGCTGTAGTGTTTAAAAACAGGTTATAAAGCAATAAATATGCAATATTGTCACAATCGGCTTTTTCGCGTTGTATCTCGCTTCAAGTCAGTTTCTATACGTACATATATGTAATCATAAAATTCGCTATTGAAAGAAAAGAAATGACTTTTTTGTTGCGTCTGAGTTATGTATATGAGTTTCTTACCACAAAACATTTCAGAACAGACACATTTATAATAATATTTGAGCATATAAGGAATCAGTGGTCGAAATGAAACCAGTATATCCGTTGCCTAATAGATTAGTTAAAGTTAGTTAACTTATTCACAGCAGTAGTAACCCTACTTTAAATTGAGGTGATATGGAAATTACGTAGTGCAGTGGCGTTCATTAAAAACAGTAAAATATTCAGGTCTAAAAGGAAAGTTGACCGTAACAATTCTCATAATTTGAATATACTGTATATGTATGTAATTGCGGCATTTATAAAGTTACGTTACACTATTTTGCAATTGTATTATTTGGGAGAAGTAAGTTAGGACTCGGTAGTATTTTTTTTAATGTGGTGGGTGCTTAGTTGCAGTGACTCCGTAAACTGTATCGCTTGTCTGGCTATCACTGCAACTCTCGCGGTGTAGTTTTTGTGTGTGTATGTTGTGTTCAAATGGCTTTGTGACAGCATCATATCGCCTTTTATGATGCCGCGCTGTTAATCACTTTGCTCCCAACAGCGAATGGCAAGTCGATCCGGGATTAAACTCTCTGAAAAAATGTCACCGTCCCTCCAGAGAAGTGAACCCCGGCGCCTATCGTCCTCTCACAACAATAGTCAGCCGCCTAACCACTGCGGCCATCGACCCGTTAAAAATATAAATTAATTGAAAAATATGTTATTTAAATTAAAATAAATTATTTGAAATAAATAAATAAAATTATACATAAATATACATTATATACATTAAGTTGATTAGGGCCCACCACCAGCACAAATACGCATTAAATATATGTTTAAATCAACCAAAAGACCAGCCTACAGTCAACAGTCTGCTCCATGCATCTTATTATTTCCAAACATTTAAGCTCAATGCGTTTTGACAAGTCGTTGATTTCGCTCAAGCCAACTCGGATATCTCAGTAGGATCATTATGATGCGGAAGTTGCTATCAAAAAATGATTGGTTGATCAACTAGACCATTAAAAGTATTATTAAATAGCGATCTGATCATTACAAAGAGATATTATGCATTCAGTAGTCACTTTTTACCTTCGCAAAATCTTTAAACAATATGTCCAATTAACGACAGAAAACATCAGGTAGTGTTTATGGCAGCAGCTGCTAGCTCACTAAGATGCCTACATGCAAAAAAATATTCAAATAATGATTACCATATTTTTAATTGCGTTGCTCTATATCCTTAAAGAAACACGTACAGAAATGCCGAGCTAGTGAATTTTGGTATTTTCGCGATACCTCCACTATTACGAAAGGTAGGACCGTAATTTCTTGCAAACATATTTACGACAACCGAAACAACCTCGAACAAAAGTTATTGTCTTCACCTAGAACAATCTCTTCGCAAGATAGTTCTCCATTAACTTCGTCATGGGGGGTTAGCATGTTGGTCCCTGCCGATTTGGTAATGAATACTACATGCCAAGCCTTGTAAAAGGCTTTTTCAGAGTCTAGCGCCAGCACACCCACGTGATGGTTTTTGTTAAAGACCTCTAAGAACTAGGAGCTCTCCATTAACTTCGTCATGGGGGTTGGCATGTTAGTCGCTGCAAGTTTGCCACACACTATAGAAGGCAGTGTCTAGAGCCAGCATAGCCACATTATAGTTCTCTGAAGGCATCTACGACCTTGTGACAAGCATGATCTATTCATAAGGTAGTTTTCCGTTAACTTCATGATGGGAGTTCGTTAAATTCTTGGCGTTATACAATGTCAAAAGGTTTTTCAGCGTCTAGGTCCAGTATTTCTGTATGTAGACATGTATAGTGCATTCAGAAGTACATCATATATTGTGTGTACGTCCTACGTTTGCTAATACCTAACGGTTAATTCAGTACTTTATAGATTAAAAAACCTTTCAATGGGGTTTGAAAATCTAGGCAACAATAAGGTAGGATTAACATAAATATAGTGGTTTTCCAAAACTCTACATAACCAGCTACTATGACTTTTCTGTCTAAAGAAAGAGCAAGGGAATAGTAGCAAAAAAGTTTAACTTTTAGTTTTAAGTTTAATTAACCAACTATGCTGTAGAATACAGCCATCGCTGCAGAAGCGGATCTTAAGTTAATATTTTATGTTTAAGAAAAGAATATTGCAATATATGTAATACTTCTAATAAGATTGGCTATAATTCATAGTGCATTAAGAATTGAAAGAAACTAACTTTTAACATGTTTACAACTGTTGTTATACCCCTCTGGCAATAGTACTTCGCCTGACAGGATTGGCTGTATCGAGTAAGAATTAGGGTTCTATAATTAATTCCCATAGGTAACATGTATACCTGACTAACTATGCATTGTAATCAATGTAAAAGGAACAAACACGATGTTAACTGCAATTGTTTATTACCTATAATTTGGCAAATTGTGTAATTATATTACGTTATAGTGTAAGCATTGCCGGCTGCTTAATAGGATTATTTGTTACTATAACATGTTAATATACGTAATAAGTAAATATGTCGGTAATAAACATATCTGTTAGATCCTCAACTGTAACAATGATTAACGGCATATGTATATAAAACATATAATATTTAGTGTCTTTACAAATTTATTAATAATATGTATTGCTATTTATACATTCGAAGGTTACAGTTGACTATTTCTCTTTTGTTTTAACTACCATGTGCCGACCTTTTAGCGATAGGGAAAGCCATATGGATAAAGATGGTGATTTTGGAAGACAGGAGAGAAAGCAATTAGCGCAAGATATAAAACAGATAAGTCTCGATGTCTATCACTATCTGATGGAAGAAAATAGCTATGGACAAACCAAGAGTATTGAAGGACTAGCAATTAAAAAAAGTGCCAACTGTAACAATATATGGGTAAGGTAATTAAAGATGATGAAGGCCATCGCATGTAAAGACGTAACAAAAGAACATCGAGAAAAATTAATAATTATGGCATCGATTCTATTCAGGAAGAAAGAAGATGCTGTACCTACTATTGAGTGCTTACACAAAAGAATCCTCCTATCAATATTAAATGTTGTAAAACAACCTTGTGACTGACATTAAAGGAAGCTGTATTGTAATTTGGCACAATCGTTACACAATTATGGAAAACTTGAAGTCGTAGAAATTTCGGTATAACTACCTAATGGCAGTTAAAAAATATGGAGAAGAAAGACGATTAATATATTATTTAGGCAAAATGTGGCACGACACTCATAATAAGTATAATATGTATTACCACACGTGCGGTGGATAGTTCAAGTATGTGCCAGATGGACGTGTCTGTTCGAGACGGAAGTGAATTATTATTTGTCATACTAGTTCAGAGAAGGGATGAACTGGACAGTGTCTATTTTCTATGTAACATCATCAGGTTTAGATTACCATGCAGATAAGACGTCATCTTTGTTTGTAAAATGGTTTTGTGATTCTTCGTTAACTTTACCAACAAGTAGTGTAATAGTGATGGACAATGTTCCATATAATTCAAAAATTTTTATATACGAAAATCCAATTATTGGAGGTGATGAACACAAAAGAATATGTGAAGGAATATTATTCAGATAAGGAATAATAATATGGAACGCACAAGTAAAGGAAATTGGAAAAATGCCGTTGAACACGCAATTACAGCGCAGCAACTGTTATAAACACGTTAAAAGTTAATTTCTCATAATTCTTAATGCACTAAACGTTATTATCAAGATAATCACAAAAATGTACATTAGATATACTATATACCTATTGCAATAGTCTTCTTTTCTTAAACATGAAATATTAACTTAAGATCTGCTCCTACAGCGATGACTGTATTTTACAGCATAGTTAGTTAATTAAATGTTTTTTTGCTATTATTCCCTTGCTCTTTCTTCAGACAGAAAAGTTACAGTAACTGGTCTAGAGTTTTGGAAAGGCATTATACTTATGTTAATCCTCCCTAATTGCTGCTCAAACTTTCACACTCCACTGAAGCGTTTTTAATCTATGATGTACTGAATTAAGCTTTAGGTGTTAGCAAACGTAGGACGTACTGCCATTTGTGTTTACATATTATGAAAAATGTATATGAAGACACATAAAACTTAAACGCGTCCGTCAGGAATGAATTCGTGGAAGCTGTAATACAAAGAGTAGCCTGTCATTCCTTCAGTTCAAAAACTCCAGTGTAGGTATAGAGAGCGCTAAAAAAGCGCTTAAAAATAGGCATCCAGGACACCAGAGGGAAATAAAAATTTAATTAATCTTTAGCTTGAGACAAATATGTAGATACAGCAGTACACGAAGAATATTCAATTGAGGAACTATATGCAAAATTGTTTATAGAACTTAACTAAGTTTTTTTGCATTTCAGTACATTCATATTTCATAATGTCTTACAAGTGGTACAGCTTGTTTTGTTTTGAACGGGGGTTGACATAACGCGTAAGTATATATGCATGCTCCAACTGTGTCACATGGAATCATACAAACAGATTTGTGCCTCACTACTTAGGAATTTCGCACAATTCTAACGTGTTGACGTTAGGTTTTCAATCGAAAATCTTATTACTAATTCTGGTGTTCGAAGTAATAACATCGGTGTAACTGTAGAAATTAAAATCGTTTTTTTATAACTTGCACATGTAGCAGATTTAAAAGTATTAAGGTTTTCACGTTATTTTAGATGGATATTGAGGATTTTGAAGTGCTCGCTAAGTGTCCGCTTAAATGATTACCTTTTTGGTTGATCTATAGATATCTACAGATATAGATATCGTACGGTATGGACCTAGACAGCACAGACATCTTCTAGACGTCCATTGGACTCAGACATCTTAATGTCTGAGTCCAATATTCGGGACGTGTTATGGATGTCTGATTATAAACTAGATATGATTTACGATATTGATATTCAATTACAAACTAATAGACGCATAATAAGTGACTTAAATCAGATGGTTAAAAACATATTTGTGTTTACATATTATGAAAAATGTATATGAAGACACATAAAACTTAAACGCGTCCGTCAGGAATGAATTCGTGGAAGCTGTAATACAAAGAGTAGCCTGTCATTCCTTCAGTTCAAAAACTCCAGTGTAGGTATAGAGAGCGCTAAAAAAGCGCTTAAAAATAGGCATCCAGGACACCAGAGGGAAATAAAAATTTAATTAATCTTTAGCTTGAGACAAATATGTAGATACAGCAGTACACGAAGAATATTCAATTGAGGAACTATATGCAAAATTGTTTATAGAACTTAACTAAGTTTTTTTGCATTTCAGTACATTCATATTTCATAATGTCTTACAAGTGGTACAGCTTGTTTTGTTTTGAACGGGGTTGACATAACGCGTAAGTATATATGCATGCTCCAACTGTGTCACATGGAATCATACAAACAGATTTGTGCCTCACTACTTAGGAATTTCGCACAATTCTAACGTGTTGACGTTAGGTTTTCAATCGAAAATCTTATTACTAATTCTGGTGTTCGAAGTAATAACATCGGTGTAACTGTAGAAATTAAAATCGTTTTTTTATAACTTGCACATGTAGCAGATTTAAAAGTATTAAGGTTTTCACGTTATTTTAGATGGATATTGAGGATTTTGAAGTGCTCGCTAAGTGTCCGCTTAAATGATTACCTTTTTGGTTGATCTATAGATATCTACAGATATAGATATCGTACGGTATGGACCTAGACAGCACAGACATCTTCTAGACGTCCATTGGACTCAGACATCTTAATGTCTGAGTCCAATATTCGGGACGTGTTATGGATGTCTGATTATAAACTAGATATGATTTACGATATTGATATTCAATTACAAACTAATAGACGCATAATAAGTGACTTAAATCAGATGGTTAAAAACATATTTGTGTTTTTGAAAATAAACTATTTCCAGATTTGTCCACTAAAGTTACATAAGAGTATGCGATAAAGAAAAATATGTATAATTTCATCAATTATTGCTAGAAAAAAATTATTCAAAGATAAAATGAAGTTCTCTTATTAAATATGTATCACGCTTATATAATGTATTTTTTCACCCCCAATTAATATAGCAATATTTTTATTCTTTAAAATATATGCGTCTGTGCATGGAATCGAATCATGTAGTTACGCCGCGCAAATGTAACTTCATGGTTCGCTTACATGCACAGACGCATATAATTTTAAAAATAAAAATATTGCTACATGCAACATATGCCATTTAATGCTGCACAGGCTTCCATGCTGTCTCAGACATCTGCGTTTAAATAGCTGACATCATTGTATTGCTACACACAGTGAGAATACATGTGCGCTTGCGGAATTTAATGTTGCTATTACAATTCCCATGATTACAACGGCTACATTTATAAGTTTATTTGAAGAAAAGAGTCTATGGTATGACGATATGATGATTATGGGAAATACGTATATATCCACGTGACAATCGTATTATCACGTGGGTAGACACTGTTTTTTTCCCTTCAGTTCGATTGCACCTGGGATGTATTCATGGTTCGTCAATTACATGAGTTTATTATTATTTTTATTATTATTATTTTATTATTATTATTGTAAGAACTACCAGCTATATTTAGCTCTTCAGCTCTTATTGTTTGTCTTTCACCATGAGAAAGTTATGAACACATCAATGGTACACAGATCATTTAGAGCGACTAAGGTGAGCTAGAAGAGATGGATTTAGAGTGGGGTGGTTGTAAACCATATACGGAATAGCACGCTTGCCAATGCATTCATTCCGTACATGTTTTACAACCCCCCACTCTAGATCTATCTCTTTTCTAGCTGGCCTCAGTCGCTCTAAATGTTCTGTATATGTATGTACAGTGGAGACACCCAAAAAGTCAACACCTTTAACCGTGGTGGAAATATGGATGGACCCGTTATAAATGTAAGCCGAGCGTAAAATGCAAGCTAGTACATTTATTCATTGGGATAATATTGTGTAGAGAATATATCGTCTATATGCATGAATGGTCTACTCATGGCACAAGTATCTTCTCGGTGTTTTTATTTTGTTTCTGGCGATGTAAAAATCTTCCGTGTTTAATTCGACATGTGTCGGTAAAAATCATATGTATTCCTTGAACCTATAAATATTAAGGATAAAATCAAAAGTAGATGTGTTTGTAAGTTAAGGCAAGCAATACGATAAATTTTATTTAAATATAGGATTTTTAATATGTAAACATTTGAATACAAAAGAGTATGAATTATTGTCGTATAAGCCAGCTGCATACGCGACGATCAATTAGTCTTTTTTGATGATTTCGCAGTGAAAATAAGTATACCTTTTTACGTAAACGAGAAAGGTAATTGATTAGACAATTTTCCAGCCAATAAGCAAAAACTCTGTGTTGTAAATGCATTGATAAATACACTTTGATATACATATTTATAAATGCGTCTCTTTTGTGGTGAAAGTTGAGTTGAGTTTATATCACTAAAAGAAAGATTATGATTTGATAGTAATAGTACTAATTTATTTTTGGTAATATACATACACTACAAGTATGTCACACGTTAAATGTTATATTGCAGTTCCAGAAACATCAGCTTGTTTGAGAAGAAATGTATTATTGCTGGAATTTCTTTCCGACTATTCTTCATTCATCCATTGTTTGTATTTGCTTCAATTTTCAGATAAATTTTAAACCTTTTTTCGAAAAGTAAAATTTTGATGAGCTTTCAAATACATTGACAGTGACTCGCGTTACAGAGGGTTTACACCCAATTTTCGCCTCTGTTTCCCACAGTAAAGAATTCATAACTTTGAAACCAACTTAAATCAATTGAAATTTTGGATTATCAAATTGTAATCTTTCTTTTAGTGATAAACATTTAATTCATCTTTCACCACAAAAGAGAAGTGAATTTTTTCATGCGTACTTCAATGCTTGTAACTTTGTTCATAATTAACTTATTACAGAAATACTCCACATTTAAGCTGTTCTTATCGTTAATGATCGATTTGTGGCGAAAGAAATCGTTTTTCATATTATATTTGTAAAGCAAGCGAATTTTTGGCCTGGATGAATACTTTCGCGGGTAACTATATATGTTTCAATATACATATTGATTCTGTTGAATATTTAGATACAATAACTAGTTCTTTTACGAAATGTTATTGGACGAATTAAATGTACTTTTTCTAAATTTTAATCTCTATGCCTATTTTTGCATCGAAGTTAGAGACATATTATGTATTTAGAATCAAATAACTTTTTCTTAACGCATTTTGCCGTATTTGGATAATCTCGATGTTCTCATAACGACTTTCATGACGAACATTTCTAGCAAATTTACATTTAGTTATCGCATCAGGCTTGAATTAATGTAAAAACTTATTAAAAACAACAAAAGAATGAAAATCCTTTTCATGCGATGTAACATCAATACCTTAATTATTAGTTGCAGACATTTATAATTGATACAAAATGTTTAAATTCACTTTTACTCCTTTTTTTGCTTATCTAAACATACACATTCTATTGTATTAAATACGTGTATTTACAAAATATTGAAAGCCCGCACGTCGGCTAAACTGAATTACTCACGCTAGACACAGCGATAATTTCCAGACAATCTATTTAAACTTTACAAAATAAGGTATAAATGAATGGCATTCAGTTCGATCTGATTATAACACACAAGCATTCTTCCGCGGATATCGCTATCCTATTCTATCTGATACAAAACTGATATCGACGAGTTTCTCATTAGCATTTCCACCAAAGTGCTACTAAAATTCCCTTTAAATTCGCTGTAGGTCGTTGCTTTTTTGGGTGTCGAACCGGTACATAAGCCAAGTGTATATATCTGTAGAGTTGCTTTATCTGAATTCTTGATTATAAAATATTAATCTTTCCCTTTCCATAATATTTGTTTTTCTTGTGAACATGTATTTAGTGGTTGCGTTTTTATTCACTTGAAAAACGACGTTGTTGTAACTAAGTATATTTTAAATTTTTCCTGAAACCGGAAACGGATTGAAAATGGTAAAATTGAAGAAATTAGATCACATTTTCGTTTCATATATTCGCATAAGTTTTAAAAAATGTTATCAAAGTAAAATTACAAATTAAATAATATAATGTAATTTGACTTCTATAGAAATATATATAAAAGCAATTGCGTCGGTTAGAGGAATTCTGTTATCTATTTTATAAAAGATAGAGGAACTAATGTTTGACCATATGACTGTGTTAACATATAGGAAGGCGTGTAATTGAGTTGTTTATATCTGTCGCTCACCTAGATTATAGTATTGTATTTCGGCAATGATAGTTATATGTGGTACATATGGTGCGTATGTACTATATACGTACAGTCTGTTCCAAAATTAATGTCATCCCCTGTGCCGAAAAACACGTTATAACCGCTAATGCAAATTAGATGCACGAAGTTTAATCGATATTTGGTTTGCACCGCATTTATAAGATTAGTATTCACTAACGAAAAATCGTATTGGATTATAGGAAACATCATTTTTATGAGTTTGTTTAGCCTTGGGAGCGACATTAATTTTGGAACAGACTGTACATACATATGTACATAATACATATAACCATTAATGCTGTACCTGATAGTGAACTTATAAATACATTTGATATTCACACATATGTATCTTCATTGATGAAATCTGATTATAGGTACGCCCATATTTTATGTTACTTTAATAATATTATATTTTTAATATAAATTTAATGATAATTAAAAACATGATACGTAATGAATTTTATCAGGATATAACTGTTATTATTTCAATCGTTATCTTTAAATTATTACCAATACCAATTCAATGTGATACATAATGATTATGTAATGTAATGAGGAAAGAATTATAAAATAACTAAAAGTATTTGCGTTATGATGGCCGAAAATGTCTAATGTCAGCATTTACTTTTTCTTTTAGAAGTGGCGCCGGGCTTATGACAATCAACATTGACTGACAGTGTGTCTACAATCTGATATCTTGATTTGCACCACTTTCGATTGTTCATGATTGAAAACAGTTTCGTATCGCTCCCAAATTATAAATTTAAATGTTATAAATGAGAGCGTGTAGTACTTGCCCCAAAAAGCGAAGGAAATGTTGAAAATTAATTTTTGCATCGGAGAAATAACTATTTCAATGACAACATCTCTAAATTAAATTATGAAATTTTGCAAATTACCGCTACATTAATGGGATACTGAGTATTCAGATGTAAATTTTCTGCTCGACAAGCTTTATTAGTTCTGGAATTTTTTGTTTGTTATAATTAGTTACAATTCGTTTGTTAAGTTCTTTAAATGCGTATATTATGAACGTAATGATCTTTAAAAGGTGCCGAGTTCGTATTAAGAAAAGAAATGTCATAACCAGTATAACTACATTTGAAACTGTAGTCATCGCTAGATAATTCAAAACTTTCGCGCAAGCCATAGTTTCCTGATTATTAGATAAACCATCAACAGTAGTCGTTTTTGCTTCGTAATTCCCAATTACGATCGGATAATAACCAACAGACGTATTCATTACTGTCTATCAGTTAATCATGATAGTGAATCACAAAGAAAAAGAAAACGATGATAAGCGCACGAAACCTGTTATTGATAGTTAGATAGATAGATAAGCTTACATGCTTACAATCTTACAAAGAGATCGCTCAAATGGTGTGTGATGTTTGTTTCAATAATCCTTTTTTAATTATATATTTCGTAACAAATTCCCAATCTTATTTTAATGTCATGTTGCCACTCTAGATTCTCGTTATGTTTTTATTGCAAGCATTTATATAAACAGGTATATCCAAGAAAACGATCACTTATTTGATAAAAATTGCTTTACGCTAGACATATCTCAATATGCTCTGGGTTTTTAAATGGCTTCAAGGAAAAAGAATTTTGGTCAACGTTAATTCTTTGCGAAAAAGAATAAATTTAATTGGGTTTCAGAACCACAGACCGTCAACAGGAAAGAAGGACCTCAAGGAGATTTTAATAGATTTGGAAGCTTAACGTAGAGAGCTTAAATTAATGTAAAGGAAGCTACAGATTATTTTCTACTTGATTGAATTTAGATGATTTTTTTCAGATCTTTTTACGTTTAATTTCATTCGATACTCATACTGAATTACTTTAAATATGTCTATCTATAACTATCATCCTTAAATATGCCAATTATTAATTATCAACATAACGATAATCAACTTATAAACACTCCATGCATAGAAGTGCCTACTAGTTTATCTACTGGTTTCACCCTAATTGCTATCAATTACATTACGTACCATATATGTTTATATGTATCTTAGCGTTACAGTTTAGCCAAATTATATGAACATGTTGCAGTGGTTATATTTAGAATCTATACGTGTTATACCAAAATTTAGTAATTTTGCGTGTTAATAGGTCGCGTTGTATGGTATACCAGCATTTTAGTTTCGCCGTGCTTTGACATGGCAAGATGGATAATTATAGTACATTATTTCGTATATAATATATAATTTAGTTTTATCTAAAAAATATATGTAGATGCGGGTATATAAAATGAAATGACATGCGCAAAAATGTTGCACAATTATATTATTTTAATAGTCTTTCAGTATATCCCCCAAAACTTATGTTTAAGGAAATGATAAAAGAAATGAAGTTGATTAACGCAAAACAGGAACAACTCTCCACTGAAGTAAGAGAGATAAAAGAAGAAATGAAGGAAATTATAAAAGAACAAACAGAATTTCATCGGGTTATCGCTGAGTTAAAAAAAAGAAAACAAGCAACTCGAAGAGGTCATAAACGAACTGAACATAAAAGTTGAACAGAATAACGCATCAACAGCAAGAATCGAAAGAATGGATAAAGAGAAAAGAAGAAAAAGCCTGGTAATTTCTGGTTTAAGAGTAGAGGAAGAAGATGAAGCTGAACTAAAAGTAAAGATAAAAAACTTTATTGCACAACATCTAAAACTAGAAGTTAGCATCAAAAAGCTCACAAAATTAATAACAAAACATGTGTAATAAAATTAGAAAAATTTACGGATAAACTACAAATTTTGAAGGAAAAAAAGCAACTAAAATATGTACAAGGACCTAGAATTTTCATTAATAATGATATGACTGAAAACGAGAGAGAGATCCAAAACCAAATAAAAAAAGTAGCAGATAGAGAGAGAAGTAGAGGTAACAAAACCAAAATAGCATATAGAAAATTAATTGTAAATGAGACAATATGGCAATGGGATGACAAAACAAACAAATTAATACAAAAAGGAAATCCTGATCATACCACAAATGAACAGAGGTGCTGGAGGAATAGCATGTTTAGTACATCGAAGGCTGCTTCAAAGCATAATAACTTGGAAAGGCTGGTCTGAGAGAATCCTAACAGTCGAATTTTTAATTGGGGGAGAAATACTTACAATAATAGCAGTCTATGGACCTAACGAAAATGAGAAAAAAGAAGTAAAGGACAAATTTTGGAATGATTTAACAAAGATTACGGAAACTAGTGATGGAAAAATTTTGGTAGCAGGAGACTTTAACAGCAGAGTCGGCACTAGAAAAATGATACCGAAAAGGTAATAGGAAAAAGCGGGGAAAATGAACGAAATAGTAATGGGGAAAAACTTATAGATTACTGTGTAATTAACGACTTGGTAGTGGCCAACACATTTTACGACCATAAAGATATACACAAGTTTACTAGAGTAGTTCCAAGCAGAAACGAAAGATCAATAATAGATTATATTCTAGTAGAAAGAAATAATAGAAGGATGGTGAAAGATACAAAAGTGAGAAGAGGTGCTGAAATATATAGTGATCATTATTTATTAGAAGGAAAATTAAAATTATCGAGAAAGGAAGACACGGAAAAATCCGAAACAGTTAAGCACAAACCAGAAACAATAAAGTCGTATAAATTACAACAAACGGAAATAGCACAAAAATACGAGGAAACCATAAGAATTGAAATACAAAATGATAAACAGAAGTGCGAACAAATGCCAATAGAAGAATTGTGGCAGAAAATTAAAACATTGATACTTAAAACAGCTAGGCATGTATGTGGTATAAACAAAATAAGCAAGCAAACAAAGAGGACGGCGTGGTGGAACGACGAAATAAAAATGCAAATAAAAATAAAAAAGGACTTATGGAAAGATTACCTGGGAAAAAAGTCACAGAATGCATATAATAAATACAAAGAACAGCGAGGCAAAGTGAAGAATATGATAACGAAAGCAAAGGAAATAGCATGGCAAGAATTTGGGGAAAAACTCGAAAACAATAGTCAGGGGAATCAAAAATTGTTTTATCACACACTAAAGAAATTAAGGAAACAGAAGAAAGTAAAAACGGTATCTATTAAAAATAAAGCGGGGGCAATACTAACGAAACCAGAAGATGTATTGGACAGATGGAGGGAATATTTTGAAGAACTACAAGATGAGGAAATAGCAAACACAAGCGGTTCAGAAAACGAAACAGAAAAAAATGATGAAAGAGAGACACAAGAACATGCAGCAGATATAACAGAAGAGGAATTTACTGAAGCTCTAAAGAAAATAAAAAATGGCAAGTCACCAGGCCATGATAAAATTACAGCGGAAATGATAAAAAAAATGGGAAGGGAAGGACAGGAACTGTTGTTGATATTATATAACAAATTATGGAACGAAGAAAAAATACCTAAAGAGTGGGAAATTGGGCAAATAGTACCAATATATAAAAAAGGCGACAATAAACAATGTACCAACTATAGAGGGATAACTTTACTTAGTATACCGCTAAAGATATATGAACACATTTTAGAAAACAGGTTAAGACCGAAAATAGAACCAACACTGCTGCAATCTCAAAGTGGGTTCAGACGAGGACGAAGTGCGCAGGACCATATCTTCACAGTAAAACAGATAAGCGCTGAGATATCCCAACACAACAGAACTGCTTTCTTTGCTTTTATTGACTTAGAAAAAGCATTTGACAAAGTACCGCGTAAGAAAGTATGGGAAGCTTTGGAAAATAGACGAATACCATCGAAGCTAAGTAAAGTTATAAAAAGTCTCTACAAAAACACAAGGAGTTATGTCATCGCGAGCAACAGTCGGTCGGAGGAATTTCGCATTAGGGAAGGGTTAAGACAAGGAGGAGTAATGAGTCCATTACTATTCACAATTTTCATAGATGAAATTACAAGGAAGTGCCGACCTAAAGTCCAGAAACTCCAAATAGGGTACCGACACCTGCAACCTGTGTTCTTGACTGAATGTGCATTTGCTGATGACATCATAATAATGGCGGAAAGTGAGAGTGGCCTACAACATAATTTAACAATTTGGAATACAATACTAACAGAACATGGAATGAAAATAACGTAGATAAAACAAAGGTAATGGTGGTGGCAAGAGAAAAACAACATGTAAACATACAAATCAATGGAATAACGCTAGAGCAAGTAGAACAGTTTAACTATTTAGGAGTTATGATCGACAATCAGGGTAAGCAAGAAAAAAGATATAATTAACAGAATAGCAAAGACCAATAAGCTGTATTATGCAATGAACAAAACGTTTATAAATAAAAAAGAAGTGTCGCTAAAGACAAAGATGAACGTATATAAGACCATATATAGACCAGTGCTGACCTACGGTTGTGAGTCATGGGTGCTATCAAATAGATTGAAGGAAAAATTAGAAGCAATGCAAATGAAGTACTTAAGAAGAGCGAGAGGAATTACATTGAAAGATAGAATACGTAGCAGTCAAACAAGAGAAGAGCTAGAAATTAAACCACTATCTAAATTTATAGAAGAGAGACAATTAAGTTGGTGGGGACATTTGTGTAGGATGGATAAGAATAGACCGGCAAGACAGATATGGGAAGCAAGGCCGTTGGGGAGAAGGAGTAGGGGGCGACCACAAAGAAGTTGGGATGAGGTGATAGCGGAAGTGCTGACGAAGAAGGGAGAAACGTGGTCACATGCCAAAGTAATAGCGGAAGATAGAAAGAAGTGGCGAGAATTTGTATATTTTTAGTAATAAGTTAATAGTTATCTTTGGAATTATTTAAACTTTAGTTTCACATTTGGTAACGGTATTAGTGTAGCATAGTCTGTATAGTATAGCAAAGTATGTCTAACGTATGCGCATCAGAATTAGTATTTAGTTTAACCCTACACCGTTAAAGGTAGAAGGGGTATTGATTATATATATATGTATATATACAAATGAATATAATTGAATATGAAAACTCGTTTAGCTAGTATTTTCTCAACGAGTTGAACAAAATTAAAGATCGTGGAGTCATAACTCTGTATGTAGTTTATTATTCAATTCATTCCTATGAGGAGTGAAATTTGCTTCCTCGGTATTACGAGGTTATTGCCGAAGTTTTCCGACTTGACACTGAACGAGGTCAAAATTTAGGCTCAAGATTTTCTAAATAAACAACTAGATTTCATGGACATGCGGGCAAAATTCTCCGCTGTATTCTGTAGTAAAATATTGATAAAAATGGTGTCGAATAGGACATAAACTATTAGATGGTGAAGGCTGATGGAAGTGGCGGCGAAAGACCGTCCTTATTAAAATTCTCATATTAGATCAATGATAATTAAAGGAGAACAAAGGCAACTATACGTGCTAACAGAAGTCTCCACAGTTAACTAAATATGAATAAAGCTAAAGCAGGCTGGCTTCCCCAAGATCTGTAATCAGATCACCAGCAACGCTATTTACTGTGATACCTAGAAGTACGACATGCTAAAATGACCATGGAGTGCGTTTACAGGGTAGGAATGCACTCGTACATACTCTTAAAATTGCGCAGGCAACAAATTACTGGACCTTCCGCATAGATGTTCCTTCACTATCCATAAGGTCCTTAAAATCCCCGTGGTTGTCGCTTTTGAAACGATATAAGTGAAAACTGCAGCTTGGCAAGTAAAAATAACTGTATAAATATCAATAGGGAATATATTTAAAAAATGCTACTGTATTGAAGCAAGTGTAACATTGGACAGTATTTATTACAACAAAGTTTTCAATTCTTTTCATGATAACTTACTCCTTGTTGCAGTTATTTTAATATTAGTATGGTGATTATTTTAGATTCGAGCAATTTGTTGTTATAATAGTATCCACGGTCTTCAATGATTTTCCGATATACCGTTTGAAAAACTTCTGCTGTAATCATCTAAAATTATCACAGCCTACATTCTTAAATTCTGTTGTCCTTGAATTTGTTATTCTAATTTGCATTCCACGTATCGACCCATAATATATCAGTGTCATGAATGTACGTATCAACTTATGCTATTTATATAGGGCAAGGGTCTACGAATACAATGACTGAGAGAAACGTTAAAATTCCAACGCACATTAACATAAATCACTCCTTGCAAAACGGTGAAACCCTAAAAGTTTAATTGCAATTTTCTCACTTTATAGCTAAATCTTTAAGAACATGTATAATGCAGGTCACTGGCGAATTAGATTAGTTTATTTTATGTATATACAGGGTGTTAGTAAATAATCCGTACCTCCCCTGCCTATCCAACGATTTGGATACACTGTATCTAAGCGATTACGTACATTAATGCTAAAATGAACTGGTGCGCCATCATGCATGAAGCATGCATGATGTGTTGTCTTAGGAGAGGAATATCTTCAAGAAGACCAGGTAACTCTTGCTGTAGGAAATTAAGGTAAGATTCGCCTGTTAGTCGTAGTGGGAGGAAATATGGACCGATTAAATGAGCATCAATTACCCCAAGCCATACATTGACTGAAAAGTGATGCTGAAAATGAGCTTCAAAAATTCCATGTGCATTTCCCTCAGCCCATAAGTGATTATTATGGAAATTTCGTATACACTGTCGTCCAAAATTAGCCTCGTCAGTAAGCAAAACGCCATTTAAAAAATTAGGAATTTGAGCGATTTGATGAAGGATCCATTGGCAAAAAATAGGCGGGGAAAAAAGTCTCTAGGTAGTAGAGCTTGCACACGTTGAATATGAAACGGATACAATTGCTGTTCTTTAAGAATTTTGAATACAGTGAAGTGGCTTACATTCAATATGTTGGTGATTTTTCGAGTACTTGTCTCAGGTGACTCCGCTATTAACTCGAGAACTTCTTCTTCTAGTTGCACAATTCGTACTTCTCGAGGGTGCCCGCAGTCAGCCGTTTGTTTCTTAAATGTACCATTTTCGCGCAAGCGTTGGTGAAGACGAGCAAATATTGTGTGATGAGGTACCCTACGTCCTGGATACAACTCAGCATACAATCGTCCAGCTTGCCGACCATTTCCATTACTTCGACCATAGACAAAATGCATGTCTGTTAATTCTGCATTTGAAAAATGTTCCATTATTTTCAATAAAAGAAAAAATTAATTACTTATTAACAATAATTTTATAGCTAACTAAAAGCTTAATAATAATGAGTTGCTATTTTGACACTTCGTTAAAATATTTGTATTTAACAATGCATTGATATTGAATGTCGACAGTAGCCTACTAGATAATGTATTAAAGAAATGAGAAATACACGTTAAGATGTTTTATTTTTTTGCATAAAAACGGTGCCTCACACGAAAAAAAGACAAGAGAGGTTTTTTATCACAAATTGAATGGCAAATTCAGAAATGATTTTTAATTTGAAATATCTCAGTGGTGTACAATTTTTTTTCTTTAAAAAATTAAGATCATTACCCGTATGCACGCCAATGATGAATATAAAATTATTGGTTGGATGTCAAGAAATGCGCAATAACCATCTCTTAAAACCCACCAAATTTCATTTGCCTATCTTGATCGGTTTCAGAGCAATAAATAAATCGTCAGTTTTTAAGAAAAACTTTAATATCCTATAACTCTGAAGCTAATCATTTGCGGACGGGCGTTTATATAGCAAACTGTCATTATTTTTGCATGCAGAATCACCCTCTGAAGTTTGTCGCACTTATTTACTAACACCCGGTATTACGTGAATACGTATCTATAATTGAATTTGAATGTAAAATATATAACACATAAATTAAGAACAGAAGTTAAAAAAAAGATCAAAACAGACTACTGATAACTGAATTCTAAACAGAGCATATAAAAACGAAAAAATTGGATAATATACGAAATCAAATAGAACAGTAATAGAAGACATAGAAACTAATAATTAGTATCGTATAGATAGGTAAATTACACAGGGAATAATAGATCCTTCTAAACTGTCGCACTATGAATCTCTCAAGAGATTTAATCAAAACTAAATCAACTCAGCTAAGTCAACATATTTCATTCCTGGAGTATCAAATTTGTTTGTTGCAGTTGACAGAAACTGTACGATAAATTAATAAGGCGTGATTAAAGCAACAATCACGTTGACCTGAATATAAATTATGTTTGAACTAACTAACGTTATATTTTGACCTAAGAATTAAGTATAACTGTTCGCTGAAGCATTTATTATTGTAAAATTATATTTATATTTTATATTAACATATTTGAATGATACCGAATTATATTTATTATACCAAACAATCGATAGAGTGGGTTAAAACGGAACAACTTATCAAATTAATTAAATTTATGTTTTGATCCAAATCGCCAGAGTTCATCACATCAACATAGTGCTCTGTTGTTCAGTAGCAGTATGGAAGAATAGTACAACTTCTCTTTATGGTTGAAGTGATTCCATTTTAGAGTATGAAGTAAGACCTACTGCAAAAGTAATCCTGTGAAGTAAGATTTGGTATTATAATGTCATTTTGTTCTACCTTTTGTTTTAGTCTTTCTTCTACAGAACTACCCCTTTAACATTTTTGAATGGGAACATATATATATATATTTTATAAAAGGTATTTTGAGCCTAATTAATTACAGTCACTAAAATACCCGCGAAACTGGAGTGCTTGAAATATAGCAAGTGTTTTAATGAAGAATTTTAAGCCATCTCCTATAGTTCCGGCACAACGATAGTCAACCGCCTAACCACTGTGGCTATCGATCAGTTTTTTTGTAATTATAGCTTTTGACACATTTATAATACCATTAATAATAACATTTTATTAGATTTTTTTGTCAGATCGATTAATAAAAAGTTTACATTTATATTTGATAATTTGATTTGTTGACGTTGTCTCTGTATCTTTAAAACAAGCGCGTTTTTTAATGATTGATTCGTGCACGCGCTGGCATGTTTGAACAAGCAAAATGATTTACCAATAAAAAAGCATATTTTTGCAATGTATTTGTTATCTAATAATACATGTTCCCGTTTGACGTATGGGTGACAGATGAATATATCTGGGCTAGAGTTGATTTTGCTCAATAATCAAAAACATAACATAAATTATTTAATAATTTATATAGAAATTTTATGTTTGATATAAGATGTCTTTTATACAATGACACAACGTTAAATCCATTTAATACGTATAACATTGTAATCTTAAACTGTCTCGGAATAAATACCATCTAATTTTAAGAAACCGATATTTAAAAAAACGTTTTTGCACAGTTTCGATATTGTTAACATGGACTTGTATAATATGGCGACGTTGGAGTATTTGATTATTTTTATACGACTACTCATACAGCGTAGTAAAAAGTACCGGAACGGTCGAATAACTTTATTATTTGAAAATCATGATTTCTGAAATTTGGTATGGGGGTATAGTTAATATAAATACATTTTATGCAATACAGTTTATATTTTTTTCACTTCCGGTTTAATCGGCAATACGTCCAACTTTTTTTTTAAACGGAACGCCCAAATTTTTTTAACACTTTTGAATGCAAAATAAAAAACTACGTTCAGGAAGTATTAAGATGTTTATTTTTATTGACAAGAAAACAGTTAAAAAATTAAAAAAATGTCCTAATACAGAAAAAACAAGGTACAGTTGTTGTTTAGTGTTTGCATTCTTTTTTGCCGTCACATTTGACAATTTTAAAAGCGTTTTAACTTTTGAATCGCTATAAATTTACTTATTTTAGACATTGACACATTTGAAAATGGCAGTAAAACTTACTGAATCAGAACGAATTGAGATATTAATGATGCGTGGGTACGGTGATCGTCGACGTTCTTTTGAAGAGGTTCGTATTTTTTGTTTAATACTGTTTATCCGGATCGTCATATTAGTAAAAGTACGGTATGCCGAACAATTCAAAAAGTCTTTCGTCAGGTGAAGGATTTACCTAGAAGGGGACGTCCATTAACAGAAACAGATGAAGAAACTAGTTTGAATGTGTTACTTACAGTGGAAGAAAATCATCACGTGTCCACAACAGAATTAGATCAAATTCATGAGATCTCTCAAAAATCTGCTCATAAGATTCTTAAATCAGCAAGAATGAAAACCTATAAAATGTATCCCGTCCATGAGTTCACTGAAGATGATCCAGGTCGTAGACTACATTTTTGCGAAACAATGACGGAATTGATCGAGCAGCAGCCTAATGTTTCAGATCACATCATTTTTTCAGATGAGGCAACGTTTTGTCTCAACGGCACTGTGAACAGACATAATTGTCGCTACTGGTCAATTGAAAATCCGCATTGGATTGAAAAAGTCCATACACAGCGTCCTCAAAAGGTGAATGGGGAAGGTCTGGGCTGGTCTTGTTGGAAACAACATCATAGGACCATTTTTTATAAGAGGAAATTTAACATTTTTGGTTTGAACAAGATGGACATTTTGCCCATAATGTCCGCGATTATTTGAATGAAATTTTTTCGAAACGTTGGATCGGACGTAGAGGAGTAATCGAATGGCCAGCACGTTCGCCAGATGACTCGTCATTAGATTTTTTCTTTTGGAGTCACTTGAAATGTCAAGTGTACAAAAATCGTTCCCATAATCTTGAACAATTGGAAGAGAGAATAGTTCAAGGAGCCAATCGCATCACTCCAGAACAAATACAAAATTCAATAAGAAATTTTACTGACCGTTTACATTTTTGTCAAATTGTAAATGGAGCATTTTGAACAATTATTGTAATCGCAACCTGAATAGACAGGTATCTTGATTTTTCTGTATTAAGACACTTTTTAATTTTTTAACTGTTTTCTTGTGAATAAAAATAAACATCTTCATATTTCCTGAACGTAGTTTTTTATTTTGCATTCAAAAGTGTTAAAAAATCTGGGCGTTCCATTAAAAAAAAAGTTGGACGTATTGCCGATTAAACCGGAAGTAAAAAATATATAAACTGTATTGCATAAAATGCATTTATATTAACTACATATACCCCCATACCAAATTTCAGAAATCATAATTTTCAAATAACAAAGTTATTCGACCGTTCCGGGACATTTTACTAACGCTGTATATGCGACAAAATATAGTCATTATCTGTCAGTTATTTGAAACGTAACCGTGAACATTTTTAGAACACATTTAATTATGCACGCGTTGCCTTAGCAACTTGCTAAGCAACCCGTGCGAAATAAAAAATTTCGATTCAATCCGTTTGCTGGATCTTAGAATTTGATATTTGATGTATACTGATATAAAAAACGTCACAATTTGACGTATGGTACAGATCAACTAACAGATCCTACATATTTGTATACAATTCTATTATTAATGTGGCAGCAGGTAGCCGTTTAAAAGTATAGTATGCTACTTGCACAAAATGCTTATTTTGCACGCATAGTGAATCGAATTTTCATACTCGTGCAAAATAAGCTTCATTTCGTGCTCGTTGCATAATATACTACGATAGTGTAGTCGTATGGCGACAAGCCAATTTGATGCAATTTCCATAACAGTATATGGTGGTCAGCTTGTTCGAAAGCTTTCTGAATATCCGTGTATATTGCATCCACTTGCCGGCGGTTTTCCAAACTCTCTGATACGTACTGTGGGAAGTAACTCAAGTGTGTTACTGTGGAACGCATAGCCATAAAATCGTGCTGAGTTGACGAAATAGTAGATTTAGTAAATCTCTGAATATGGGCACATAAGATTGATTTACATCCCTTGCCGAAATTACATAAAATAAAATAGGCCTGTAGTTATGAATATCTTTTGCACTACCAGTTTTTTATATTGGCCATACTCAAAAGGTCATATTACCAGGAATTCAGGAGAAATTAAAATCTTGTTGAACAAATAATGTAAAGTCTTCGGAAATATCGCTGCACAGTCACGTAAAGTAAAGCTGGTACCAGGTTAGTGCAACTTATAAAGCTATTTTTCGATCTTTCTAAGTGGAATAGTATGCGATAACTTAAAACTGAACCGGTCAGAATAGCTTTCATCAGACTGAAAGTAGACACTGCTGAAATAATTTGCAAAAGCATTCATAATATTTTGCGGTGTCGTTGTAGTTAATTACATGGGTATTCTGGAATGCTTATATATTGGTACTTATAAAGTTCCATAGTTGCTTAGTATTACCAATGACTCGATTTTTAGTACTTTGAATATAATTCTCGTAAGTATCAGTTACATGTGATTTGCATAATGCCCTTAATTCTTTAAAACGATTATAATGAAATGCAGTTCCATATCTTTTATAATTGGCAGCAGCTAGGTATAGGGAACTATGAAGAAAATTATCCTAATTAATCTAATCACGTAGAATTCAAAAATGATATACAATATAGGGTATTCCATTAAAAACCTACCCTCGATATGCTGTACTATTTTGAATCACCCTGTATACTTGCAAATAATTTTAAAATGTGCTCTTTATCGTCCTACGTATTTGACCAAAATTTGAAACTCATATCTTTTAGCATTTAGACACAAGAGGCCGAGGGAATAGTCGCGACTCACCCTGTATAGTATAGTTTTCAAGCAATAATATCAACTTCAGGCACGTTATCTTTAAAAATATATAGGTTTACTTTCATAGCTAATAATACGTCATTGACAGCTATTAGCACTCTACCTCCTCACCTGTCGCCTTTTAATTCCTATGATATCGGAACACAGTATATTTGTTTGGTATAAATTTACTATTAGACGTACCGCTTATATTTCCGTGAAACACAAAATATCGATGCCACTGGCCAAAATACATATTATTAAAGATGGTATTAAATTTTAAATTCAAGCCTCTAATTTAAAAATTTGATAGGAACAATAGATTATTGATTGTGGGTTGACCGACTGGTTTAAATGGATTATCTTTCGGTTGCCACATATAGGTATACCTATTTGTTTTTCAGATCAGTTTTTCCTGCTGTGTGTTCTGATTGGCAGTTTACGTCTAAGATCATTATAAGCCTGAAGTTAAAAGGCATAACCATGCTGTAATGAACTAAGAATAATTTCCTTTTTTGATGTAAAATGCTTTCGAAGTTATTATTGCTTCATATCTTCTGAATCGATAAAGTAAGAGACTCTTTCAAGAACGTGGCTTTTAAGATGAAAGAATGCTGGCCAAACTATGACACTAGTTTAGCTATTGAAGCCAACCAAATAGTAATAGTGATTCTTCTTCAACATCTCCTTTACACATGATTCTGCAGACATACAAATAAAATATTTAGCAGCAATTTTATTCAATATGCGCACAGAGAATACTTTATATTATTTTTAACTATTTGTTATATACTACTACATATAAAAAACACACATACATTCCTATTCGTAATACATTCTTAATACAGTTGAATATCTTTATATACGATGTAGATAGAAAGTGTTCATAGTATATAAAAATATGTTACACCATTTCTATATTTTGGAGAAAATTTACGAAATACATATTTAAAGGATAGTCGGTGGTCGTAGGTTTGTCGTTATCGCTGTGTTTAACGAAAGACGTGACCGGTCAAAGTTTAATTCGTACGCTTGCACGACACAAGCATGGTGATCGGTCCGATCGGTACGTCGCGGCAGGACCGAGACCATACGCAGGAACCAGGATTGCAAAGTTGTATTGGCAGAGATGGACACATGGGAAGAAAAACAAAGTTGAAGGGGGTAGATATTTTTATCGAAAATGACTTAACGCAAAAAGAGAGGAAATATACAACTAGAGATTATAAAATTAGCAAAAACGGAAAAGCAAAAAGAAAACAGAATTAGAATAGGGTATCAGAAAATTCAAATAGACGGTACCTGGTATACAGATTGGCCGTGCAGTTATCGAAGAATAGGTAGCGATCCAATGAGTACGAGTAAATAGAGCGTACATATGTGTTTATATTAAACGGACGAGTACGGCGAACCCTTGAGCGTGTGACTAGCAACAACGCAAGTGATCGTTCTATCGCCGCACTCGTCTGTTTAATATCCACACATATGTACGCTCTATTCACTCGTACTCATTGGTTCGTTCCTATTCCTAGATAATTGCCAGGCCAATCTGTATATGGAATGAACGGGAGAAATGAGTAGTTATAATGACTCCACAAAACGACAACCAATAAACAAACATGGAAAAAAGGAACGACCCAGGGCATGGAAGCGGACGTAAGTAACGAACACAAGAAGAATAAAAAAGTAAAAACCACGAACAAATGAAAGGACTGGTGGTGGACTTTAAACCCATAACGAACAGAATATGCTAGATAACGGTAAGAGGGAAATACAGGAAAATAAGTATTGTGAATGGTCACGCTCCTACCGAAGAAAAAGAACAAGAAATAAAAAACGAATTTTACGAAAAGGTATATGATGTAATAGAGAAAATCCCTAACTGACATAAAAATAGTGGTCGGTAACTTTAACACCAAAGTTGGGAAAGAAGATATGTACAGAAATATTACAGAGGGAAAAAGTTTACACCAAGTGACTAACGAAAATGGGAAAAAGTTAATCGAGTTTGCAGCAGAAAACCAGATGAAACTTATAAGTACATTTATGACCATAAGAGGATAAACAGGATCACGTGGATATCCCCTGACGGAAGAACTAAGAACCAAATCGATCATGTGCTCGTGGACAGTAAGCATCTTAGAGCCATCAGAGATTGCAAGAGTAGAGGGGCAGACGCCAATAGCGACCATGCTTTAGTAATAGCGAAACTTAGACAAGAATTACCGGTACAAAACAAAATCAATAGAAATAATATCGCAAAGCTCCAAAAGGAGACAGTTAAAGAAAAATTAAGCGATGAAATAAGATTGAAATTGGCAAAGGAAAACTTAACAGGCATATCCATAGATGAGGAAGGGGAAAAATACAAGGAGTAATGACAGAAGTAACAAACCATATCTTGGGAAAACAGGAATGGAAAAGGAAAGAAGACTGGTTTGACGAAGACTGTAGAAATGCATTGCTATGGAGAAATAAAAGGAACCTGGAAATGGATAAAACTAGAACACAAGAAACTAAAGCCAGATATGACAAAAGTAGAAAGGCAGCGAAACAAATATGTCCGCAAAAGAAGAGAAAACGCTTAGAATATGAGCTGAAATGTATAGAAGAGCACTACACAAACAAAGAAATAAAAAAGTTTTATCAAGACGTTAAGCAGGCAAGAAACGGCACGCATTATACGATCTATTGTTGGAACGAAGAAAGATTGCTTTTGGAGGACACAAAAGAAAAATTGGAAAGTTGAACCCGTTATTTTAAAAACTTACTAAGCAAGGAAGATTGTGCAGAGCAAATAATAAAACAACCCGAACTTAGAGAGCAACAGGTAGTAGAAGAGCCAACAGAACAAGAAATAAAAAACATAATAGAACAACTAAAAAACAATAAGAGTGCAGAGGAGAACGGGATACCGGCAGAAATTATTAAGCACAGTGGGGAAAAGTTAGAAAAAAGGCTATACAACTTAGTGATAAGAGTGTGGAGAGAGGAGAGGATGCCAACTCCATGGAGCAATACTATAATATGTCCTGTTTTTAAAAAAGGAGATAGAACACTGTGCGAAAATTATCGAAGAATTACGTTATTGGATGTAGTATATATGGTTCTAGCTAAAACAATACGTAATAGGCTGGAAAAAATATGGGAACAAAGTGATAGGGTAGTACCACAGCGGATTTAGGGGGGGGGGAGGTATCTACGAGTACAATAGATCAAATATTTGCGCTGAGAGCTATACAGCACAATAGTTATGAATACAACCTGGGATTGCACATGCTTTTCATTGATTTTAAGCAAGCATATGATTCTGTATCTAGAAAAGGACTACACGAAGCACTACTTAAATTAGATATCCAAAGTAAGCTAATAAAACTGAGTGAGATGACGTTACTTAACTCAAACAATAAAATTGTAATAGAAGGAAGCTTATCGGAACAATTTTCGGTTGAAAGAAGACTAAGACAAGGTGATAAAGTCTTACCTCTAACTGTGGGTACCACTAATGCTCAATAACTTGCTTATTTTAAATGGAACATCCTGCATCTAACACCTTCATTCGATTTTAATTTTATTTCTCTTTTAAATGTTATTAAGGTTCCCTATACCTATCTCTTATATTTTTTTTGTAAAAGTCAATTTAGTGTTTCAATTGGGGATTATGTACTTAAAATTTGACTAAATCAAGGTAGCTTTGACATGATGACACTAATTTCAGATATTAATATTGTCTAGTTTATTTTTGAAAAGTAGGCAGTGGTGCAATGGACGTTGCTTCATATTTATTGGAAACAAAACAAAAATTCACCAATACATGTTTTATTACATACAAATTTTCATCATAGACTTAATACAAAAGCAAACAAAGAAAAAACCAAAGCAATGAAGAAACTATGGTTCAAATATCACTCAAATTAAATAAATAAATTTTCAATACATAAATACATACATCTACATGGGATGATTAAGGGATCTCACCGACCGGGCAATATTTACGCACGATACGACTGCATACTAATTGGCAGGTCAAGGCTGTTAGCATACATATGCCTAGTTGGCCAATCGCAAACCTGATAACGCTCGAAATTTCTCTCGCTACGTATGTGGTACAAACATACCGTGTTTATTTAATGGAAGTTTTACCAGTACTTTTGGAAAACACCTCTTAAAATCCGACAAAAGATGCGGCTACAGATGTATGGTGCTCCTTCTTTCGGAGTTAATTAGATAGGCAATACCTTAATAGTTAAGTAGGACGTGGTAATTCACAGAACTGACCTGCAAGATCCCCAGACCTAACGCATCCAGATTTTTTGTTGTGGGGATATATGAAAAATATTGTACACAACATATGTACCACAAATAACACCTGACAATACGAAAACATTTCAACCAAGAATTTATTTATGTATTGAAAATGAGTGATATTTGAATCATTAGTTTCTTTGTTTTCTTTTGTATTAAGTTTATGATGAAAATTTGTATGTAATAAAACATGTATTTGTGAATTTTTGTTTTGTTTCCAATAAATATGAAGCAACGCCTAATGCACCATTGCCTACTTTTCAAAAATAAAGTAGACAATATTAATACCCGAAATTAGTGTCATCATGTCAAAGCTACCTTGATCTAACCAAACTTTTTGTACATAATCCCCAATTAAAACAATAAATTGACTTTTACAAAAAAAACTATAAGAGACAGGTATAGGGAACCCTTAATAACATTTAAAAGAGAAATAAAATTAAAATCGAATGTCGGTGTTAGATACAGTGTTAGATACAGTGTCAGATACGGTGTTCCATTTAAAATAAGCAAGTTATTGAGCATTAATGGTACCCACAGTTAGAGGTAAGATTTTAATCACCCTGTATAATTTTTAGAAAACATCTTTAATTTAGCATTAGATGTAATGGTTGTGCTAATGAAATAATACAACTTGAAACACGTAACTTTAATACGTAGACCAGGTACTAGTTCTAAACATTGATCTACATTTTCAAAAATTGTTAAATCTCAGAAAATATTGAACTTAGGTATAGGGAATATAATAGTAACTTGCCTTCATTTATAATATACATGGTGTTCCATTTAAATTTTGATAACTTTGATATGTAGCTTTCTTTTGGAACACCCTGTATATTTCAAAATAATGTTAGAACATGCTCCTAATGGACCTACACATGCTCCAACAAAAAGATTTTAAATATGTGTTATCGTTTTTTGTATATCAACCGAGGCGAAAGTGGTGCTCCACCTGTACAATATATATATATATATATAACGCCTTCATACCATCCTGAACCAAATGTATGTTTGCGGGCGGATAATCCTGAACCAGCTGAACAAAGCTGAGCCATATATATGGTTCAGGATTGCAGACGCTAACAAAATCCGTTACAGTTACCTATACAGTGTATGGTACAAATTTGAAAATGGCTCAGCATTGTGTGAATCTCCATATTTAAGTTCTATGTTTTTCCGCACTGTACGAAGGTGGCGCTACAGTCGCGTCAATTCGTATATCTGTATATCGACATTCTGAACCACACAATATGCATGCGCAATACTTACTTAACCTTTAGTTTGCGGTGTTTTTGTAATTCTGGCGCAGTTTTGCATAGAATGTAAATCAAATGAAGAAATATGATTAAAGGAAGTGCTTTATTAGTGTTCTTAGCTTAAAGGAAAGATTCTCAGGGTAAGTATGATAGAAAGATATGGGTTCAGTGAGACACTCTCCGATTATTATATTGTTTCTTGTATTTTTAAATTTCAACAGAAAATATCCCTCGTGTAACGGAATAAACTAAATAATAATTTAAAATTCCTAAATTTCTTATGTTTATTTACAATTGGATACCTACTTCATAATTCGTAGAGTAAAATTTTCATATGTAATTATCGTTTTCATCAGTGTCAATCTTACATTACCGTACGTATGTAATAATTATTATTCTTGAAACATGTAAGATAGAATAACAATAATCATTTTTTTAATTCCGCTTCCTTTTTTGAAATAGTGTTAACTATTAGCTATCCAACTGTACATTTTGTAACAGTGATATAAAATACAGAAGAGGCTGTTTCTTGTGGTATTATTCCGTCAGAACGTAAATACCAAGCGGTAATCTGTTTTTGTCATTATTATGGAAAATAGGATTTCAGTAGAACGTATAAAAAAAAAACAACTTCATATCAAAACCAAACAAATCAATTAATTTAGCGCAGATGCTGTTGCAACTTTTGCAGAATGCACACCATAGTATAAAGAATTTGCGAGTGTACGAGATTGGATTAATAAACCAAAAATATTACCGTCGTCTAAAACTAACGAAAATTCCAAAATAAAATTTATATCCAATATTTTAATACAAGAACAAAGTCCAAAAAATCAAAATACTTTGGAAAGCGAATCAGAAGAGAAACCAAACGTTTTTCTGATAAGAAAAGAGAGGATCAAATATTCCTTCAACTATCTACAGCAAAGGTTCAGAGTCAGATAAATTATCTTCCGTAGATGACTGTCCAAAGGATCTTGAATATAAACAAACTTCAGATGAAGAAAAGGTATGCATTCCAGTATTTGCTTTCTATATGTCATGTTTTAAGGATAAGCCTCACAAGTATTGTAAACTTCCTTGTGGGTAAACTTACTTGATATCTATTTAATTAAATTTAAGGGAGAAATAAATCGAACAGCTTTTTTGCTATAAATTATCAGCAAAATAGTGTATTTACTTATAAAAATTGTAATATAAATTTAATTTGAACACGAATTTAAATATAAATTTTATCGTTTTATACGTAAATCACTAGTTTAACGGTAATTTACAGGTAAAATGTATACTTCACATTCATAGAATTAAAAGTACTTGGTTTTGTTTAGCTCCATCGTGTCTTCATTAAATCTAAAACCGTACACATACATATGTGTACCGTTAATTTCGCCTAATACTTAAATATGTTGTCACTGGATGACATATGAGAAATCTGAAGTGTAACCGGTAAAGTTTCATTTATTTTGTTAACCCCGGCGTATAAATAATTTTTCCCTAAATGTAAAATTTTTTAACTTTTTGTTTCTATACGATTATTATATTATCTCTTAAAAATTGAAACCCTACCTAATGTTAATTCACAAAATAAATATCTGACACTAACCACCATGACTTTAAATTTTTATTGTGAAACTAGCAAAAATGTGCAAATATATATCTTTAGATACATAAGGCTTTGTTCCAGAGTTGTGACATTCCTTTGCAACAAGGAATAGTATCCAGTGTAACCTCATTAGAGGAAACTATGAATGAAGCTCCACTTCAAAGTCAAAAAAAGGGAATGTGAAACAAAGGGCTTGATAAGTATTATCAAACATTGCAAACAAGATTATCATAAGTAATATAACAAGTGACCAAGATGTTATCGATACAATTGATTTGGATAATTTGTAAGTGCTTGTTGAGATAATAATTTCATGAGCTCGAAGGGCGACTGAAATTATTTAAGATCAACAAGCACGAACAAATTATCCAAATCAATTTTATCAAAGAAAAATCTTGGTCACGCGTTGTATTTAAAAAGACTATATCACGAACAAAATTTGTTGCAATGTGGGTAGTTTGCTATTAGTACGTTCCGCAGTTATCGGATATTTTCGTAATTTACTCTCTTAGTTGTGCTCATTTTACCATATATTTGGCTGGTAACTCAGAAGAAGAGGAAACAAGAAAAAATCAGCAAGATTTGCTTTGCGTAGTAATTGTGAGCATTGTGAGTGAAAATGAGCCGTTTTGACAGTACTCCATTTGTATTGATAAAACCACAAGTGATTTTATCACTTATTAAAATTCACACGTGATTTTTTCGCTATAAAACAAATGTCATTGGCTTTTGCTGAGGAATTCCAACTGTGTGATTGGTTGATAGATATGTGAGTGATATAGTCAAGATTATTTTGAACAACTCATTGAAAATACCCACCAATGTGAAGGAGAATTGGAGGATAGAAATGTGGAAAATGATTCTCACACTGTTGAAGAAAACAATATAAAAATCAAAAATAAAAGGCTATTGTAGAGGCAATCCTGGACACGCAATAACAAGAGATTGATTTCACAATACTTCGCAACAAATATAAAAAAAGAAGCTCCAAAACAAGTGAAGTTCAAGAAATTTGCGGAATTACATCCGGAATTTGATCAAATGAAGTGGACAACCATTAAAGCGGTAGTTTACCGGCAAATTAAAAATTAAGTAGAAGTCGTTCATTTTGTTTTGAGTTTAACTCTATAATAGTTATTTACATAGTTCAGAATTATAAAAACTTTGCTTCATTTCATTTTAAATAAATAAACGTTGGTTTTACATCTAGTGATTCATATTCCAAACCAAGTCCTCTAGAATCATAAGTCTGAATTGGATCGTTATATCTTATTGCCATGCTTAAATTTTGCATACATCGTGGAAGCCAGGTATCTATATATTAAACTAATAAAACCATAATTGATTGATTTATCAATGGATCAGCATTGTATGAAACTTCAATTGGTTCGACATGGATACAAAGATGTATATATATATATATATTTAAAGATTACTAATCATTGACCACTTCAACTAAATACTATTTCGCTTGACTATATTGATTAAAACACTAAAACACTAAAAAATGTTTTTATCTACTCCTATTAAATAATGTATTCATTATTCAGTTGCTTTTGAACAAGTAATGGCACCCATAAACAATTAGCGTGATTTATAGCAGTGAGTTATTATAACTCACGCTAAATTCTACAATCTGATTCGTCGAAATGAAACAGTCCACTACCATCTTTGAGGGAAGTAACGTTATTTGTCATCTCTAAATTAGATCACTTGTCAATTTTAACTTGACAGTTTCAATATGCGACACAATTTTTGAAATTAGGTGAAATGTCATTTTGACAGTTTCAATATGCGACACAAAAAAAGTTTTCTTGGAACTTGTATCTTTGTTTTAATTGTTATAGTCGTAGATAAAGTATAGTTTTCAACTCGCCGTAATGGTAATAACTCACTTGATGAATTACAGCACTCGGCTATCGCCTCGTGCTGCAAACCTCATCTGCGTGAGTTATTACCTACATTACCGCTCGTTGAATAATATACTATTAACTCAGGTTCTGCCATTTCCAAAAAATCGAATATGTTATTAGATGTAATAGCTTGACAAACAAGTTTTTTGCGCACCCATTCACTGACATCCATCTGCTTCAATACCTAAACTATTGCCTTGAATAAATCACTAATCAGTTTACGAGAACATTTAACTTCGGTATAATTAAGAGACATTGCTAAATATATTTACTTTAAAAGATAATGACAGATAATGTAAACAAAAAATATAATCACTTGAAAGTTAGCGAAATTTCTGATTGACAATGTATATCACAAAATCCAAAATTCAAATATATTGTTTTACAGAAATAGCTACATACACATTCTATAATAACTAAATTAATTAACGTTATACAACACGAATCATTCAAACATAACTATGGTGCACCACAGTTCATAATACGCGTTTTTTCAGTCTCCTATATGATAATATATTAATCATTTAATGTTTGGTATATTGTATTCACATGCCATATACCATAATGCGTTATCGCATTTATCACATGAAATGTTTTAGTTTTTGCTTCATTTCTGTAAAAGATTACTATGGTTATGATTGTCCGCTTCATTTCGTTTACCGTTTATAACTGTCCCGGTTTTTATTGGGTTAGTTTCCTATTCGCATTTTTCATCTATAATGCCGTCCTCACGGTTTTTATCGGTGGCTACTATTTTACAGTAACCGTATAAATGGGGTCACACACGCTTAAAAGCAACAAATAAATATTTTTTTCTATTTTGCAGTGGATATTACCATTAAAGCACACATTTGCGTTTCAAAAAGTGATTCATTTCAATACTGATGTTTATAAGTTGGCAGTATTGAATACAGACATAGCCCAGATCTAACGTCAGCGACTATTTAATATATTTAACAAAAATGATATACAAACAAAGTTTATATTAAATAATATTAATAAATTTAATTTGTATTTTTAATACAGTAAATGAAAATATGTTTCAAATATACGTAAATCAAATAATACTAAATTTTCTAATCTCTTCAATAATATCGAAGGAGGAATAAAAAGTAGGCAATATGAAGAAGGTGAAACGTCTCTCCACAGATATTGCTCTTGTAGAAGCATTTGTACAATTCTTGCAACTAACCCCAAATCATGTGAGGCGATCCTGTCAAAGGGATGTACCCTACATTTGAGATTCGGGAGGATCTCCGTGTCAGGGCTTAAAAAGAGATTACCTCTGTGACCATGGTGGAACAGCAGGAGACCGTCGAGACCACCTCGCCGGCCCCTAGCGGCACGCTAGATGACATCAATCTAGATGATATCAGAATCGACTCCGAGTCTGAAGAAGGATACACTCTGACGCCGCAGGAGTTTGTAGAGCTGGAGGCAGGTGGCCCTCCACTTCACTAGACGTCTTCACCAGGCTGGCGCAAATTAACTTGCAGCATACGAGGGAAGCCTCGGCTCTAGCTGCAAGGATGTTCGCAAAACACAACCTGAGACTCGTGTTGAGCCGGGAACCTTGGACCAATCGAGGGCAGATTACAGGTCTGTCATGTACAGACTCACAGGTAATATCGGATCACAGGCAGGAGCATCCTAGGGCCTGCATCCTAATTAGAAACAACATTAACTATATATGTGTTCCAGAATTTATGACTCGGGACCTGACGACGATCATAGTACACCCCGACATCGAGGAAAGTAACCGAGCCATTGTAATTTCCTCCGTATACTTCGCCAACGATGCCGACGGGACAACAACATCACCGCCTTTGGAACTGAGGGAGCTAGTGAGGTATTGTAGCAGGAAGAACCTGCCGTCAATGAAAGAGGTAAGTCACTTTTAGATTTCTATTAGCCTGTAATCCCCAAATCACAAATGTAGGCAGAGAACCTACGTTTGTAACAAGGGCAAAGAGGGAAGTACTAGATGTAACATTCAGTAGCCTTACCATAAGTAACATAGTTAAGCACTGGAAAGTCTCGAGTGAACCCTCCCTGTCAGACCACAGGATAATAGAGTTCACCTATAATGCACCAGTGCAGAATCCCCAGGAAAACAAACTGGGATCTGTACAAAACGTTCTTAAATGACAACCTTAGCCAGCTAAACACAGGCGGGACAAGACACCATCTCAAGCTGGAACAGGATATAGAGCTACTTAGTGGGGCGATAACCAAGGCTTTTGAAGCCAGTTGTCCATTAACCCCAAGAAGACCAGCTAAGGACGCCCCTTGGTGGAACAAAACTCTGGCAAATCTCAGAGCTGAAGTCCGTCAAATATTCAATAAAGCAAAGGTTGACGGGAATTGGCAAAGTTACAAAGAGAAGCTGACTGCGTACAACAAGGAGATAAGGAAGGCAAAAACAAAAAATTTTGAAAATTTTTGCGAAAACTTCACCTCCACTCCTGTAGCAGCAAAGCTTCCTAGAGCCATGGCAAAAGGCAGGATTGAATCTGTGATGGCTTTGAGAAAACCAGATGGTAGCTACACGGAAGGGGAAATGGAGCGGGCTAACCTGCTCCTTCAAACACACTTCCCTGGCAGCAAGCAAGCAGGTCCGGCAGAGACAACCCCTAGCACCAGGAAACCCAAACGGGAGGAATGGGAAATCGCTAGGCGAATCTGCACAAGACAACGCATGGAGTGGGTGGGCAATAAACACCTTCTCTGACACCAACTCTGATTTCCTGGCAGAAAATAACATGATGTAAATTTATGTATTTCTACTTAATAACAATACTCTTACAGACTTAAATTAGGTAATTAGTTTAAATTACGTTTTTTTATGTTGTGGGTTTTATATTCTCCAATAGCCAAATAAATAAAATTCATCACTTTTTATAATATTTAAATTTCATTAAAATTCAACGATTGTGTAATCTGTATAATCAAAATGCACATTTACATTTTCAACATTTTATATTATATAAAATTAGTAAGTTACAAAAGCAAATATTACATTAACCACCATAAAAACACATACAGGTAGACACATATGCAAACAAAAAAGAAACAAAAACCAGCTTGGATTAGACGAATAAAGAGATTAAAAAATAAACATAACATAGGTAGACGGAGTTACTGCTTCTACTATTAGGAAATAGTTTGCAGGAAATATTCACAGTAATCTAGTCTATTGGTTAATTTCCATTACCAATGCCGTTAACTTAGGTGTACAAGTTATCTTGGAGCATAGAAATTTGTTCTAAGTGCTGTCGCTTACACTTGAATCCTTAAAATTTGATATATCAAAGGCTATTATTATATGAGAGAAATTAATTTAGTTTACCTGCTACTAATTGTAAGTACTGTAAATTATATTATATTTATACTGCTTGGCAATTACTTGAAAATTGCAAGTATACATTTATCTAAAATATTACCACAATTATTTTGAAAAATTACATGCTTTGAGACACTATGTTCATACTTCAAAATTGACAACTTTGTCTCGACAGCTGTCAGATTCTAATACATAGCATAGTGATCTATGATAGTAAGTTATATGAGGCATGCTTTTTGCGCATTGGATAACTGAATTTTAAATAAAACTTGATACAAAATTAACAGTTAAATATTAACCACTTCGTAAACGAAATGATAACTCATCTAAATAGCGGAATTTGGAAAACTAATATATCGTAAACCTCATACAAAGTAATATTTAGCAAAATGGCTTTAGAGTAAATAACGTCTCAATGAAAATATTAAAGTTAACTTAGTTAGGCAAATTTTCAAATAATATTTACAATACTAGAAATAACTGTTGTCCAACCTACACTTTAATACTGCTAACTAATACTGAATAAACTAGTGCCAGACTAGCATATTGTGCAAAGCCATTAACATTTAATTACTAATTCGATTTGACTGTCATTTAGATGAATTATTTGAAATTAGCTCTATAAGATGTGTGAATAAGCACTAATGCTTTACACGCTTCAGTAATGGTGACAGAATAGTTATTTACGAACCAAGTGCGTGAAATCATATTTCGCGAATGAGTGACCAGTTTAAAGCGCGAGCCGGGGGCGAGCGCTTTATGGACACGAATTCGCGAAATGTTTCACGCACGAAGTTTGTACCGGGTGGGCAAAATTGCTTGGTTTTAGAGGGTTTCTCATATTTAGAGCATAGTTCGAGAGATGGCAATGGTACATTCCAGACCTACTTTTTCAAGGTAAATGCAATGGAGAAATCCATTTTTCAATATCTGTTACAGTGGCGGCGGTAGGGGGCAAAATTGAAAATATATCATTTTCTGTAGAGCTCTATATTTCAACTATTCAAGAAGATACTTCAAATATTTTGACGTTGTTTTATACAGTTTTTTATGCTAATTCCACTGGTCTGACGTATTTTTTTATTCCAACTATATTTTGAGAATTGTGGAGTAAACTTGTATTTTTTTTTAATGGAACACCCTGTATATTTTGCCATATTCGGAAAGAGTTTGTGTTTCTGATAAAAAATATATATAATTTGTTAGGTATCCCTCCACTACTTTCGGAGATATTTGGATATTTACTAAAAATACTTAAACAATTTTTACTATTTTACTTGTTCATTTTTATTTTATTTTTTTAATATAGTTATAACGAAAATAGTGGATCCGACTAATATACATATATATGAATATATATAGGATGATCAACTATTAGTTTGGAACGTAGGAACAATAACTAAGTAACTGCTTAATAATTCAGATATATCAGTATAAGTACTACATTGACATTTAATGCAGTAGGCTAGGAATTTTTTTTTTAATATTTGGCATCTCTAAGTTGACGTTTAGTTTTAAGATATTTGTAAGTTTAAAGAAAATACTAGAAACCATTTTAAATTTAATCTTTATCTCAACAATAAAATGAAACGTATACAAACACTATCTAATAAGATGTTCAAATTGATATCCTCTTCTATCCATGCAAGTGCGGCATCTTTTTTCTATTGCATTTATTGCATTTTGAATATGAATGGGGTAATTTTGTTAAATGCCGCTTCTGTGGCTGCTTTTAATTCCTGTATGTTATTATGAGGATGTGTATATACTCTATCTTTAACAAAGCCCCAAACAAAAAAATCTAAGGGTGTAAGGTCTGGACTTCTAGGGGGCCACCTTACCGGACCCTTGACTCCTATCCACTTGTCAGGATACATTTCATTTAAATAATTTCTTACTATAACAGATGTATGTGCAGGACAGCCATCGTTTTGAAACCAAACGGATGGATTATCAAAAATATAAAGATTATTTCTTAGTAATTCTAAATAAAGTTGTCCAGTCAAATGGTCATCGAAAAATTGATAACGTAATGTATGTCCTTTTAGAAAACATATTACATTAAACCCAAACCGTCCCTGTCGTCTTTGTCGAAGAGCAAGATGTTCATTTGTCTGCCTCCATTCGTGATGATTATTACGATTAAATAATCCATCACTTGAAATTCTGCTTTCATCAGACCAAATTATGTTGCTTTTAAAGTCTGGATCATTAGTACATTTTTCAATGTACCACTCGCAGAACGTAATACGCCGATCAAAATCGCCTGAAAAATAACGTTTGAAAACAAAAAAAATATTACTGTATACTTATTTAAAGATATGAGATACTACAGCAAAAAAAGCTATAGTTGTCCTCGATCGGTTAAACTTCCTTGCCGTTCTTTATACTTAATATACTATTATGAAACATACCTGGTAATAAGTCGTGTATTACTCGTATTTTATATGGATGATATCGATTTTTTCTTAATATATTCAAAGCAGTTTTTCGCGGTACTCCTAACTCGTTTTCAATTTGTCTACTGGAAACACTAGGTTCAGCTTCAACTTTCGCTAATACAGTTATTTCGGTTTCATCCCTAAATACCTTATTATATTTTCTAGACCTACGCTTTTCGAATGATCCATATTCTTCTAAACTAGACATCAATCTTTTAAATATACGATGTTCCGGTTGTCGTCTTTCCGGAAATCTTTCGAAATAAAGCGCTACAGCATCATTTGCAACTTCATTACAGATGATAAAAGCACGGATCATATCCAATTTTTCATAGTTTTCAAATTTATGAGGCATTTTCGTAACAAGCGTGGAATCAACTGCTATTTTGTATTTAAGTGACTTAATTAAACGTCAAATTAGAAATGCTAGAAATTTGATAGTTTTTTCATAGCCTACTGCATTAAAATATCAATGTAGTACTTATACTAATATATCTCAATTATTAAGTAATCACATACAATTAATTACATTTTTACCATATTCATATACCGGGTGTTCAAATTGAAGTCGGCACTATTGCTAACTTCGTTATTATTGATGCCTACGATGTCAGTTAAATTAGCAAAGTAGTAGGGTTTTGCCTTCCGAATACGATGATAAAATTAAAAAAACAATTGAACTTCGCGTTTTCGAGATATTAACGAAAATTACATTTTTTTAAATGGAATACCCTGTATATTTTTGCACATTTTAAATGATAATTTAATTATAAACAAAATCTATTAATACATAGACACCAAAAAATTAACAAATAAACGAAATACAAGCATTAATGCAAAATCATGTAGACATTGACTAGTTATCGAAAAATTAATACACTTTGCTCTTTATTATTGTCACTATTAATCTTATTTGAACAACAAAAAAGGAATATAATTACCATCAAAGCACCAACGATTTTTTGTTCACCTTAGATGATAGATGATAATAAAATGTTTCTTTTACTTGCCAATAATCGGACATTCATTGGCCCTACACGATATTCAGATCAACTTGAACTGGTACATATAAATGCTTGTAGTTCATTTATTTGTTAATTTTTGGGTGTCTATGTATTAATAGATTTGGTTTGAAATTAAATTTTCATTCAAAATGTGCAAAAATATACAGGGTATTCTATTTAAAAAAATGTTATTTTTTTTAATATCTCGAAAACCCGAAGTTCAATTGTTTTTAAAATTTTACCATCGTAAGCGGAAGAAAAAACGCTACTACTTTGGTCATTTAACCAACATCGTATCTTTAGTAGTAACAAAGTTAGCAATAGTGCCGACTTCAAGTTGAACACGCTGTATATGTATATTAGTCGGATCCACTATTTTTGTTATAAGTATATTAAAAAGAATAATAAATAAAAATGAACAAGTAAAATAGTAAAAATTGTTTAAGTATTTTTAGTAAATATCCAAATATCTCCGAAAGTAGTGGAGGGATACCTAACAAATTATATATATTTTTTATCAGAAACACAAACTCTTTCCGAATATGGTAAAATATACAGGGTGTTCCATTTTAAAAAATACAAGTTTACTCCATAATTCTCAAAATATAGCTGGAATAAAAAAATACGTCAGACCAGTGGAATTAGCATAAAAAACTGTATAAAACAACGTCAAAATATTTGAAGTATCTTCTTGAATAGTTGAAATATAGAGCTCCACAGAAAATGATATATTTTCAATTTTGCTCCCTACCGCCGCCACTGCAACAGATATTGAAAAATGGATTTCTCCATTGAATTTACCTTGAAAAAGTAGGTCTGGAATGTACCATTGCCATCTCTCTAACTATGCCCTAAATATGTGAAACCCTCTAAAACCAAGCAATTTTGCCCACCCTGTACAATATTTTTTGTACGAGAACAATAATAATACATATTGTTAAATACGTTATGGTTTATGACACACTACTAATCTCTTGATATTAATTTGAAAAAATTGAGTTGGCAGTATTAATTATTTGAAGTGACATTTAATTTAAAATTATCAAATTCAAAATGGTAATTTATATAATATTTGTTGCTGTTATGACATTATATACCTTTCCAAATATAACAATTTCTATTTCATTTCCTTTTATTTTCATAGAAAAACAACGCACTGGGTAGTATATTATTCAGGTTAGGGATTTATGATTTTAAAATGTCACTGAATTAATCAAGTTCCAGTAAGTACCAACTTTACTTTTACGCACTCGTGCTTAAAGTGACTTGTTACGCACGCAAATCGAATCGTGAAATGACAGGTTTTGATAGGCGATCTTTTAATGAGTTTGACTACAGTTCTAATGTCGAAATACAGTCCTCGCCAGAGAAAACGGGACACGTCTTATTGCGATTTTGGCTAAATTTTAGTTGTGTAATTAAGTATTTTCCTAAAACAATGAATGAATAAATTTTCTTGTCATTACATATGTCATTAATGTCAAATGTTTTCAATGCATAGTTTTTATTGACGTTGAAAATATTAATATACCTCACGTTAATAAAGCATGTAAAGCAAGAATTTGCACTAAAATAGAAGAAGGATGGTCGATGAGAAGTGTAGCAGATGAATTTGGAATAGGTAAGAGTACAGTAAGCAGAATATATAGGAAATGGAGAGAAGAAAGAAGTCTTTCGAGATCCGTCAGCACAGGAGCAAGAAAAATACCTGATGTATACCAAGTCCTGCTTCGAAAGAACAAAGAATTGGCTTCGCTCTGCAGCACATGGGATATGCCGCTTGGGATCAAGTAATATTTTCGGACGAAAAAATATTTCAGTCGCCGTACAATGGACAAGTAAAAGTTTACCGGCCAAGAGGTACACGCCGTTTTGAAGACAAATATATAAATAAAATTAAAAGGAATCCTCGATTTTCTGTCAACGTTTGAGGATGGTTATCATCGCGAGGTCTCGGAGTTGCGCACCATATTCGAAATCGCCTTAACAGTGAAGAATATATAAATATTCTTAATAATGTGATGATCCCAACCGTCACACAATCTTATCCTGATAGGAATTTCATGTTTTTGCAAGACAACTGTCCTGTTCATACCTCCGCAGCAACGAAAGAGTGGTTTAATACAAATAACGTGGCCTGTATGGATTTTTCTAGTTATAGTGGAGATTTAAATGTGATAGAAAACGTATGGGGTTTAATGGCAAGATGTATTAATAAACAAAATCTTCAGGTGCATAACAATGAGCAATTATTTCACATAGTACAAACAGCCTGGGAAGAAATACCTGAAAATTACGTCATTAATGTAATAAGATCAATGCCTGAAAGAATTAATGCTGTGATAGAGGGTGAAGGTGCTCTTACAAAATATTAATTATAATAATAAATTTAAGTTATTACAATGTTCACTAAAGGTCTTTTTTACAAATTGGTTGAAGTTTGAATACTGTCAAATTGACAAATAACATTTTTCATCTATTACTAATTTCAAATCACATCAATAGCTGTAATCTTGACTTACAATAGTTAAAAAAAGTGTCCCGTTTTCTCTGGCGAGGACTGTAATTGTCATTACTGATCCATTTACTCGTCTACATTAATATAAAAGCTGAAAATATCCAATGAGTGCGAATTTATTTTTATCGATGTTATCTCCCTTTTCACCAACGCCGTTACAGTTGTTTATGGAGATTATCTAAGATAGTGGACCTATTATTGCTAACGAATGCAAATTAATGTTAGATATCTTTAAAGAGTATCACAATCATATCGTTGACAATTGATACTTTAATGGTAATTGCTACAAACGGATAAAGATCCGTTGAATCCAATGAAAGCACCAAAGGGTGCTTTCATTGCAAAGCACCCTTTGGTGCTTTCATTGGACTACCGCAAGACCTTTCGTAGCTAATATTTTCATGGATTATCCTGTTGATAACGTAACCTCCAATTTTCTATGCCATTTGCCCTTGAGACAAATACAAATATATCTACATGCAAGTATGTAGATGACTTAATCCTCTCTGCTTTTTTAGATATGATAAGACTTACCCTGTACATTTTTAAGGGATTTAACCACAGTTAAATTTCTGTTACTATCCACAGTTTACTTTTGAACGTAAAGGCAGCCGCATTCTTATACCTCAGTCATTCGTGACGTGGACAATTCTATTATTCTTGATTGGTACCATAAATCAGCCTTGTGTGGCAGATATTTTAACTATTATTTTTTCCCGCCCTATTGATTAGTGAATGTTATGTTAAGAATGCATAATAGAATATTATACATCTGTTGCGAACAATTCTAACAGCAAAACTTGCATAAACTATACATTTTTCATAACAGCAGCTTATTTTTAATACCGATCTTTCATAGGCACGCATAAAAGAAAATTTATTTTTGTTACAAACATGCAGGACAACACACCTTCTCCTTTCAATTAATTGGTGGTTTACAAAATACCGTATTCTATGTGTCAAAAAGCTATCTCGAACGAACTTAAGTGGAACACTCCGCATTTATAATGTTTTCTTCTATAGAAAAATAGGCACTTTTATTTCATATTAAACTTTCTAATTCAATTTTTCCAGTTGATGAGGTAAATAAAGGCAAACTTTTGAGAATCATTATTGTTATAAGAAATTGTAAGTAGCGGTAAAGCGCATACACAAAACAGAATGGAAAAAAGCAATAACAAAATAATGTCACAAGTTATTTCTATCAATGTAGTTTCAGAGATTATTTGAATTATACCCCTGCGTCACATCACTAAATGTCGAACAGTCTCTACCATGCTAATAAAGCTATACATCTTGGATAGTATTTTACTTATCATGTTGACATCTGAAAGTAAGTCAGCGGAAACACACCACCCGTTGTTAAACAAAATCTATGGCATTTGATATAAAATTGAATGAGGCTATGTAAATGGCTTTCTTCAGCAGGACTTGGCTGGAGAAAACATGGTCCATGAATAAAATTTTATGGGAAAAGCTTTCTCTATCAACTTTCATTTAAAAGAAGCATTAATGGTACAGATAGGTTATATAAACGAGCAACAGATAAGTCATACAGTTGAATATTAAAAATAAAACATAAAACGCAACTTTACTTAAATGTACTCTTTGACCAAACAATTAAAGAGTATATTTAAGTGAAGTTGTGTTTAGTTTTTAATATTCAGTTGTATTCTATAGGCAGCTATAGGTATACTTCACTAGGTCATCTATCTATACATAACGGATATGTCAGTTACAGAGTAAAACATTAAACACAAAGAAGACATCATCGGTAAGCAAGACTTACACCTAAAATCGTATAACATTAGGAGTCATGTCGATGAATCCTCACTAACACTTAAAACAAAGTCGCTGAGATGAACGACGAAAAATCTTTTGCTCGCTCTGCTACTCACACACACTATAGTTTTCTAATTAATTGTATTCATTTCAATAAAAATTACGACAATATAAGAAAGACACAAAAGAATAAGGGACTTCATAATTAAATTCTGTCTTTAATAAACGCTATAAAGTATATTTAGCAAGCATAATCTTTAAACTAGACATTTTTGAATAATAAATCTTGTAAATGAAACGCTTATCCTTTTACTCAAGTCATCAGTGGATCTTTCTAGGTGGCACTACAAAAATAAACGTTTAAAATTCACGGAGATTTCAGTGAAAATAAAAATTACGACATAAAATACTCCTTTTTCACTGTTAAGGGCTATAATGATAATACATAAATTACGTCCGTAGCGCTAGAAAGTGACGGTAACTATAAAAACGAAAGAAAAACTCCATTAAATGGAATTTCACTGAATATTTTGGTCTGACATACAGCTCCAAAAAAAACATGCTAAGCACCCATTCAGATGCCGCAAAGGTACAGCTATAAATATCTACAGAAGCTAAACAAAAATTATAGTTGTTACTAAAAAAATGTATGTTTCTCACATAGAAGAGCAACTGATAATAAATGGTTTATAATTTGCGCTTAAGTATTGCAATTTTTAACCGTTGTAAACTTTACAATGCGAATAATATTAGACACTCTTTGCTAATACCGTCTATATCTAAAGATTCATCTGAAAAGTTAGATAAAGTATGTTTCCACGAGTACCGCATATATTAAACGTTAATCTATATTTAACTAACCGCTACGCGTTTCGCCAAAGACTAAAAACTATGTGCTGCAGTTTTTGCAATTATCTATATTTAGAAAATATCAGTGACATCCTCATAACTGTTGATTGATGTTATAAATTATAACGTTCGTGATTTACAATGCATACTTTCTATATAAACGTAACAATTTAAATTAACTAAATACATTAAACACGATACATTAATTTGGATTTAACACTTTTTCTAATAGTTTCAGATTTAATTTAAATTAATTGTGCTAAGGCTTCGAGTAACTAGCTTCCTTGAGTATTGATCTTAAGGTAAACCGACAGATAACATAAGCGTCTGTGTGGAATATGTCCATACTTTGACCTCAATTAACGGAACGGATATAATAGAGTTATATCTCTAATATGGATTGAAACTTTAAATTGATAAATTAAGTTCCACAAGTAATTTGTTAGAAGACATTTTAAGCAGTATCCGATCACAATATCACAATCATAATAAAGATACACGTGATCAAGTTAAATCTCCCGAATATCTATAACAATACAATTTCCATATAGTCTCGGTTCATGGGGACAGTTCCAATGAATATATTTAGACTACATTCTAAATGTCAATTACCAAGAATTGAAAATTAGCTAATAATGTGCCTTGCTTGCTCCGAAGTTTCACTATAAATCTCGAAAAGCAAGCGTAATTTCAACAAATAATCCAACTGATATGAAATATGAAGTAATAACGCAGTACTTCTGACAATCGACACAGTCGGCGTGTACTAACAAAAACATAGATAAATAGTTAAATGAGCCATTATACTAAGTTAAAAACATTATACTTTACATAAAAATAAACTTCATCGACATATCAACACTTGCAACGAACTGAAGTATTTTTTTATATATTTAAATGAACTAACGAAATAGTACTTAGTTTTTAGTAGTACCCGGTTTACAACTGTTTATAACAAACTAGAGACTTTTCGGAATGCTAACCACTTCCGAGAAGCTCGTGTTATTTGCTTACGTTCAGCGGCTTTTACTGGTCATAAACTAAATATATTTCATGTTATCGTATATTTCCACTTCAATTACAAGCAAAACTATCTCAATTTTTCCAAACGACTTCTGGGCTAAAACAGAGAAGCACATTTTACTTCACTAACGTACTCAAGAAGCATTGGCGAACATAAACCAATATGGCTCGTAAGTTTTATATTTCACATACATGTACATATGTACAAATCTATTTTGTGCTGTAGTTTTGGAAAACTTACTTTGATGAAATGAAAAGGTCTAACGACATGAAATATCACAACGTAGAAATGAAGATTTCTATCATTTAATTCCAATTTTGGAAGTCGAGCATTCGTTGCGAAATAGTTCCAACCTAGGAATTTCCTTAAAGGTTTCAAATTAAATCATTTAATAGTCCAATGTTGAACTTTTGGTCCTGGTACTATTAGTTTCATATTTTATTTCTAAATAACAAAGCATATAATATACACGTACAATAAAGTTTTTCATAAGTTAACAGAGAGAATGATATATTTTAAAATGAAAATATGAAAGCAGAATAAAATAATAACTTTCCCGCTACCTAATCAGTGATGCATTTTCGGAATTGAAAGTCAAACAACGTATCAGTGCGGAGTGTTGTTAAGTAAGTTGTATGGTGACGACTATACCTCGTAGTTAAATGCTCCAGTAGGATAATTATTTAAGCGAAAAAACATGGGAGATCAAAGACGATCTGCGCTCTAAGCATACCTGCACCTGAAATATAGAGCCGTCTTTATTCAGACAAAATTTAAAAACGACCGTATTATAATATCCACCGTATTGATCAGACTTACTCTCAAGCAACTAAATAAAACCTGTTTCGAGATCGTCGATGTAGTGATGAAAAAAGCGGAGATCCTGAGCCTAAGCTTTCAGAGAAATACCTGAAGCATTGCTAGCAATACTGACAGGTATGTATATATGAAGGGCGGTTAGAATCCGGTTGGAAGTATGTAGAAGCAGCAATTCAGTCTTACTCAAGTTATAATAATATTATTTGTACGACGACATGAAAGAAGATATATCATCCAAAATGTCGATTTTAGAAAGCTCAACATTTTCAAACGAAAATTTATTAGCAATTACGTATTTTCTTGCCAACTTCGGTCTATAAATTTCTTTGTATAATTCGAATTTAAATTAGCACTTAATTGTAAGAAAATAAGAGCAATTCAAATGTTCGGGATTTATTTCTTAATTTAATTCGACTCTCTGAAAAAACGAATACGAATAGCTTGGATTTCAACAATATGATGAAAGTACTATATACGTAGTCTACCATTAAAAAGTAACATAAAAATTTCACAAAAACGTTAACTAAGCATCAATTCTTTATTATAAATTGTCCGCACATTTTGGTAACTGGTCCGGCCAGTTATATGTTTACATGTAAGAAAAAGCGAAAATACCTTCATGGATACTTACGTGGAAACACTGCATCTTTTACTACAGTGCCACTTCCCGTTATCTGAAATTATCAGTGACATCGAAAGAGACGCTGGATCTTGAGCACCAAATAATTTGTAAATATTTCCCATGGTATACATAACATGGTAGGGATGGAATCCTCCCTAGTTCGATGCGACAGAATGTTAACCTGCTCGGGTCTCCGTTACATACATTGTTAAGTCCCAGCTTATCACTACCTTATATTCTAGTGAAAGGGATAAAGCCAAAAGCAGTATAGATACACAAACCGGGCAAGATGTATTCCAGAGCCAAATATTTCAGGCCAATTTGCTTACCATCATTTCTACAAGAGATTTTGGATAAATTGTTAAAGAAGTATATTAAGAATCATATTAATGATATTACAATTATAATAGAGTGCTGTCTCCGAAACTACGCGTGTTTTAAGATCCGTCGAGAAGTTATGCAAAAGTTTTTACGTTTTTGTTGTTTTTTTTTACTGATGAAAAATAATCATTATTATAACTTAACTGGCGTTGAAATTTTAATAGGAGTAGTGTTGCCATTTTTAGAGAATTTGTCTTTTAATATCTTAACAGAATTTTGGTGCAAAATAGTTCAAACTCTCGCCAATTATACCCCACTCTACTTATGATGTACACCGAGAGTTGACACCAATGTTCGAACACAGCTAGATAGGTCGTAACGCACCATGGAATAACCTCCAAGATCTCCCGATCTAACACTACTGGACTTTTTTCTTTGGAGTTACATTAAAAATGTACAATATGCCAGTACGAATAAAGGACGAATTAAAGGATCGTGTTAGAACGGCATCTTATCAGCTAAATAATAATAATAATAATAATAATAATAATGGACTTTATTACTTTTTTATACTTATTTTATTTCCAAGACTTGCACAAGAAGACTTTCAACAAGAATTTATAATTGTCCACAGAAAAATGATGGACTTATATAACTTTTTATGTATTTTTGTATGTGCTTATTACTGTATTGTTAAAAAAAATTGATACGATATGTTCAAATTTATATTGAAAGATTACAGTTAAATCATCCTCATTTTACATATCATTGAACACATGCCAAGTTAATTGAATAATCTTGTTATATTCCCCAATGAAACCAGACCTGAAAGATTATGGTGACAGTTACTAACAAGAACATATTTTCTCTACGGCTGTTGAATAATATATACATTCTGCCTTTTTATCCAATTGTATAATGGCATCAGTTCTTCACCCCGTGTGTAATGAATTATTACACACGGGCTGTAGACCAATCACATCACTCGTATTTTCATTCTTCAACGGTTAGCAGACAGAAATGATATAAATATAGACTATATAAATATAGACGTATATAGCGTGCGTTACCTAGCAATCGCTAAACAACTCATAATTGTGCTCAGAATTTAAAACGTCAGCTCGCGGTTTTGACACAATTAATTGTAATGACACTTATGTCAAAAACGTAATTTCTGACTACCTATCATCTACCTATCCATTCTCTTTTTAAGTTAATCCTGCAACCGTAGAGAAAGTATAGTCTTTAACTCGCGTATAATTTGTCATTATACGCTCGTTGAAGAATAGTAATTATGTACCAAGGGAGAGAAGACATTTTTCTCAGCCGAGTAGCATATGGCTAAGAGGCTGAGAAAAATCTTCTCTGCCGTGGTTTATATACTATTTTTTCCACTACTAGCATATTTAATCGCTTTCTCAATAATAATGTAATATAATAAGCCGTTCCGATAAATGTTTAATTTAAGATATCCATAGAAAACATGTTAGTCTGTAAAAACAAATGAATAAACATTTAATGTCAAATTGAGATTTTATTCATGTCTTGTCACAATACCAAAAAAAAAATGTCAGACAGTAGTTATACTCCTCCAGAAATCCGCAAGGAAGCAAATCAAATAGAGTATGAAAATTACTGGTACACTGGCTTGCAATAAAATCTCGTACACCTTAATGTCAAGCAAGCTAATTTTTGAAGATTATTTTTCAATGTAAGCTGACTTTAGATTTGACGGATATTACACACTATGCATAGAGGTTATGGTGACTTACAAAAATAGTGTACTTTTGGAAATGAAACGTCAAATTAGAAATGTCACAAAAGGTGAAATCAATATAGGTAAAACTAGGTGTACGAGATTTTATTGCAAGCCAGTACGTCAGGAACAGTCAGGAATTAACATAACCTGCCATAATTGCGCTATTAATTAGGAGTATTATTTTAATAAGTAGTGTTTACCAAATTACGTATTTCCTACTTTGTTTATTCATGTTAAATGTTAACCTAACCTTTTTTCTTGAATTGCGGATTTCATTCGTGCATCTATACGACATCTATGGTTTTGTATTCAAATTATTTCTATTCTATACATTTCACACACAAAACAAATTTCTGATGTAGTAGGCAAGTGATTTCAATTTATTACACATGAACTATATTTTACAGAGTATACTTACAGGAGTTTCAATAGCAACAGCATACCGGGTAATTAAAGAGCCTCTGGAAAATGTGTGGATCCTAAAAAGATGTAGGCCATTTTCCTGAATTTTTTGAGGAGACTGTGAAACCTGCTATACGGCATATAGTTCACAATATATTTCGGCGAAATAAACCTCAGACATTAGATAAGGTGCTGATGCAAGTAAAAAATAATGAAGATTTGCCAAACATGAGTCGATCAACATTGTATTTGCTAATGAAGCAAATGAACTTTAAGTAAGAATTATTTATTATATAGACAGACATGTATCTATATACAATAATTGTGCTATGTCCTCTAGATACTTAAAAAAAGCAGAAACAGCATTTTGACCGAAAGAGATGACCTTGTAAGATGGAGGCGACAATATCTCAGAGATATATCACGATATAGGGCTCAGAGCAGATCAATTTTCTATTTGGATGAAACTTGGGTAAATCAGGGTCATACAGTACAGAATGTATGGACTGAGACAAGGATTCACAGTCGTAGACAAGCCATCCAGCTGGAAAAGGACGTCGTCTTATTTTGTTACACATTGGAAGTTGTGATGGCTTTACAAAAGATGGCTTCTTATTGTTTGAAGGAAAGAAAACCATTGATTATCATGATGAAATGAATGGTGCTTTTGAAGAATGGTTCTCTCGAATATTAAACTATTTACCTGACAGTGCTGTTATAGTTACAGGTAATGCATCATATCATAGTCGAAAAATTGAAAAGCCACCATCGTCGTCATGGAGAAACCTGGATATTCAAAATTGGCTAACAAGAAAGGAAATACAGTATGATGAGGATACGGTCAGAGCTGAATTGTTAAGCTTGGTTAAAATTCATAAGAATAATTATAATACCTATGTAATTGATGAACTGGCAAAATCGCAAAATAAAACTGTATTACGATTTCTTCCTTACCACTGCGAACTGCATCCCATTGAGCTTGTTTGGGCCCAAATAAAAAATGAAGTGACTGCGAACGAAAAAATATTTAAATTAAGTATCTGAAGTGAGACAATTATTACTTGATGCCTTGGGAAATGTAACTGATACTACTTGGCAAAAATGTGTAAACCATGTTATAAAAGAAGAATCTCGTATGAAAGATTTTGATACAATCATTGACGATGTCATAGAACTAACTATTCATCATTAGAGTTGGAGAGGATAGTGACAGTGAAGATTTTGATTGTAGTTCGATATCATCATCATAATGTAGAGATATATGAATTTATTTCTAATAGTTATATTTATTTATTACATTATATATTTTTATTACATTTGCATATATGTAAATAAATATGTGAATGTAATTTTTGCAGAACCTGTAAGTTAACAATAAATGTATTATGATTGTATATTTTGTAATCAATAAATGTTATGTATCTTATCTATCCTCCGTTTACACTTTCTAATATTTAAATTCTTTCCTCTTCAGAATTCTGACGGTGAGTCTATAAATTTAACATCAGAAAATAAACTTCAGTCTAAGCAGAGGTCTATACTTAATATACATATATATACATATATGAATGTATGTACGTATCACACATGCAAATATTATTTGAATTTTACCGCGTACAACTTGTTTTCAAGATTTTCGTGCATGTAATTGGGGCCTGGGGTATGTTCCGAAATTCGTCCCTCTACTTTAAAAATAGACTATAGGAATAGTTTCTGCCATCAAGTGTAGAACATGGATTTTACATGTCATGTAATAAATTCGCGTAATCTTTTTAAGAAGCTGGCCTACGGAAAGCATGGTAGAGGCACCATCACTAACAAACAGCAGCAGCTAGTCTCTGCAAACTTCAAACTGTTCTAATATATTTAATACTAACTCTGATATTTTTTCGGTAGTACATTTTTGTACTCTTTTGCAAGCTAATGAAAGTAAAGGTGACGGTTGATGTGCTTCCGTTCTACGTAATATAATATTAACAACCGATTTTTTTATAGTCTGTTGTTTCGTCCACAGATAGCCACAGTTTCTTAGATTTCAATTTAGATTTAATTCTACATTAAAGATGATCACGGACGGACAGAAGAACAAATTGTACTGTTGTTCAACCAGGTACTCTGTTTTACCGTATTTTTTCCAAAATGAACGGAATGCTTCATTGTTTAGTAAGTTAAACGGTAAATTCACAGAATTAAAGTTATACATATTATATGTTGGGGGATGCTAAGGCATGAATTATTATTATTATTATGTACGTAGTTCGAACACAAATCCACTGTAGATTTTATTGCGTCGATGCTTTTTACTGCGATTTATTTTATTGAGTTGCCTGCATATATTAAATCTGGAAAGCCAAGTATCAATTTACGCGGTTTATCAGAAAATGGAACGGTCTTATTCGATAATTCCGACATCCTATAGATCGTTGCATCGCAAGTGCCGTCAAACGCTCGCTCCGATTGACGTGTTACTTCGTTGAGTAGGTCTTAGCGTTGTAGTATGTATGTACGTGCATAGCTGCGCCGGTCGTATGAATTATACGTAATGTAGGTAGACTCATATGATAAAATTTTCTTTAACGTGCAGAATGTGCCCGCTGTTTTTATCCTCATAAAAACTAAATATGTAGTTATAACAAGAATAGCAAACTTGTGTACAGAATATGTATTGTAAGAAGATGTTTATGACGAATGAAAAATGTAAAATATAAAAGCAATGTGGAGAATGGTAATACTATGTATTATCACAACAATTCACAGTAAAATAATGAAATTTAAATTCTGTAATTAGTAGCTAAATAAAAATGAATATTCTCATATTTGCAGGAATAAACGTTAAAAAAATATGCATATGTTACAACAGAAGGAATCTATTATTAGTCATAGATTATTATTTTATAAACATAAAAGCGACCACTTTTCTAATGCATTAAATGCTCGAAACGTCTTCCGGTCGCCTCAAAGCAATATGCTAAACGATCGTAGAAGCCTCGTTGCGCATTCTGTAAATTTGCTGGAGGAATGTCATCAAAAGTGTTAATAATTTTTTGTTGCAATTCTGCCAAATTGTCTGGTCTATCGTTTTCAAATGTATAGATCTTAGTTTTCATGTATCGCCATAAGAAAAAGTCATTAGGGGAGAGATCTGGTGATCTAGGTGGCCAGCGAATAGTTCCCCAGGTACTTAGAACACGGTTTGGAAATACATTATGAAGATATTCCCGTACAACTCTACTATTATGAGCGGGACACCCATCCTGTTGAAACCATATGTTATCCAAGTTGAGCGCCAATTCCTGGAGGCGTGGGATAATTCGATTCTGGAGCAAGTTAAGATACTTCGCGCCTGTTAAATTGCCATCTATAAAAAATGGTCCAATTTTATGCTCTCCAAGTAATCCCGCCCAAACGCTTAATTTTTGGGGATAGTGAGTTCTAGCATTGTATGTTACGTGCGGGTTTTCTCTTGCCCAGTGTCGAGGTACAGCGGCATTATGACTTCCGTGCAACGGGAAAGTACTTTCATCCGTAAATAATATATTTGCAATAAAATTTGCGTTTTGATTGCAAATATGCATCATATTTTCGCAAAATTCCATTCTCTGTTCTTTATCTTCGGGAAATATTTCATTTGTTTTCTGTAATCTGTAGGCATGGTATTTATTTTTCTTTAAAACACGGCATACTGTGCTTTTAGAAATATCCAGCTGCTCACTAATACCCAATGAAGATATTTTCGGGTTCTGTTCGACACTGGCTGCCTATTACATTTGTGCTTGTTCGGCATAATACAGCCCAATCTTTCAAAATTATTTATTATTCGCTGAATTGTTTTTAGAGCGGGTCGTGATTGATAATTCTCATAAAAGCGGTCTATTATTTGCCTTAAGGGTATTTCCTGATGATACCACTTAATAATTTGTTTTCTTTGAACTAAATTATAAACATCCATTATTTTTATACCATATAAATACCAAACTAACAAACTAAATAAATACTTATGTATGTATCTTACACTAAACTCTGCAGAAAACCTAATAGAAACGACGACAAAACACTAACTAAAGGAATATGTTTAGCAAAAATGCTTGAAGAATGAGACAATTAACAGATTAGGATATAATACGAAAATGCAAATGAAAAGAATATTGTTTCAACAAGAATAATAAAAAATGAAAATGTAATAAAATATCGCAAAGCGCTAGAACATATGAGACAACTACCTTCTACAATGCCTAACTGGAGACTGCAAATATCCAAATATTCATACGTATTCTCTGCAACATGTATCGGCGCCGGCGCGGCATATGGACTTAACTAAGACATACCGTTCAACTATCGATATAATATTTTGACGGCATTTGCGATGCAACGATCTGTATATACTTTCTACGATCGAATGTGTTGTATCCAGCGTAACCGGGAAGTGACTAATACATATAATATGTGCATAGATAAACCTCCCTCGACTGCTATGCGTCGTACCAAAAATCGGCATCTTTAGTTATTACCACGGCGTGCGAGCTTGTATAGTATTGTTTTGGTTTATTGCAATAGTTATGTAAAGTACACCCAGTTAGAGCTACAATCATACATCGCATGCGCTGTAGTTGCTTCCATATAATTTTCAGTTACATTTCTTGTTTACAACAGCCATATTGCATCATATACAGTGTTTGTGTTTGGTGTCGTTTGCATTTTTGGTTAATTTTTTTTTAAGAGAAAGCCGTTAGTTACTGCATGTTACTACGCTTATAACTCAAGAACGCCTGGACCGATTTCGATGATTCGCACCAATTCGGACTGGTCTCCGGCCAAACAAGAAGAATACCCAAGAAAATTCCCGAAATATCCCCGATTTTTTTTTTGTTTTTTTACAATTTTTTGCGACAATTGTTTTGCGGGACATTAAATAAATTTATTTGTAATTTTAATTGTAACTTAATTCTGAATTCTTTGATCGAGTGAATTTATCTTACTTTACTGAATAAAAATGGGCAGAATACCTATTGGGGACCATTATAGAATAATAGTGTTGCACGAAGAGGGTTTCAATTCTCTGGAGGGACGGTGACATTTTTTCAGAGAGTTTAATCCCGGATCGACTTGCCATTCGCTGTTGGGAGCAAAGTGATTAACAGCGCGGCATCATAAAAGGCGATATAATGCTGTCACAAAGCCAATTGAACACAACATACACACACAAAAACTACACCGCGAGAGTTGCAGTGATAGCCAGACAAGCGATACAGTTTACGGAGTCACTGCAACTAAGCACCCACCACATTAAAAAAAAGGAACTAGTTAAAAAAGACACAGAAACAGGATCTGTTGAAGACAGACCAAAGTCTGGAAGAGTGCCTAAAGTTAAAGAAGTTGATAAGAGATATTTAAAATTACAATCTTTGTGAAATCGGCAAAAAACGTCCAAACAACTGGCTTGTGATTTACAACATGCTAGAGGGACGTCGTCTCTCTCTTCGTCCTGTGTCCGTAAACATCTATTAAAGCAAGGTCTTCTAAGTTCTGTGGCAGTTCGAAAACCTTTATTACGGCGTGGAAATAATGCAATACGTCTACGCCATGCAAAATATCACCGTGAATGGACGCAGGACATGTGGAATCGAATACTGTATACAGATGAATCAAAATTTGAAATTTTCGGCACCAGAAGACGCCAGTATGTTCGGCGAAGAAAAGATGAAAAGCTCTTACCGCAGTGTTTACATCCAACTGTAAAGCATGGTGGTGGGTCCATATTAGTTTGGGGCTGTATTTCAAGGGCGCCACAGAATCCTGACCTAAACGTGATTGAGCACCTTTGGGAATATTTGGATAGGAGGAGACATGAAAGGTATCCACAAAGAGTCGAGGACTGTTTTCGGATATTACAAGAAGAATGGAGAAAATATTCCGATTGAATTAATTAGAAAACTCTATGAATCAATTCCTAATAGGATACAAGCAGTTTTACAAGCCAAAGGAGCACACACGATATATTGAATTTTTTGGTTTAATTGTTGTATTTTTGATAAATATATTTCCTAACCAAACATATATTTTATATTAATTTGAGTTAGTATCCCTACAGTAGGTGTACTTGCAAAAAGCTCTAGTGGTCTAAAACATAATCACGGCACTATATGTATATTTTGTGTATTTTTTGTATATATTTAAAGTTTTTGTTTTATTTCTGATAGACCTCCCATACATACATCCCTTGTAGTGATGCCAATCTTAGAAAAATATAACATACCTATACGTATTTAAATTTCGCGCCTGTATAAATATGGCGACGTTAGTTTGGGAAAATACGCCCAGTGAATCACACTTGATAGAGGATAGCGTCGTTTCCGCACACTAGTTATTACATACTGATCCGCATGGTAAACGTTTCTTCATTAGCAATCAATTTCGTCATTAGTAAATAACACGTTTCTCCTGAGTAAACGTACTTGTTGAATACTTATGCAGAACTACTAGAATAATTGTAATTTCAGAATGAGAGTTTACATGATTTTTGTTGTAATCATACTAAATTATTATTGGAAGACAGTAACGGAGTACTGGTAACTACAATAGTATTAACGCTTGATACTCCAAATAATCTTAGGCACGATTAAAAAGCCCAATTATTGATAAAGTTTTTTATTGACAATGTCGAATTTTCGTTCGTGAATACAAACTTTCTCAGGACAACTGTTAAACAACAGTAGAATATAAGAAATATAGAGTAAAATTATAAGTGAGGCTACAACAATAGAACTATAATATTAAATCATTAAAATTATTCGGCGTTGTAATTCTGAATAGAAAATACATTATAAAATTATTAAAACACAGCTGTGTACAATGCAAAACCATACTTAAATGCAAAGACGTTATGTCGAGGTTTTACCTGAGTATAGATATTAAAAACGATATTCAATAACATCCAAAAAAACAGTTCCGTGTAAAGATTTAAAACGAAACTAGTTACAGTCATTTATAAAACGAAAAAAGCAGTTATAAATACAGTCCAGTATCAAAAGAGAATGGCAATGAAAAGACTTGCCAATGTAGTAATGTAAAATTGCATTGAATTTTTCTGTAGCGATTTACGGGGTTGTCGTCGCATTTGAAGACGACATTCTAAATGTTTCTGCATTCAAGATGGACTTGAACATACATAATTCAGTTAGTTCAATATAGTTTCAACTACCTTCTAGAACATATAAAAATGCTTAAAACAAGATGCCGGTTTAGATGATTATTTTGCACAAATTTACTACAGCTTGAATTTCAAAAAATATTACAACCTGCATAACAAAATATCTGAAGGTGGCGCATTAGCATCTCACGCTGAAATGATTACAACCTATAGAGTAGTGAAATACCACAATCCGTTACATTGTTCCGTTTCACGCACGAAATTATCAAATTGTAATTACGATCTGTTATAATTAACTAGCTAGTAATTTATATATGTATTGTCGCTGATCTGCACGGAGAAGTGATGAGATTTCATGTTATTGCATATCACTCATAGAGGGATTAATGTAATTTTTTTTCTTATTTTTATGTTGTTAGTGACGCAAGTTAAAACTTATTTATTTAGTTACTATATTCATATATTGGAAACAATATAAACCACAGCAAAGCAATTCATATAGATAAAAAGAATTTTTGGAGATGAAAAACGTATAAATCGTGATAGCGTTAGCGAACTACGCGCAATAATGTATCGAATACTGTAGGAATCAATTTTCTCATACTGACACCAAGATCTTCTATTGACGAGCCATCAAAAACGTAGATACAATATATTATGTTGTCTCCATATTTTCGAGTAAGCCCATACTGGAAATAGATATTTCGTTGGCCGACGTTCGTGATTGAACGTTACTGAGACTTTTCAGAAATATAATACATAAACTCTCGCGAAAAAATGTGTACAGGGTGGTCAAATAAAAATGCAAAGTGTTGTATCTCAAGTATCGACTGAAATACACTCAAACTAAAAGTATGGCAGACTTAGATCAATATAGAGAACTTCGTGCGAAAATTAAAACAAATTCGAAATTGTTATACAATAACTACACCTCATCCATTCAATCATCGATTAAAAGTGATCCTAAGCAATTCTGGACTTTCGTTCGCTCTAAAAGAACCAACGCTGGAATTCCGTCAATCCTCAAAAATACTGATGACTCGATTCTTGACAATTCCCAGTTGATTGTCAATGGATTCGCTAGCTACTTCGAATCTGTCTATTTACCTAATGTTTCTATGCAACCATCCTCCATTCACAGTAATTCACCCCTCATTAATATTACCAATTTTTCGTGTGAGGATGTATTTAAATCATTAAAATCAATGAAGAACACCTTCACTATGGGAAAGGATAATATACCAAGCTTCATTGTGAAGGATTGCGCTAGCGCCTTAGTTGATCCGCTCTGCTTTCTCTTCAATCTTGCATTACATCCGTCAGCCGTTCCAGATTGCTGGAAAATTACCAGATTAACACCTGTCTATAAGAAAGGTGATAAGGATAGAATAGATAACTACCGTCCCATTGCTATTATTAGCAACTTTGCAAAGGTTTTTGAAAAGTGTCTATACACAAGCTTACTTCCTCTAGTTAAATGTCAAGTATCTTTCCATCAACATGGATTTATAAGTAAACGCTCTACCGTTTCTAACCTTGCTGTTTTTTCGCAGTATCTATGTGATAGTCCAGATAATAATGAGCAAATCGATGTTATATACCCAGATTTCTCAAAGGCATTTGACCGGATTGATCACGACCTGCTATTGAATAAACTCGAATTACTGGGTTTTGCGCCCAAATTGGTGTCACTTTTCTATTCATATCTTCATGAGAGACACAATTTCGTTTCTTGTTTGGCTCACATATCTAACTCCTTCACTCCATCCTCCGGTGTTCCACAGGGAACTAATCTGGGTCCACTACTTTTTCTTCTTTTTATAAACGCTTTATGTAATCATCTTGACTGTGAAAAGGTATTGTTTGCAGATGACTTGAAAATATATTACCGAATTCGTGCCCCTGATGATTGTGGACATCTACAAAGGCAAATAAACGTCTTGAAAGTGTGGTGCGATCTAAATAAATTAGATATGTTCCTATGTGTAAGGTGGTATCGTTTACTAGAAAATCTAATCCCACGTTTTTCTGCTACAAATTCGGTGGCGCTGAGCTTCAACGTTGTAACTCTGTAAAAGATCTAGGTGTAACATTCGACTCTAAACTTACGTTTTGGAATCACGTTTTGGAAACTACGAGTTCTGCGCTTAAATTATTGGGTTTTCTTATAAGAACTACCCTGGGCTTTACATCCATAGATGCTATTATATCTATCTACTACGTATTCATACGATCTAAACTAGCGTATGCCTCACTTGTTTGGTGCCCGATTTATGTAAACCAGACCAGCTCACTTGAGTGGGTACAAAGACGTTTTCTTAAATATCTCCACCTAAGAGTTCACGGCTATTATCCTGTTCGTGGATATCCACATAACTTGCTCCTGGAACAATTTGGGATGAATGATTTATCTACTCGGCGGGACCAGACGAGTGTCACTTTTTTATATAATCTACTCCATGATAATATTGATGTTCCAGATTTATTTAAAAAAATTAATTTCTTTGCTCCTAGAATGTCGTCTAGACGCGATGTCGCCTTTTATTGTTCACGTCCACGCACTAATATGCTGCGCCGATCCCCTATTCATAGATTATGTAGTTTATTTAATAATATATGTAACGATGTTGACATCCATCATGCACCGTTGTCAACAATACTCAATATGGTCTCCTTTTAGGGACACTTCTTTGTCCTCATGAAATGATTGGTATTTTTCCCCCTAGTTTTTAGTATTTACTAATAGGTAATTTCTAGTGTTTTGTCTTTTTTTTATTGTTAGCAGGTAGGAAACTAGTTTTTATGATATTTTCTATGCATACATGTGTATTATTTGTGCTTTGTCCTGTAATTGGATTTATTCTGTTGGGCAAATAAATCTATCTATCTATCTATCTAGCTATCTATCTATCTATCTATCTATCTATCTATCTATCTATCTATCTCTGAAACTATTCGTTGTGGTAAAAAATTTTATTACTAAAGTGGGCAAAACAAGACCGTGGAAAATATTTTCAGATTTTCAAGATGGTCGCAGAACCAGTGAGGATTGTTGTCAGACTAATAATGCATATTATGCAAATTAACGTTTCCGTCACTTCTAAAAAGCATTTTAATACTTTTAAACCTTACCTGTGTGTGCAAACAACATAAATCAAACTGCCTCTATAAGTATAATTTGTTGACGAGTTGATTTTAGACGTTTGCTTTTCCTCCATGGCCTACACTGCATATTCTGCGTACCTTGCACTTGCATATTATATGCGTTGATAACATTGCGCCTACACGTTTTTCTTACAATTTTTTGAATTAAGAATACTTTTATTAGTTAAAAATTATTAAATTATGAACAATAAATACCGATAATAGCGTCCTTTTAAAATTAAAATTTTTTCTGCGATATTTCTGGCTACGAATAAGACGATTTTCACTAGCCTATTTAAGTATCACTTCGCTACATTTTTATGAAAAAAAAGTAATAGGTATTATTGTATTTAATTTTTTAGAGAATTTTGCATTTTTCCGCTATTATATCAAAAAAGCCGTTCTACCGGCATCACTAAGAAATAGACATATCACAGGTATGATAGGTTTGATGGAAAAATAAATGCTTTTTCCAATAAGACCAAGTTTGTTAAAATCAATTGAGTCGTTTAGGTGTTACAGCTGTTTATTAAAAAAAAAAACATTGAATTACCTCCCACTACTTTATTTTAATAGATACGTCAAAATGTGTTAAACAAAAATTACTCGAGAAAAGCTTAGCTTTAAAAGGCATATATTTTTTGGTGACATTTACTGGGTGGATTTCTGTGAAAAATCACTTTAAAAGTTTAAGATGCCGATTACGCCCCCTGACGACCATCTTGGAAATCTGAAAATATGTTCCATGGTCTTTAGTAATAAAAATTTTTACTGCAAGTCTCTTCGACGAATAGTTTGAGAGATACAACACTTTGCATTCTTATCTGACCACCCCGTACGTCCATTTTCTTCATCACTACCCTTCATTATCGTCACTTTGGTTTTTTTTTATCATGAAAATCAAACATTGGATATCAACTGTATTAACGATATTATCGGTTATTCATTAATGATAATTGTTTAAAACGAATGCATAATATTTGATCTAGATCTGATTCTTTACAAAGAAACCAGAAATACAAAAGTAGACGTAATAACTGACTTAAGTAACCAATAATTGTACTTAAAAGCAAATTCACGTTTGATAAAGCGTGTAGTCATTGCCAATTCACACAATCGCAAACTATTACTTTATCAAATGAAACCAATTTTACCGTCAATCGAGTTACAAATGTTTTCTTCGATGTTTAGTTCCTTTTAAACCTTTACTGTTACTCCCACATAATGTAATGTCGAATATAATAATTTAATGTTGACTGAAACATTTTCTAATATTGTTAGATAAAAAAAAAATAAATTGAAAATTTATAGAAATAGAGTTATTCCTATATTTATAATAGATATGGTAAATGTTCGACTTTAAACATTTCTGTTGCGGTCGACATAAATGGGCAGTCTATCACTCCCTTACCAGTTTGAAACAGTTCGCAGAAGCACATAAACAAACTCGACATGACGATACCGTGCACACATAAACTGATGATAAATATTATTTTCTATGGAAATTGATATCATATTGTATTGCACTGACTTCTACACCATTATGTTTGCCACATCAAAATAAAAACTAATCTAAAGATTTAATCCATATAAATAATAATATATATAATTTAACTGCCGTATTTTAAAACATCAAACGCCTGCAACACCTGCAAAAATTTAAATATGATATAACTTATTGAATGTTGAGTATTTAGATACTCATTAGTGACTAATTCTTATTTGTCACTAATGAGTTCCAGTGTTCTTACACCGGAACTGAAGACTATTTTGTTAGGATTATTAAGCATTACGCCAACAGTAGTTCAGCGTAAGTTTTCACGACTGTCGCTTACTGTGTTGAAGTCTTCCGGGTATTGTTGCGTAGATAAGTTGGATGAGATAAGATCATGCTGTCAGCTTCTTCAGAAGGTTTCTACAGTCTTTAGAAACCTTCTATAGAAGCTGACAACATGATCAGAGAAACGTCAAGTGCAAACTTATCTACGCGACAATACCCGGAGACTTCAACAAACCCAACAGTACTTTCAATTTATGAAAAGGCTCTGATTGATATAGGTTTAATACACTAAAAACACTGTTACTGTTAATTACACGTTATATGAGTCTTTTATCACGAATGACGTACACACATCACGACACGCATTTGACCTCGGAAAAGTACAGATTGAAAATACGGGCATACATCAAATTGTAAACATAAATGAATAAATCTCCATAGAAGTGTATATGTACGGATTCGAAAATATAAATGTTAAATCATAATCATTCAGCCAGGCTATAATTTATTTATCAAAGTAGTGTTTGTTTGATTTAAAGAATTTAATAAAAATACAAGCTCTCTTGTCTTTACTTACACAAAATAAATATTTCTGTAAAGAATAATAAACTATGTAGTAAAATGTTATTAATTAAAGAACTAAATTAAATAACTGTTTAAAAACAACATAAATCAGTGAAATCATATCAATCAATATGAAATTATTGTACACAGGTCTGCATTATTTTACTTTTGCAAAATTATGTTTAGTTCAGAGTCTGAACTGTATGTTTTTTGGTCTGCTCAATCCAAATATGACTTTTTTTACCGTCACGTAAGAATTTTTTGCACAATGCAAGGACAGTTCATGAAAACAAACACTACATACATATCAATATGTGTGTATTCATACTGATTTAGTAAAATATTAAATTTTATAAAATAATTAATAATTAATTAATAATAATAAATTAAGTAGGTTATTTATGTGTATTTTATACGTCGCTACCCCAGTTTCTTGGAACAATCACCAACAGCAGCCCCCTATTATTCTAGTGTTAGTTAAAAGCGTACAGGACTATCACACCTTCCTAGCGTTATCTTACATGGAGAAACAAATTAGTACCGAGCAGCTAAACAGATTGATGCCATCAAGATGAGCAAACAGTAGTACTAGCAACAGACAAGTTCTTCAAAACAGAATTACATTTGGATTGAAATACGCAGGAATCCAAGTTTATGGTATTTGTTCTTCAAAGTATTAGATGAGAAATCATAATATATTTTGTAATATGTTCTTAAGTTTTTATACATGTGGGTAGTATTGACTTACAGAGAAAGCAAAATTGAAGTCGTGTTATACATGTGCTCAGACGTCCTTGTATAAAATGTAAGAGAAAATAAGTAAAAAGCAAGATTACATGACCTTTGTGAAAAGGTTCTACATAATTGAGAGAAACAAATGTCATTTTCGAACTCAGAACACCAAAAACCATAAAATATGACAAATTCATGAATACCGTTTTCCCATTGCAGACTTGAATTATTTATTATAACGAAAAGTAAACGTTTAGTAGTGCCGATTATGTTTCTAATGTATAACTGAGAGCAAATGAAAATGGGTTCCAAACTGAGCATTACATTTCAACACGGTGTTTTATTTTCTTTCTCATATATGGTTGTCAAACATTAGTTATAAAAAAGTGTTATTTACAATAACTAACCATTAAAATTCCAGCATTCCAACATAAGCAGGTGTCCAGTTTCATTTGCTCTGGATAGTACACATATTACTTGGTAATTAGTTAGTACATATTGAAGAAACAGAAACCGTCAGCACACATAGAGTGAAATACGTTTAACACGAAAACGCTTAAGAAAAAATATCGGTTAACACGAAATAATAATGCGGTCGTGAAAGAGTACTATGTATTTATATGTACCTATATACTTTTTGTAATATCCTTTAACACGAAAATATTTTAACACGAAAAAATATTTCGGTCCCGTCAGTTTCGTGTTAAACGTATTTTACTGTACTTACAAATCCTGCAGTACGACTCGAACACGAATTTTATGGTTTCTTTTAAAGTAGCGTTGACTAATTTTAATATTGAGAACAACACTGCATGCAATTTCTCCCAAGACATACAGCCTATTTGAGTAATTCATAAGATACTAACTAAATAGTACATACATTATCACTCATAACTTGTAAGTTTGTTCACATAAAGCAATTAATTTTAGCGACTGTCAGCTAAGTAATAATTAAAGACTGCAAAAATTGGTTCGGTCTAAGCGGCAGTTCATTGGGAGCGTTAACGGCGTGCGTCTATCGTACGAGTATGTATGTAGTCAAATATGTAGTTTGTAAGCGATCATCGTATGGTATTATTGCATGATCATGCATTGCAAGTACGCGTACCTATAATTCGGTTGCAACGCATTTAAAATGTCGAAAGTTAGTGAAAATGCTTCAACGTGTTCTTTTGCTAATAAGGTAAGGTTGTATATTATGTCTGTGTTTTCATTAATTCTAGTATAAAGTTTCTCTAAATAACACTCATTTTTATTTCTGTAAAGCCGATATAGTTACGCCCGTGCTACCGAACCACACTTGCGGTCTTTAGTAATAATTAATGTAAACGTTATTAGTTGGTATAGGTCTCCAAACTTTCTAAATTAAATTATTCATTTTATTTGTAACTGTGTTAACCACTTATACAATTAATGTAGGATATTAACCAAAGTGTTGCAACAAAAATCAATCATTAGGAGTTAATGTTAGGTTGTACTTATTCATGCAATAATGTGAGTGAATAATGATCATTATTTTTGGACGATTTCGGAAACTTTTCGGGGAGAACAAATTGTAGTGTATCATACTGTAATGATTCTCTAGTACAAAAATGGCAACATATTCATGTATCCCTATTAATATGGCAATAATTTTTTTAAACGTTGAAAATTCTTCCAGGTATTCAAAAAATTTAATCTCCGCACCAACGAGAAATCTTAGTCGTAACTCTTTCTGTTTAGACACCAAAGACAAACTAACAACGACACTGAAGGCCACATATTGGTTTAAAAATACGGTAAGAACTTATTTTATACAGTTCTGTAGATTAGTAAACCGGAAGAACTATTAAACAGTTAACGAAGGAACATTAACGTACTATACATTTGAACAGAATTACCGCATCAACAATATTCTACACGTCGAGTCACAGTAAATAATAACTATCACCAAGCAATGATCAGGGAAGCCATTGAAATATAGAAATACAAAAAGATATGTCTCACTCAATGGACAGAAACTTTTAGATGTCAGTGGTTGAACAATATATATGTACACTCTAAGAAAAAAGAACTGGGACAGTTACGATACCCCCGCACGGCAAGAGTAAGACAGTAGATATTGACACTTAAGTCCGCGTCATACATCTTTTAAATATATGTATAAGAATAATAAATAAAAAAGACTTTATTAAAATAATATTGATGGGTTTAAGGAGTTAAATTTAAACGTAAAACCTGTTTTCCGATTCATTACTAAGAATATGTTTCATTACGCAGTTTTCGTTTACTTTAAGAGACATGGGTATAATACCTCTTATTTAATCGAAAAAAAAATTGTTAGAATTGCGTTAACACCATCTGTCTTAGTTAATTCAAGAAAAAAGATGAGGTTTAAAAATAATTAGTGCAGCCACAGAAAGTAGCTGATATGACGTTATTAAATCAGCTAAATAATACCGATTTATGTAATTATTTTAGCATGGATTGCAAAAGTTTTACTAAATTACAGACTTTACGAGTTCAGTAATAACAGGCTAACTACTGTTATTAAGAAGTCTCTGCTAGAGAGTCTGGTTGCTGCTTTAAGATATTTAGAAACGGGTAGATATAATGGCGGTTTCAAATTCAGCACTGCAACTTTACCATAATTATATCACGAATTATTCTAGAAATATATAAATTTGCCTCTAAAGCTTTTAGTATACTTAGCATCTCATTCCTTCATCACTATATAATTTGTTAGACGTATTTACACAAATCGATAAGAATTTCACGCTCAGATGGGCAGCCAACCATTCTCCTTCAACTCGCCTCCATAGCTCTTTATTAGCCAGAAAAACAGAATAATGCTAAAGTCGCCAACCAGTAATGTCTCAGACACGTTCGATGAGATTGAGATCTAGAGAAGCACTAGTATACAGGAGTGTTCCATAAAGGTCAGTATTAGACGAGCGACATGTGGTCGTGCGTTGTGCTGCATGTAAAGCCAACCTACGCGACACCACCGCCAATAGGATACTACATACACACACCTTATATACCGGAAATCCGTCATTGTCTGTTCTATACGCCTTAGACGAATACGACTGCAATCGCACTGTGGTGCTGTGGGGGTTCAAAATGAAAAATAACACAGCCTGTTTATTGAGTTATTGACCAGTGTTTATTTGCAAAAGGTAATACAAATAAGTCGTTTGAATAAAATTTGATTGAACGTAAAAAAATGAGAGTAAATAGCAGAATTAGATATAGTTTCGATACAACTTACAAAGAAAAAGTTAATAAATGATTTGCTGTTTCCTATTTCAAATCCTGTAATTTACACAAAAAAAGCTTTTTTATGCATACATATATGGTGTTTTATTTTAGCGTACGATTTTCTATTCATGTACCTTGGATATTGTGAGCAATGTGCGATTTAGTCCGACGTATGCATCTCCGCAAAGAGGTAGAATACTTCAAATTAATTATCCCTTCAAGTTCCACTTTTATCCCTGTTTCAAATGGGATATTTTTATAGCGGAGCTTCAGACATATACGTGAATTTAGACAGAGTTGATTTTATAAAGAACACCGTTAATTAACATTTTTCTGTAAACACAATTTCCAATACTTATGTTAGTAGGTAAACTGTGTGCGTACGGCCGCAGTCACTCGACGTGGGCACGCTGTACAAGCCGTATTTTGACAGCTAAAACCTGTCAAACTGTCATAATTATGACAATTTGGTGGTTTTACACAGGTTTTAGCTGTCAAAATACGGCTTATACAGCGTGTCCATGTCGAGTGACTGCGGCCGTAGGCACACAGTTTACCTACTTATGTTGTATGTGATACCAACATTATAGCTTTTAAGATTTTTTAACATATTGTAGAATTTTGACGGTTATTTCCTTGGTCACAATTATTTCGAAAATGTTCATGGATTTTTGCCCATTACTTCATTAATTTTGTAAAATATGTTGTTTCCAAGATATTCTAGTTTAAAAATCCATGACATACTTTCTGATAACCGAATGTTGCTTCTGGATATTTCTTATCATGTGTCAAATCGTGAATACCTAAATGTCCAAAATTCAACGGACCAGTAAGAAATAGGAAATATCCATACACAATTAATTTCACATGCTTTAAATTTAGGTATTAAACAATAGGGGTCTACGGTACCAAAAACTGAAGTTCGGTACGGTTCGGTACGGTAAATAATTCTGTACCACGGTTCTCGGTACGGTACACGGTACTAATGATATTACATATAATATGAATGTTCGAATGCATTGCTTGGAATAATTCTTTTTTCGCTGGTTGGTGTGGTCTTTTATCTATAAATTTGATTTTAGTCCTCTTATTTTCTTAAGAAATAGTGTTTTCAGTTTTTCCTTGTATCGCTTCAAACATGGCTTATAAAATAAGTTCATTTATAAAGTGTATCTAGGTGTGTACGCTGCAATTTACATCAGATATGTATTTATTCTTTTTAAAGGTATGTATGCTAATACACGGCACAAGTCTATGAACTATGAGTCAAGTCCGCGCCTGTTTATATATAATCTTCGGCTTTAACAGTACTGAGGGATTTAAATATTTTGAAGTGAATTCTAGGAATATCAAATCCTTTGTACTGAAAGATTTTGACTTTTTTTTGAATGAATATTTCCTGCTCAAAGCACCAGAAAAGAAATGAGAAGCATTTTTGGTTAAAAATTCTTAATAGGTTGCTCCTATTAAGAATTAATTACATCCAAAGTAAACTTCACCAATTCAATGCAAACTTATTTTTAGGCGACGGTAACTGAACGGAAAAAAAGTTAATAATACATCAAGAAAAATGCTTATAAATAAACAGTATGGGATTATTTTTCGTTTCGTCATTGTAAACTGTACCGTACCGAGATGGTACCGAGAACGTTGTCTGTACCGAACCGCTGACGGTACATCGTTCTGTACCGTACCGGTACCGAATTTTCGGTGCAGCGCAGACCTCTATTAAACAATTTCGAAAACTTAGTTTACAGTAATGTTCCCATTAAGTATTGAATGAAAAATTAACTAATACCTTGATGTTTCTAAATATAACCAGCATCAATTTTTGGTTGGACAATAACGCTATTTTACACAGTAAGCATCGATTAGGCGCTCGTCAAGTCAAAAATTCAGATCCATTCGACATGTCACCGTTATCTATCTAGTATCTCGTTCCAAATACGAAAGTGTTCCGCTGTTAATAGAATGCATTGCACAGCACGACGTGCTCGCAGTCCATTAAACTCCATTAAACATTGTCGCACAGTACGGACACTTAATTCTCCTTCTAGCTAACCATACTTACACTGGTTGCAGAGAAGACAAAGTATAATCATCACAGCATAAACCAAAAAGCGATTCTCACGTTTCATAATGACGCAAGAGAGTTCTGGCCGAAGTTATGCGTTCCTTGGGGATTCCACTTTCGTCATGCCCTCTGAATACTGCTGAAAAATTGCGCCATCCCTACGCGATAACTCGAAAGGACAAATCTATTAAATACATCTCGATAACCTGGTTTTATCTCAAGAAGAACTGCCAAACTTCAATTGCACACGTAGCATGTGCACACTCCGCGTTGAAAAAGTACACTAACATTTGCCGATTCTGACAACGCGGTTCTCCACCGCTCCGAGAGTATTGAGGTTTCTACATATATATATATCGCTAAAATATCATATGCAGGATGGTTCACCGGGAACTACAACAATCGATTGCGAAAAAATTATAGCTAGGAATGATGAAATTGAAATTTTGGTACTATACTAAATTCGATGAGGGCCATTAGCCTAAAATATTTTCAAGATGGCGGCACTCCGTGGTATAGCGGAAACAGGCACCAACTTCGTAGGTAAAACTCTAAATGCATTTCATGTATAATGTCGTATATTTAAGTCCAGGCCTTTTTGACTTATTGAACTTCTTGTTAAAATTGACGCTTGCAGACAGAAAATCAGTTGTGCTTTTTCCATATAAAAAGAAATTGCTTATTTAATTTAAAGTAAGTTCTCTCAAGTAGGTGGCCTAATTAAATACTGTCTGTATAAAATTGTTACTATTATTAATACAATGTGTGCAAGTCAATTTTTTTAGTGGGAAGCGGTAATTTTTATAATTTTATCTTATTTGGCATTAAAAATTATGGTAACTTTGTATAGAGATGTCTATTATGAAAATGGAAATATTGGCTAGTTAATATTTTTATCTTCTACAGTACCTACTGTTTGCATTAGTTCTTTTTTTATGACAAAATAATAAATTGTCAGTTGTTGAAGAAATGTCATCCACCTTATCATTGCCATGTATATTAGTTATTTCAACAGACTTTGAACACTTAGTAGCAGTTAGCGTATATTTCAACTAATAGGATAATTTTAAAGGAAACAGTGTATGCTCATTTCTCATAAAGAAAAGGTGAAAAAATCATTTGTTATATCGATATTGCAAACTTAAGAAATTATTTCAGGCATGAACTTCACTTATGTCAAGAATGTCAATGTCTCCTTATTTGTAATTTCATCTTACATACCCAAAATTAAACTTCCAGGAAACTATTAAACTTATCGTTTATGGTAAAGATAAAGTTCAAGAATATCTAACAAATTTTCTGTTTTACATGACGTTGCTAATAACTAACTTTGTCTGTTTCCTGAGATTAATTAGTCGTTTAAAGTTGATAATGATAAATAACATTTGGTACTACAAATACAAAACATAATATCTTTTAAGACAGGTATTACCGAAACAATTAAAATCTCATATTTGGTGAGTACCTTTGTTTTAATTTTACATAGAGTTAAAATACGTATTATATCTAATAAAATCAAAGGAAATTTTAAAACGAAATAAAAAAACATGTTTTTATTGTAAGGCATACTAACTTAATAGTTTAAGAGATGAAAAATAATTTTTAGAATATTTATTTTAATTTAATTTTTTTTTCTACAGCAAGTATAGATTAAATATACCAAAAATTTAAAGTATGTGTTTTAATATTATAAGCTTATAATGATAATTGAATTTGTTACAAGACACATACCAAGAAATGTACACTTCATTCATATTGTTATGCATACAAACATTGTAGTAACCATGAGACATGCATTGCTGACACTTGATACACTTGTGTGTCAATATCAGACCTATATTCTTTTACAGATACTGAAATAAAATTACCTGTTTGAGGAACATTTTATTAGTGTTTATCAATAACCTTATAATGCAAGACAGATTTGCTAAAACATTGGCAGCCACAAGCCTCAGAGCTGACAGAGAATTACCATCCAATAAACATTCTAGAAAATTATAAAAACTCGTAAGTTGCTTAATACATATAAATTGCATATAATTTACATAAATTGATTAAATAATTATGTACTAAATTCCAGCAAAACTTTCAGAGCAACGACTGTATCGACTCATACTGTCACCATTGCATTTATTTATTTTATTTAAATAACAGACAATCTATAATAGATTTTTTACTCAAAAACACAATTATTTATGTATTGTTTACTTAATACATGTCGTCCCGTCTTGCATACACGGATAATGGCTTCTTAATATTATTGAGCATAAAAGTGTTGCTTGTTTATAGGAAATAACTTATAATAACATATTTTATTGTTATAGCGTTATTGATGACAACCTGTACTGCTTCTGTTTGACAGAGCACTTCCTATTCGCTAATTTTAAGGATTTTTAACATAACGTTCCAGTGTAAACTTGACAAAAAAGTTGAATAACTCAAAAACGACTGGTTTTGTTATTAGGGTATCTTAGTAAGTTTTGATGTAGAATTACAAGTGCGATTTACAAAACTCGTAAAAAGTATACCATGCAATTTAATTTGAGAAGGTTGATGCGAACGTCCGGTAAATAAAACAAGAGCATAAATAATTTTGCTAATTAGACCAGATGGCACTATCTCAAACTACAAGTTTTCAGAACTTTTAGATTTCGGAAACATCAAAAAATTCTAACAAACCAGTTCTGTGAATATCGATAAGTCACGATATTTAAAGAATGTATCCGTTTTATACTCAATTCAAAATTTCGTTAGTTTATTTGCAATGATTTCTAGGTTATGAATTTTTTTGTTGTCTTGGTTACTTATCTAACTATGACAAAAATAACCGTGTTCGTCTCTGTACTGTAACTACGAATGGCGCTCGACCATATCTTAGAAACGATTTGCAGTACAGCTTAGGGAAAAAAAGTATTACTGACTAAAGTGACCCCGAGAAACATCTGAAAATTATTTAGGTAAGTGTAGGATGACCGCTATAGATGGTGTAACTGAACACCAAAAATTTAAATTCTTATTACAAATATGGAATTAAAATATATTGAAGAGTCTATATGTTGATTTTTATGATATAATATGTATGTACTCTCTTATTTTGGCGGTAGATTTTAACATTGATCTTTCGACCAATTTACACCAAGCGCGATTTTTGCGTGATGTTTTATTAACTTAATTTTAATGCTTATATGAGTGTACAGAAGGACACATTTATAATGTATTTGCAGGTTTTAGTTTCAAAAATACACTGCATTTTTGAAACAAAATCACTTCTCAACTACCACTTGTATACCTAATGCCCCTTAACATATCAAAAAGGTAAAAATTACCTTTGATAGAGATTCTTCAGTTGATTTCATTGGTGTATAACTTGATTTCCTACAATCAATATTTTGTAAGATATAAACTAAACATATTTTTTAGATCAGATGTACTATAAGGCGAAGTTTTGCTTTTTATTTTGGGCTTAGTATTCGGATTATTATTGATATAATATGTATGTATATGCAACACTACATATTTTTGAAAAGAGAACAACATATTTCATCGCTTAAAACAACATTTAATGGAACATAGATCGTATTACACCAGAGAAAACAATCGCATTCAGTATTAGTTGTTAATACTTATTAAACGATAAGCTTGAAAATTTAACCAATATGATCAGTAAAACTTACTATTAACAGGTAGTTTACAATCGCACTGTATATATGTACATACATGATGATGCTAAGTTATAAAATATTTGTTTACTTCAAAGAATGTGCCAAACTCGTTAAAGGTGAAAATGATAACTCAATGTTAACTAATGTTCGCGGTGACGTTAATCCGAAGCAAGTAAAAACAATTCATGAATATTATAGACACATATGCTGTGTCTTCCGGCAAGTAGTTGCCGCATCAGATTAATAACAGGCATTCGCGCACCACATTAATTTCTACTTCAGAATGAAATGTAAGATGAACTCACAGATTTTTTCAATTTGGATTTATTAATGTGTTGTCGCCAACTGTAACAAAAAATGTGGAGGATTTAATAGAAATATGAACGAAATATATAAGACAAAATATTAACGTCTAAACTCTATATAAATTTAATGCACTTAAAAAGCAGCTATCGTTAAACAAATAATTTAAAGGAAGCGTTCGGTATTTACAGATTTTTGTTCATAATTAACTTAAGAAAGGGCCTAATTAAAGATATTTGGCCTTCAATAAAACAGATTGAGCATGGACCTAGCAGTTAGGTACTCATCGAAGAGTCGCACTGTGGCGCTTTTCTAAATAAATTAACCCTTCCTATGAAACTCATAATATTCACCTTTATATTACAGCGACAAACGCTTTCTTCAACAAGCCTTTTGATTTAGACGAATTAATTGCAGTCTCAAATAAATTTAAAACAAATCTTTCTACTCGGCTTGATAATCCACCGGCCGCTACTCGACACTAACTAAATTTGTGCTTTACATTTAAACTGTGTCACGATTTATTTATTATTATCGCTACGCCTGGAAGCACGCGTAGTGATACAAATTTGATAAAGGAGTGCATTACTGAAATTCTCACGGATGAAAACTTTATGCGGGAATTTATGGTAAAAATATTCAATAAGGTCGAGCAAGTGTTTGCCGAAAAACTGCATCGTTGGGAAAACAGATATCAGAATAAAAAAATGTCAACACACAATTATTGGAAAATCTACAAACTAAAATATACCTAATCATCTGAATGTACAGATTGTAAAAGTAATTACGACGAACGTATTATATCCATAGAAGAACACTTTTCAGATTTAAAAAAAGATCACAAACAATATCTAGAAGTAAAGAAACCTCGCCGTTAATTCATGATTGGATAGATGGCTACAGTAAGTTGAATGAAAGATGTGATGCACTGTAACAATACTCTAGACGAAACAATATTCGTATTAAGAGCATTTCCCGGCCGCAAAGCGGCACTACCGAAGAGGTTGTGCTAGGTTTTCTGAAGAATCGTTTACAATCTATTACTTCGGAAGCGATCGATAGATGTCATCACATAGATCCTGTGCGTGGTGATAAACAAGATATTTCAGTTAAATTTACCTCCTACAAATACATTGATGAAATACGTAAAAACAGCACTTGAAGGGTTTCAAATTATTAATTTTTGAGGAGGGTTCTATTAAAGGGTTTCTATTAGAGGGTTTCTATTAAAATTCTAATTAACTTCCATTATTATTATTATTATAAAAGTGAGCATGACCTTAATAGCTTAACTTAGTGGAATAATTCTGGTAATTAGAATTATATTTGTATTACTTCTGATTGATTTATTGTACTTGATAATATATTTTGTTTTCTGTGGCATTATTACTTGCTCTGTGTTTTGCTAATTTTTACGTTTAAGCTTTTTTTGTTAATTGTGTCTGGATTTTGTATCACAGTAGCTTCTTATTAGCTTGGCTATTTTTTTTTTCAATTGTTTATTGAAATTTACAATACTTTGACTTTGTAGCACTTAATTAATACTTTCATAGCTCTCATTACTATGTAAACACATCTATACGATTATATCCTTAATACTTCGTCTTTATTTTGTATGAGTGCGAGTGGAGAGATGACGAATATTTGTTTTTATTTTCTTGTACTTGCTTTATTTATATCTCGCTTAACATCTTGTATATCTTTTTATTTATTTTGTACTTTTTTTCTTGTATTTTTTTCTAGTAATTATGCTTAGGGTTGCCCATTTAAATGTCAGATCTATTTTAAGTGCTTTTTCTAAATTCTGTGATCTAGTCAAATCACTTGCAGTACAAATCGTTGGTGTTAGTGAGACATGGCTGAATTGTGATACTCCTGATGGTATTATTAATATTTATGGATAATGGATATCATATTGTTAGGAAAGATAGGCAGAGTCGGGGTGTGGTGTAGCTATTTATATTAATAAAAATTTAAAATATAAGATAATCCCTACGGAATGTTTTCCTTTTCTTGAACAGTTGTGGCTTGATATCTCTTGTGCTCACGGATCTGTGTATTTTGTTGTGGTATATCGTCCCCCCAACACAGACGTTATGCAGTTTTTTGACGTTTTTAATGAAATACTTGCGGATGCTGGTTTGGTGTATGACAGTTTGATTTGCGTTGGTGACTGTAACATAGATATTCTCTCTGATAATCACAATTCTCTTAACTTTATTTCCGTTTTACATTCATTAGAACTACAGCAACTAGTTCATGAGCCAACTCATGTACTAAGGGACTACTACTACTACTCCTTGATGTTATTATTCTCTCTGACAACCTAATTGCAACTGAAAGTTCAGTGAGAGATGCTCATGACCTCTCGGATCACTGTCTGGTTAGCTATACTATTCAACTACTTGCCAAAAGCGTAGGCAAAGTCGATCGAATTTTTCGTAGTTTTCGTGACTTTGATTACAATTTATTTGTCCAACATTTAACGAATATTCCTCGGTGTAATATTTATGACCTTGACTTCATTGAGGACAAGGTCACATTATTTAATGAATACATAATCTTACTTTTTGATATTCATGCTCCCATAAAATCTTCTCACTCTTCTCGTCCACCTACCCCTTGGATAACTAACAATATCAAATTATGTCTTTAAGAGACAAGGCCCTAAAACAAATTAAATAAACTAATATACCTTCTCGTTGGGATGAATACAAATCTCTTAGAAATTATACTTCGTCGGCCGTTAAACGTGAAAATCAGGCTTATTTTGAATACAAGCTGAGATATCCCAATAAAAAAAATATGTGGAAAAATTTGCGAGATTTGCGAACATTTATCGAAGGCCCTCTGCAGATATTCGTGATCATCTTCTAAATGCAGATGGATTAAATAAAAATTTTTGTGCTGTGTCAACTGCTGGTACTCTTCCTGATCCCGATGTTACAAATTTTTATAAGTTTAATGTCAAACCCGAAGTGGACATGTTCTCCCTTATCGAAACTTCTGACGCAGAAGTAGAATCTATCATTAATCATATATCATTCAGTTCGTGTGGCGTCGACAATGTATCTCCTAGTACATATGTTGTCGCTGTGTTGCCCTACTATCCTTCCTATCTTGACACATATGTTTAACTTTTGTTTAACCTCCAATGTATTTCCGTCTACGTGGAAAACTGCACGCGTTATTCCAATACCCAAAAATAATCATCCAACTAGTTATACGGATCTAAGGCCTATAAGCACCTTACCGGTTTTGTCGAGTGTCTTGGAAAGACTCGTTGAGAGACAGCTACGTGACCACATCTCCCGCTTTCACTTACTTCCTGGTACTCAGTCCGGTTTTAGACCCGGTTTCAGTTGTGCAGCCGCCCTAACTAATATTACTGATGACATAATATCTGCCACTGACCGTGGTCAAGTTACAGTATTGGTTTTGTTGGATTTCTCCAAGACCTTTGATACTATTAATCATAATCTCTTGCTGGGTATCCTCCACTTCATTGGAATGGGTCCGCACGCTGTAAGCTTTTTTGGGGGTTATTTGAGGGATAGGAAGCAACGAGTTTTTGTTGGCACTTCTGGTGGGGATACAGTTTGTGCGACGGCCGGAATACCTCAAGGCTCTATTCTAGGGGCCTTACTGTTCTCTATTTACACGTCTGACTTATTTTTCTTCCACAACTTTTATTGCTCTTACCATCTATATTGGGCTGACACGCAGTTGTATTCCTCCTTTTTTCCTGAAAATGTGCAGGTTGTTATTCAAAAGATTAATCAAGTCCTCCAATGTTTGTCTATTTTCAATGTAAAGAGGCGAATTTCTGAACAGACCACTTTGACAGTGAATTCTCATTCTTTGAAAACAGGGCCAAATTACACTTATCGATCTTGCTCAGATCGATTCTGTCACCTGACCCTGTTTATGGTTAAGTCTTGTTGTTGTTTCTATTATTTCTGTTATTTCATTATATACTCTAGCAGTTCTTTTCAGATCTCTGCAGAGATAGTTACCAAATATATTTGTAAGTAATATACAAGCAATATATCGAAATAAATACAATTAAAAGTTTTGTAGTTGATCTCCAATATGGATGCACAATCAAGTACAAGTGCCGCTGGCCGTGTACATGTTTGTTCTCCTCCAAAAAAGCGTGCAAAGACGAGTCATTTGCGTAGTACCGAAAACCAGACCCTTATCAATGCTTGCAAGAAAAATTATAGCCGATACACCCAATCTCAAGAAACTGGACATGATAACACAAATTGCTAATGTAGTAGGCAAGTGATTTCAATTTAATACATATGATCTATATTTTACAAAGTATACTTACAGGAGTTTCAAGACCAACAGTATACCGAGTAATTAAAGAGTATACAACCTCTGGAAAATGTGTGGATTCTAAAAAAATTACTGGTAGGCCATCTTTACTGAAATCCTTTGATGAGAATGTGAAAACTGCTATACGGCAAATAATTTACAGTATGTTTCGGCGAAATGAACCTCCGACATTAGATAAGGTGCTGGTGCAAGTAAAAAATAATGAAGATTTGCCAAACATAAGTCCTTCAACATTGTATTTGCTAATGAAGCAAACGAACTTTAAGTAAAAATTATTTATTATATAGATATACATGTATGTATATATATAATTGTGCTATGTCCTCTAGGTACTTTAAAAAGAGCAGAAACAGCATTTTGACCGAAAGAGATGAGATTGTAAGATGGAAGCGACAATATCTCAGAGATATTTCACAATATACAGCTCAGGGCAGATCAATTTTCTATTTGGATGCAACTTGGGTGAATGAGGGTCATACAGCACAGACTGACACAAGAATTCACAGTCGTAGACAAGCATTTAACGAAGGACTTACAACAGGATTAAAAAATCCAGCTGGAAAAGGATATCGTCTTATTTTGTTACACATTGGAAGTTTTTGGGAGGCTTTGTAAAAGATGGCTTATTATTATTTGAAGGAAAGAAAACCACTGATTAGCATGATGAAATGAATGCTACTATTTTTGAAGAATGGTTGTCTCGAATATTAAACTATTTACCTGACAATGCTGTTATAGTTACAGATAATGCATCATATCATAGTCGAAAAATTGAAAAGCCACCATCATAGTCAAAATTGGCTAACAAGCAAGGAAATACAGTATGATGAGGACATGGTCAGAGCTGAACTGTTAAGCTTGGTTAAAATTCATAATAATAATTACAATTCGTATGTAATTGATGAATTGGCAAAATCACAAAATAAAACTGTGTTACGATTACCTCCTTACCACTGCGAACTGGATTCCATCGAGCTTGTTTGGGCCCAAATAAAAAATGAAGTGGCTGCGAAAAACAAAACAAATTATCTGATGTGAGATAAATATTACTTGATGCCTTGGGAAATGTAACTGATGATTGGCAAAAATGTGTAAACCATGTTATAAAAGAAGAATCTCGTATGAAAGATTTTGATACAATCATTGACGATGTAATAGAACTAACTATTCATCATTAGAGTTGGAGAGGATAGTGATAGTGAAGATTTTGATTGTAGTTCGATATCATCATCATAATGTAGAGATATATGAATTTATTTCTAATAGCTATGAGCAGCTCATAAGTTTATGATAAATATTTTTATTACATTTGCATATATGTAAATAAATATGTGAATGTAATTTTTGCAGAACCTGTAAATTAACAATAAATGTATTGTGATTGTATATTTTGTAATAAATAAATGTTATGTATCTTATCTATCCTCCGTTTACACTTTCTAATATTTAAATTCTTTCCTCTTCAGAATTCTGACGGTGAGTCTATAAATTTAATATCAGAAAATAAACTTCAGTCTAAGCTGAGGTCTATACTTAATATACATTATATGAATGTACGTATCACAAATGCAAATATTATTTCAATTTTGCCGGGTACAATTTGTTTTCAAGATTTTCGTGCATGTGATTTGAGCCTGGGGTATGTTCAGAAATTCGTCTCTCTACTTTAAAAATAGTAGTAATATAGTGTGTGTGAATGTTAAGAAGCAGCTTTGCGACTCCCAGGTACTATCACACTTTAATTTCTGCGATACAGTTTATGGAAGCTGCTTGGATCAGGTCGACATTCGGACGATTCAGATGGCGCAGAATTCGTGTTTGCGATTTATTTTTGGTATTCGTAGAAAACATAGAATTTCTTATAAGCTTTCGGAATTCGGATGGCTCAATATGATTAGACGCAGGAAACTCCATTTTCTTTGTTTTGCTATAAAATTGTTAACAATAATGTTCCGCTGTAACTTACTAACAAAATCAAATTTAGAACTGACGTACACAACATTAACATCCGTAGAAAAGATATTATTGATATATGTTACCTAAACACCGCCCCCAGCAATTTAGGAGAGGTTTCAGGTACCATTGTGCCCGTATGCTTAACCAGTTGCCCGTCTCTGTCAAGCAGCTCAGCTATGTCGCTTTTAGACGTTCTGTTTCAGATCTGCTATGTGAGCAATTCTTTGCAACCTTTAGTTTAATACATTATTTAATTACGTTAACTACTTATTGCAATTTCATTTTCTCTGATGTATTATTGTGAAAGGTCGTAATTAATAGCAGGATGCTCCTCTTGAGCTACTGACGACGATCCTGTTGGCTTTTTGTTTTGCTTTGTCTTGTAATATATCTATTTATTTTTGTTGCCAATAAATGATTTATTATTATTATTTTACGCCCCATCATCCTCCGTCACTCCTTATGACGAATTCACGCTACTTGCGTGAACTAGTCAGCCAGTTACTCTTTTTTTTTTATTATTATTATTACAATAAATACAAATATAAAACTACTTTACATAGGTTAGTGATTAAAAAACAGTTGCTAACAAAATTATAGTAAAATAATAACAATAATAACTCATCTTTGTGTTTCGTTTTGTTTATTTCTATTGTGTATTGAATTGGACGTGTTCAGATTTTTTCCGGGTGTTATATGTATGTTCTATTGTACTATGGTGGTGTTTGTATGTATGTGGCATGTCCGGGGGTTGATACCTTGGTTTTGATCCGTACTTCAGCACGCAGCGTCATTCTTTGGGTCAAAATCAAGGCCTTCCGATTCCGTCCCTGTTTTGGGATTAGGATTTCGTGAATTGGGACCCGTGCGCCCTCAGTATCCTCAATGTTCCCAGGATCACGTTCTTCTGTATATTAGTTGTCAGCCTTTCCGCCTCTTCTTCACAATATGGAATCTGTCTAATATCGGTGGTAAATTGTTTTGGCATTCCTCCAAGAGCCCCAACTATCAACACAACTAGTTTGATTGTAAAACCTGTATAGGTTTTTTGTAGTTCAAATATTAGATCTCTGTATTTATTTCGTTTTTCGATATATTTTGTTTTTATATTATTTTCATCGGGACAAGTAAATTCCACAATTACTAATTTTTTTCTCGCTTGAGTAATACTACAAGGTCTGGTTTGTTTGCGGTTAGTTGTCGTGTTGTTGAGAATGAGTAATTCCAGAACAGTGTAGCTTTCTCGTTAGTGACTATTGTTTCTATTTGTCCTAAGGTGTACGAAGGTTTCCGTTCTTTGTCAAACTCCAATTTATATTTTAGATATATGCATATATTTCTTTAAGTGCTGCATTATGTCTGTCAAAGTACAGTGTCTTGGCGTATGTGGGGCAGTTGCTAATTAGATGGAATTGTGTTTCTATGTTATTATTGCATGCCCTACAGTTTATGTTTTCTATATTTTGTTTCAATATCTTCTTCCTGTAGTATAAGGTGTCTATTACGCCATCTTGTGCCGCTATTATAAATCCTTCTGTTTCGGACTTAAGTCTGGCGGATTTCAAGAAGGAAAACGTATTGCTTTTAGATAGATCTTGGTCTTTGATTGTAGTATATAGTTTTCCGTGTAGTGGTTTCTGCGTGTGTTCTTCTATTTTCACTTCATTTTGTCTTCTCGCTATTTTTTTTGAAATCTCTTCGGTTTTGTTTATTTTTACTTATCTTTTAATTCCTGATTTATTTCCACTTAGAGGTCAATAAAACAATAAATAATTAAATACCAATTTATTCCATAACATATAATAATATGTTTTCGTTAAATAACTTCTTCAGTGGAAGAAATTGACATTTAATATGTGTCAAAATACTAATAATATAAATATAAATTGCCATGCCTATCAACAAAATTATCTAAAAAACAAAGAATTCATTGATATATCGAATTTTAATTATATTCACAAGTAATAATGAAGGAATAATGATTTAATACAACATTAGAAATTGAAATGATTTGAATTATTCGTATATCAATCTATTTTTTGTCAAGCTCTAACTGTTCAAGGACTTGGGAAAAACATGGCAAAAAAACCTAGTCAAGAGCTTAAAATTAATAAAATTCATGCGTGAATTAAATTATTGTAAATAACGCTTAAATTATCAATATCCGTTCTAAAATTTACCGCGTTTTCATCTTTCTTAATGTATATCATTTCGTAAATTAATCTTTTTTTATAATTATTTTCCTTTTTTAAAATTTTAGTGTTTTGAAAAGCAAAATTATGTCGTCTATCTTTAGAGTGCTTAGATAAAGCAGTTTCAGCGGTGATGTTATGTGTAACAGTGTATTGATGGTTATAAATTCGTTTCTTTAAATATTGTTTGGTTTGTCCGATATAACATTTATTACAATCTTTGCAATCTAATTTATAAACGACATTACTTTGATTATCATGTTTAATGGGTGTTTTTAAATTTGTGAATAAATGTCTATTGTTTGTAGGTATATTTAAAGAAACGAATTGTGTCCCGGTCTTCCTGCTAGATACCCTGGTTCTTTTCGGAGTTGTATTGACATGGGCAGCATCGACAAACAGAACAGAATTCGACTCAGTGAGTCTCCTTGGTAGATACCTCTAGTGTATTTAATTGTATTCGTTTTTTTACAAGTTTTCCCTTGACGTACCCAGTATCTAGTTCTCCAATGTGTCATCAAGTTCTTCAGACAAGTGGTTAGTGTTGGGTGTATAGGTAAGGTATCCAGTACTTGTTGTAGCCATTCATGTGATACTGAATCAAAGGCTTTTTTATAATCGATCCAACACATAGCTAGGTTCCTTTTGTATTGTCTAGCATCTTGACATATTGTTTGGTCGATTAGTAAATTTTCCTTGGCTCCATTTTTTCCTTGTTTTGTTCCTCTTTGTTCATACACTGAATTCCAGACCAGTTCAACTTCACGTAATAGTCTGGTGTTTATGATTTTTGTAAATATTTTGTATACTGTGTTGAGACAGATTATTGGTCTATAGTTTTGTGGTTTTGTAGGGTCACCGTTCTTATATATTAACACAGTTTTGCCTTCAGTAAGCCATTCCGGACATGGTTCAGTGCCAAAGAGTAGGTTGGTGAAGAGTTCTGCTAGTCGTGTATGTGTTGCACGGAATTGTTTCCACCAGTAATTATTAATTTTATCAATCCCGGGCGCTGCAAAATTCTTCATGTTTCTCAAGTTTTTATCAATTTCATCTTTTGTAATTGCGTAACATTCGTTTTGGTGTTGGTATTTGTTACAAAACTTTTTAAATTCTTGCATTGTTGGTTGTTCTTTATTTATTTTGTGTTGTTTTTGCAGTATGCTTTTCCAGAATTTTTCAACCTCCGTTATATTAGGCTGTTTGTTCGGTTGATTTTCTTTCGGTTCCAGAATTTTTGCTGGTGAGATGTTAAATAAATTATTTTCGTCGATCCATTGTCTGTTCTTTAACATCTTTCTTCTCGCGGCCGCCAGTGCCCGTATTTTATCTTTCTGTTCCTCTCTGATGGCTTTTATTCGGTTTAGATTGTTTGTATGATATTCTGTATTTAATCGCTGTATTACTCGTTTTATATTATTATTATTATTATAATTATAATTATTATTATTATTATATTATCCTTATAGTAATAGTAATTATTATTACTTTCTATATATACATGTATGTATGTATTTAATTTGTATTTTTTTTTTTTTTTATGTGTGGTGGGTGCTTAGTTGCAGTGACTCCGTAAGCTGTATTACTTGTCTGGCTATCACTGCAACTCTTGCGGTGTAGTTTTAGTGTGTGTAAGTTGTGTTTAAATGGCTTTGTGACAGCATCATATCGCCTTTTATGATGCCGCGCTGTTAATCACTTTGCTCCCAACAGCGAATGGCAAGTCGATCCGGGATTAAACTCTCTGAAAAAATGTCACCGTCCCTCCAGAGAATTGAACCCCGGCACCTATCGTTCTCTCACAACAATAGTCAGCCGCCTAACCACTGCGGCCATCGACCCGTTATATACATATAATAAATATCGTAATTCAAATATTCTTAAATAATAGTAGTTTTATGATATTATTTATTTTACCAGTTACGTACAAAAGCCACACATCGAAAATTTGGCTATTCAATAATAACTAGAGCTGAATAATCGTACCTGCACCATCTTATTTACATACATAGGTTGTGATACCTATTTCTAATGACGGTAACAAAGTAGCTAAGTGGTTCATAAATAATTTAGATTTGACCTTATTGTCTTTTATTTTACTTATTATGTTGCGCGGGCTTCTCATTATAGTTAGCTCATAATCTTGCCGCCCAGACACGATTATTCAGCATTAACAACTAACAAAACGATGAATGATAAATGATCCCTAATAGCAACTTAAAAGCTGTTTATGTAAATTACTGTAAATTGGAAATACATATAAAAATATAAATAGCAATTTCTAAAAAACAGTGACTATAAAACAACAGTATCAGTTATAATTATATAAATTGGCTTAGTCGATATCCCCACATGAAATTTAGCTCCAATCACACAGCTGTTGTTTTCTCATTTAGAAAGTAACATTTTCGCCTTATAATGCTTGTTTCAGCTCAGCAGTACTGTACGTACTTACATTCTGGCATGGATTCTACACAAACGTACAGTGACCCAAAAAATTAATGTCTCCCCTTTTAGACGAATATATATATCAATATTATCTTCACCTGCCAAGGCTATTTGAGTCGGGCGCTCTCGGTGTAGCAGGTAATTGAGCTCAGGTAGAGTTATAATAATATTCGTATATTATAATATGTACGACTTGTCTCTCGTTTCTTTTGATTCATTATATCGGTCTTCTCCCTCGATATCCTTTAATAATTGTGTCTATATTAGAATTGTCAATTTCAATTTGCATGTTTCAATTGGCTAGAAATTCACATCTTGCAATATTGTGTTCGCACTTTTACCTTTTTCTGGAATAATGCTTCTAATATGTGTGTAATGTTTAATTAGTTTTTATGCTTGTACTGCGTACTAAGCATTTATTAACCTTACGTAATTATGTGTAATAATGTAACAAATATAAAAAATGAATACAACTATATCTCTATATAATTCCGATCAGTTTCTATTATATTGGAGGCCTTTATCGCAAAATTGTTTATTGAACGCTTCTTAAATTATTATTATTATTATTTAAATTTAAAATTAAGGTTCGGTAATTTGTTTCCAATTACGTATAACAAACTTATACCGGGAGCGTACGTACGACCTGTTGATATGTTTAGTGTAAGATGAAAAAGAACAGCGAAGAGGCGTCCCTTAGTTAACACAGATACCTTTCCTGTGTTACCTATCGATACTGTTCGCTTGAACGAATGTATTCGTTGTATCTCTTTATCTAACATATTAAAATCCTATGCCTGCTCTAACACATTGAAGACGCTATCAACAGGTCGAAGTTTTCAAGCACAAGAGAATACATTTGAGACAGTAACAGACCTGCGCCTGCGTACGTGCATATTAGACTCATCCAGGAGTGCGTTCGTAAAAGCTCCTCGCGTTATCCGAGGTGTATCCAAAGTTTACCTTACCCGTTCGTGTATGTTAGATTCAAAGTATAAACACAATAGTATATATGACCATCGTTACCTCGTATTACTCTTACCTTACCTCTCACCTGACTTTACGAACACACTCCAGGTGTTGCGAAGGAATAATACAGCAAGAGCGTCAGACAGCATAACGTAGCGCTTTCCAGTTACAATCGACCACACATTGCTAATGCATCTATCAACAGGTCGAACGTGCGTTCACTGTATGTGTAATAGTAAGTAGAGAGTTTGAGTACTTTGTGAATGCGTTTGTTTTGTAAATAGTTTACGTTTTCATTAATCTTAATGAATTTTATATATAGAGGATTACTACATTTATTTAGTTTTCTCTCATAAACTGTAATGGCAGGGACTACCTACTAACTAATTGAGAAACTCTGTATAGTATTTCATTAAACATTAATATCCCAGTATTTTTTTAGTTTGTAAAATAATGCTATTAATTAAATAATTTAGTAAGATTTGACTTGTAACTTTCAATATATTTTAGCTGTATATAAAAAATGATATGTGGATAATAAATAATTTCATAGTTCATACTATGCATATGTGTAGGTATCACTTAACTCTGCTTTTACATCATAAATTATAAACTTGTTGGTATAAACATCATTCAAAGTTATAGATGTGTGTTTAGAACAAAGCGCAAGAAAGGTATTTACATATTTATCTCGAGATTCATTTATTGAAAATAAAATTGAAGTGTAATTAAGTAGAATAAAAATATGTTTAATTAATTGGCGGTTGGAAAAATGCATTATATATACAGTAATTAAGTAAATACAAATTGTATACTGAAATGATAAGAAACTATTATACAGATCCATTACAACTCATTTTATTCTTAGTGTTAGATATAATTACTATTAGTGATACGAATATGCAGAGCCCTTATATTTTAAAATACTGAATATCGTGCTTTGATTATCGTACACACATTCAGCGGCAGTTGATACTACTGCATTGAAAACTTTTTCCGTAGATATATTTGTACCTGCTACAATTGTTCTGCTGTTTAATATTCAGGGCGTAGGCGGTAGGATATGTCCGAGACTCACCGAACTACCTACGCCGGCAAATAGAAGATAATATTGATATACGCGTACTGAAAGGGAGACATTAATTTTTTGGGCCACTGTGCATCAAATATATGCATACTATGTACAATTTACGGTTGTAGAAAGAATTTTTCTCTAATTATATTGACTGGAGAGGTTTCTAATTTCATGTTTTTCCTACCTGCCAGCGCTAGAATGTTTGTATAATGCATATAGCGACTATCAGATGTATGCATTATATGTATACATATTACAGAGACAATTAATTTGCATTGTAGCGGACACAATTATTAATTATGACGAATATGGCCTTCCACTTAATTTATGATACCCAGCTGCTGCAAAAATGCTATTATAGTAAAATTTTTCTGTAGACCAAAGTGTAAATTTATTGTAGTACACAGATTGAAATTTTAGCTCTTTCATATAAACAAAGTGCATAACTAACAATCCTTCACTTATATATATATATAATATTCAACAAATTCAATCACAGATATTATCATTTAATAATGTAAATGTACTTCAGCACCAAAACTGCATTTGAAAACGGTAACCTCGTGTGAAAACCAGCTCGACACCAGTACAACCAAGTCCTTAACCTCCAAAGAGGGACTGAGCAAGATAACCAAGGAGGCCATCAAATCCTGTATTTTGATCATCCTGACAGATCATAAATGCGTTCGAGAATACTAGATATAATTACGATAATGGTAAAGCAGGGAATAATCACATGATTAGATACTTTTAATAATAATAATAATAATAGTCTTTATTGTGATTAGTTGAATAACAATAACATAGATACATGCGCAATGTATTAATATATACGCTAATCACAATCGCATGGCGTTGGTTCACAGGAGCGATATATAGGGTATCGTCGTCTGATCTACCACCAGAACCAAAAACCATATGGCATAACATAACTAGAGTTTTATGCTTAAAACTAACTAAATCTAAAATTCCGTGATGTAATAAATAATCATATGTGAGTGCAAATAAAACAAAACAACAGACTATTGATGTTGAACCCAATAGCTGTCAAACAAACCCATAACAAACCTAATACTATAAGAATCAAATAATTTACTGCTTCTCTACAAGATAACTACGGAAAGCGCATCCAAATGCCTTCAAGTTTAAAATCTCTATGCAAATTGGGAGGGGGTTCAATAATGCATAAACGCAATATGTGAATCTTGCGATCTTGTGAACAAAATAGTATTGTGCCGTGGAGGTGTAATTAAGTTTTTGTTACGGATATTAAATATATATATATATATTATGTATGCCCGTACAAAATTGCAATCTAGTAAGCAAATAAGCTGGTGTTGGTACACTAATTATCTTATGATAGTGCTTTAAACAATGAAATATTCTGCTACTGTTCATATTTAGCCAACCTAGATCGGATAATTTATGTATTACTCTGTCATATTTTCGAATGCCAAATATATATCTGATACAAGAATTTTGTACTCTTTGCAGTCGCATCTTGTCTGATGCATCAAGGCAGAGTCCATAAACGGGAAGACCATACTTGAACACAGAGAGAACAATAAGTGAATTACAAAGTAAACCCTTGGTCTTGGTGTCAATACAGGAACGATAAGGATATAAATTTCTTAAGTTTGAAGTATGCCATATTGATAAGTTTAGATAGATGTTCCTTATATCGGAATGAGTTGTCCATGATTATGCCCAAATTTTTTGCTTGTGACACCACAGGTATGATGCGATCATTCAACCTTAAGACGATAGTATTTCTGACACTCTCCATGTCCTCCCATGTTGATGTCTTCTGTTCCTCGTTATATACCCAGTCCCTGCTCCGCTCCAGTGATGCGTATCCGTTCCAGTCCGCTGAACCGTGTCCGTTATCGTTCTCTGATTCGTTTCCGATGCATCTCCTCGATATGTGGCAGGTGTGCGTAGTGAGACAATCACTGGAGTGAGAATCCCTGATGTGCATGAATATAAAAACTGTAAAATCCCAATTCGCGAAAACTATAAATCTAAGTTGTCATCAGTTTATAGCCAATTTTAATCTTGTATTTTGCTTGTAAATTCTAAGTACCTGCCATAATCGGCTTCAATTCTGTGTATAGTGTGCATATCCTAAATAATCTAGAAGTATGTATTTGTGACTGGAAAAAATCTTTACGAATCGTACGGCTAACATATTGCACAAAGCAAGAATGCGTGAATTCAATGTCGAAACATTGTGCCTAAAATTGTTAATGACAATTTCAATAACGATAATGCTACATTCCCTTATTATATTACCATTGTTTGTAAGCAAAAACATGTATCGACAATAAAATTAGTTTCTACCTCCTTGAAAACCACCATTAACGCAAAAACTATTATTATACAGATTAAAAGATTAAAAGATACCAGTGAAAAGATGTCGATAAGAAAAGCATTTCCAATGATAAACTACATTTACTGAAACAAAAATATATATAATATAAAGTTCTAGTACGTAATATCTCCTAGAAACACCAACATCTCGCGCAGAAATTGCCTCGTTAAATGAAAACATGTGTAATATTAGACGTGCTACTAAAACAATTCAATTGTTTCCTTCTTATATCCACGGTAAAGTACTTCGGAAAACCCAACATTTATGATTTATCTTAAACGTGTAATATACTTCTCTTATTGCTGTTCTTCAAACAAACTTCACTAAATAGTTGAGCGTACTTCACTAAATTTTATACCTATTTTCCTCAGGCAATAACGCAATCAGTTAATAAACCAAAGATTTTTTCTGATAAAATTGTTATAATACTGTAACAGCGGATTATTAATATATGTAGACAAAAATACTTGCAAATAAATTTAAGAGATTAGTTATTAAGGATGTTTTAGATAAGTGTTAATGTAAATTAAATGTAATAATACCAGCTATTGCCACATTAAGTATGTTTTAGATAAGTATTAATGTAAATTAAACGTACCAATATTAGCTATTGCTAAATAAACTTCCGTTACTATTATTATTTTTGCAGCATATATTGTTTTCAATAGTCAGATTTTTTTATTATCATGTTACCATCCATTCCTCCTGACAGCTGAAAACAGCTGAAAGTGTACTCAATACAACCATACTAAAACCCCGAGTTTTTTATAAATGATCAGCACTGCAATTGAATGCCGTTGTTTTAATTAACCATATGAAAATATTGAAAAGCATTTCCCATTGAAACGGACATCACGCTGTTAAATGTCATTTATTCTATCATTAATGCTAACATTCCATTACTTAAATCCATTTTTTAATTAAAAATGAAATAAAAAAAATTAAATCATTCGTAAAACGATAAATTTTCCCAAACATTTATCTAGGAGATACAAACAATTTATGAACTAGAATTTCCCTCATTTTTTAACCATAATCAAAAGATATATAGCAATACAATCATGCTTCGATATGAAGTTCTAAAACTAAACTAAACAAATGCATATTTATGGCTGTATGTAAATGCAAATATAAAATTGAATATATTGTTTCACAAAATATTGTGATATATAATTTAATATTTGTAATCCATTATTGCCTTGTATTGTTTCCAAAACGAAAATTTTAGTGTTTTACCCTTATATACATATATAGGTACCATCGAAACATAATGCGCAGTTCTTTAGAATTTTGACATTGTTATACACAGACATAATACCATTATACTTTCAGTTAAATCAATCTATTGTGATAAATTAATACATTACGTTTCCAAATTGGAACAAATTTATATATTATGGCCACATTGCAAAATTAAGATAATAGATAATAGTTTCTGTCTTTGTAACTATAACTTCAAATGTGGCGAAAGAGAGCACTAGAGACGGAAATAAAGATGGTCAGCTTATATAGACGGATTCAAATTTACAGACAGACCTAGATATGATACACAGAAGCTAGTGAAGGTAAGAGGCAAACAGAAATAAACGTTAACATAAATGCGTTTTAGTTACTATCAGAAAACTATAACGCTAGCAGAATCTTCATAGTGACTGACACAATATCAACTGTTCTGGAATGCCATGAAATGGGCTCAGAATTTAAATATCTCGTGGTAGTGCAAGATCTGGCTAGATCGCGTATATGTGGCAACGAGAAAGCCAATCGATTAAACGGATACGAGTGAAATATGTATAGGGTTAGCCTATGATTAACTTAAAATATTATAAAATAAGAGATAAGCACACATATTGTGACTATTCTTAGAAAATCAAAAGCCATCCTACAAGTCAATGTAGCTACAATATAAGAAATTTGCTTACTTACTCATTACTCAACATAAGTATATATTTTCTGACCTTTATGTACTTCTTTTAATTCCTGATTTATTTCCATCTGTAGGTACTTAGAATAAAGAGGCTTGGATAGCCTGTTAAAAAAGCACATCTGCCTTTTGATCGTCGCACAGAGAATATTTTTAATTACTAACTTAAAGGAACAGTTTGCATTGATTTCAGCAGAGTTTATAATAATGTAGGCATATATCTGTATAATTTGATAAAATAATATTACTTATTCTTATGTGTGTGTGTGTGTGTATACATAAGTATAGTACGTATCTAGAAACATAGAGAAGATAACTGGCACTATTGAATGATAAACTATCTTCATAACGTCAATGCAGTTATCCCCTACATCGACCGAATATGAATATTTGGCAGCATCTGCTATATAACATATTTCAGGTAATAAATAAACTGATGCTTTGCCATTTCAATTTCCTTGCAAATTTCCCCACAAGCACTTATGATATATCTACTGACAGATTCCGTTAGTTTCAGTATTTTTATAGATCAGTTCAGTTCGTATTTGAGTTGAATGTTAATCTGTCTGACAATGTTTGTATACCGCTAGAATGATTTAAAACGCAGTCATATTCCTCATAAGAAATGAAATATAAATTAAATATTTACATAATGTAAGAATTAGAGAACCATCTAAATTATATAATAATTTTTTCACGAATGATTCTTAATGGTCGGCAATGAAATACTAAACACCCTTCTTGGAGAACAAAATTTAAAACAACTTTTCGCCAAACCACGAACGCACTTTTTAGACACAATTATTGTATCTTTCGATAGGAGTATCTGTTAAAAATTATATGTGACTTTTATTTTCTGGTTATTACTCCATTCTTGTTATTACAACTGAGGGATTATTTTCGGAATATTTTCTTTTACTACTTCAGTAATCTACAAATATATCGGAAACCCGATGAAAACCACAGGTAAATAGCAATATATAGGCGGTAATAAATACAATAAAGAAATAACAACTAAGTGAGAGCAAACGAAAACAACCAAAGGACAGAAAGCACATATTTGTTGTAGCTAACTGCAGAATGTAAAAATCAAGCGAACCAGAGAATTTTATGCTACCACCACACCATACGCATTGTACTTCTTTTTTATAATTTAACCTGTCGAATTTATAGCGTACTGTGTATTCATATCAACTAACTCACTAGAACTATACAAACAAACTACTTTGTTAAAGACGAACGTCACTATAGTCACGGGCAACGCTGACATACCGTAAAGCTTCTTTTTACATATCTTCAAGTTTAGGTGTTGTTTTGATTGGGTATGTTACCATTTATTTTCGACGTAATCTTTCATCATTTCAGAAGCAAAACAGTATCTACTCAATTGGCAGCGTTCGATACCTTTCGATTAATTAACTCTAAGCAGTTCAAAACCTATTATAAAGTCAAATGGTTGAATTTTATTTTTCGAATGTACATACCTTAGATGTAATCTTGCTTTGACATTTACAATTTATTATATTGATTTGCACATATATCTCGATATTGATTTTATTTGCAGTTTGAATTTTATTTTACATACCATGTTTGTTCATATTACTCTTAGGAGTTTATTTTCAATTATTACTGATAATTAGCTAAGACCTTGTGATTCTATAAATTATATTCGAAGAAAGCATTTCGCTGAAGAGAGTTCTATAGAGCAAATAAATACGATATTCATAAAGTAACGAATTCAAAAGTCACGTTTCCACTATATTGTATTAATTGAATTTTTCTTCTATAAAAATCAACTTTATTACTTTAGATACTTTCTACTTTCCAGAGATTCATCACGAAATACAATATTAGATTTCTAGTGATATCCAATTGGATCTTAACGCATTGTACTAATTCATACAAACATCAAATACAGTTAATACAGTTACTTTAAACAAGCAGACAAACATTACAAATATAGTTAAAAAATTGTTAATACAAAAGTAGATAAAATAATATGGAGATATGATCGAAGCTCTAAATAAATTTATATTGGACACAGGAATTTACAAAAGTCTCTCTATAGATGTACTAAATCAAATAACAGTGAAACAAAGTGATAGCAATACTACTAGAAGAGATACAAACTAAACATTATTGAAAACACATGATATATTAACAGAAATAAAAAAAGTTACATTCGGAAATAGCTGTAATCCTTTCAAATTTTAGTTTTATACTATGTATAATAACTACTAGATACAGAATATGTTATTATCATTCATTTAGTAGTAAGTAATTCACATTACTACAATATGATCAGCTAATTACTAATCAGTTCTGATCATAGCCGCTGTTGCGACAAATGTCTTCCTGTGGATAACTGTAATATGTTAAGATTTCAAAAAAATCGTAGCCTTTTTACAAAGGAGATAACTGTTCCGAACTTTTAGCGCCGAGGGAAACATTAATTTTAAAATAGCCTGTACTCACAGAGAGTATATTTCAAACAAACTATGGTTTTTAGGCTATATTAGCAAAAGTTACAGCAAAACCCAGTTTTGTCACGAACTGTACTTATATTGTAATTTAATATCTTCTTTTATGTTTTTTATTCATGCGATGTCTTTCTGTACTTATATTGTATTTTATCAATATTTTTATTGACAATATCCACATTGCTTAATCCACAATAAATCATTATTATTATACTGATATTTAGTTTAGGAAAAAATATCAGTTTTCAGTACATCATTACCATATTTCAATAATTGCAAGGAATAACTAAAGAATGTTGCAAACAATTTGTTTTGAAATGAACTCAAAATTACTAAATAGGTACTAATAGATAAAAATAAATATTACGTGCATTATCTGTTCGTATCTATTGCTTTATTGTGACAAAATATAACTCTTGCGCGATAAAGTAAATTTCATGCAAAATGGTTACCCATTAATTTTTATATGTCCATCAAAACAATTGAGCTAAAAATCATAATCTCACAAAGTTTATTATAGGATTTTAACCACCGGTCAATCAATAAAATAATACGACTTAAATTTGTTATGTTTGTCAAGAAAGATATTTCTTGCGTCACGTTGTTCAATAACCTTGTTCGTTTTGTGAACTACATATTATGTATGTGCGTTACTATTCATGTTTGCAACACAGAATCCTCTGCTTTATTAAACATAAACTTCTGCAACAGACGTCAAACAGAAGCTTTTAATTCCTGATTTCTTCCCAAACAGAAGAAGAAGAAAACGCACTTTCCATTTAACGTCAATGCTTATGCAGTGAAGTTGTACTACTTATTTCTCAGCCTTTAATATATATTAACATTAAATGGAAAGGCATGTATTCATTCGTAGTATTTTGGCTTCTAGTATCTAAATGAAATTTAAAATGTATAGGTACTACATTTTACTAATGTACTGACTAAGATTAAACACAGTTATTGTTTCAGATCAAATCCTTTCTAAATACGAAATAAAAGCTATCCAAATACATCAAACTAGAGTAATATCTAACAACATACTCCCTTAGCACAAGGCACTTTGCTTTATTATACATCGGCAAATGAATTCATTTTTCATGTCGAGAGAACATTTTCCCCTACTTCTTCGCGCTAGTTGAAGATGGGCCATTTAAACACGTTTCGTTTTCGCATATAAACGAATGTCTTAATTTTATAAAGTACCTATCGCCTGGAAACACTGTACCATATTTTCAATCGTAACAAACAAGATTCTTAGGAACTTTTATTTGAAAAAATTACAATCACTGCTGTCTAAAAATTGTTGTAGACACATACAGGTACACCACACTCAACGGTAGAGAGCCTAGTAAGAAAATAACTAACGATATTGAAAATTATATAATAATATAATGAGAATGAGCCCGTATTTGTAAATATCAGTCAACAAATTAGTTTATTACAGAGTTTTTTAAATTGGCAAAACAACATAAGAAGACACATTTTTTAGTGGAACACTATGTACTTTATGCCTAGTTTCTATTTGCGCAGTCAAGAAGCGATTTAATATTTCTGTGTATTACTTCTCAATTTTTGAAGGCTTATTCGTATATCCTAATAATGAAAGCAATAAATGAATTTACACACTGTTTGCGATTGGAAGTTTCAGCACAATCAGGTCTATTCTGTAACTCATAGTGGTTACTTAGCAACTGATTTGAGTGGTTAAAACTGAAGGTCAGTTGCTAGGAAATTTATTCCAATTCTCTAAAAATTTAAGTTGTTAAAATTAAACCACTAGTGGCTAGCATAGTGGTTAACTTAGCAACGCTTTCGAGGCTGTTGCTTATTTTTGTCACTTGATAGTTAACCTTATTTGTGAAAGATGTTTGGTTTAATGAGAAGAATAGAAAACGAAATTGAGAGACTACAACAACGGTAAAATACATAAATAAAAATATTTTATGAAAAGGTATGTATAAATCATTAAATTTTAGACAAAATTTGAATCTTGCACGGCGAAATTTACGGGATAACAGTAATCCCTTTGAGTTACCTGACGCTTATTTCATAAAGTTATTCAGAGTGAATAAAGAATTATGCAGGGACATATGTGAAATCCTTATTCCCCATATGCATATGGCTAGAAGAACAACTGCTATACCAAGCCATCTGAAGGTGTGTAATATTGATCAAGTGTAATTCGAAAATATAGATTAATGTGAATATATAAATTGTAGATACTATTATCATTAAATTTTTTGGACATGGGTCCTATCAAACACCTATAGGAACAGCAATTAGTTTTCCGGTTAGTCAACCTACTGTCAGTCGAGCAATAACGGAAGTATCAGAAATAATTTGTAATGTTTTGCTGCATCGTCAAGTCGTATTTCCTATACAACAACACCATATAGACAACATAAAGGAAGGGTATGTTTTCATGTATGTATACTTATGTAGCATCCACTAGTATACTCGTAAATAAAGATTACTTGACCAAAAAATTATACGAGTCCTCCAAAAGCAAGAAAATTAAAACATAAGTGACATTTAAAAATCCAAAAAATTTGAGAATTATTTAATTTATCTACTGATTAACTAATTTTCCAGGTTTTTACAAAAATTTGCAATGTCAAATGTAATAGGGTGTATTGATGGAACACATGTGGCTATTATTAGTCCTCCAATGGAACATCCCATTTATCCAGGCGCAGCATATTATAACCGCAAAGGCTACACTAGTATTAATGTGCAAATTGTAATTAAGTATATACATATAATGATATATAGTTCCTTCTATATAGATTTTCTAGATTTGTGACTCCTCCCTTAAAGTCACCGCAATCAATGCCAGATATCCAGGTAGTACTCATGATGCTGCTATATGGCAAACATCATGGATACAACAGAATTTGAAGGAGAGATATTTAGATGGTGAAACCAATACCTGGTTATTAGGTGATTCAGGCTACCCTCTTCAACCATGGTTGCTCACACCAGTAAATGATGCTCCTGAGAATACACCTGAAGGACGATACACTGCAGCTCATTGTTCATGCGGGAATACAGTGGAACGAACTATAGGAGTATTAAAAAGCAGGTTTAGATGTTTATATAAGCACCGTGTATTGCACTATTCACCACCAAAGGCAGGGATAATTATATATGCATGTGCAGCATTACACAATATGTGCATCGACAGAAACATCAATAATGATGATGAAGAATTAATTATGAATGAAGTTGAGCAGGATGATCACCCGGTAGTTGATATGAATCAGGATTTTTATAATCAAGGGCTTCGCGTAAGACAGCAGTTAATACAAAACACATATGTGTAATTTATTGTTGTAAGGAAATATGTATACAATACAGTATTATTTTATTTATAATGTTTATTTTCTTAATTTCATGACCACAACGTAACATATATAAATCCTCATAAATACATAAATAAATAAATAAATAAATAAATAAATTCTCATAATAAATAACTACAATAGATTCTCATAAATAAACAAATTCTTAGAAATAAATACAACAGATCCTCATAAATAAATAAATTCTAATGACAAATAAATACAAAAGTACCTCACAAATAAATATAGCAAACTAAATAAAATAATTCAAAAATGTTTTCTATATAACTATCCTCTGTTTCCTCAATGTGCGTACTAAAGACTTTACTGCATCTGCTATTTGCACATTTGATTTTTCAACATCCCTCAAAGCAATTGTTGTTCTATCTACTGCATTTATTAGATGTTGACTACATTCTTGATATATCTTGACATCTTTACTTAAAGTCTCTTTGCTGGATACTACAAATAAATAAACTGAAGCCTCACACCGTACCTACATGAATAAAATGTTTACCTTTACGTTTCTGACTTTTCCGTTTAGGTATATTTTCTTTTTCTTCGGTATTTCCAGAAGGGCCTGCTGTCTCTAGTATCACTGGTATTTCTTTAAGAAAAGCTTCCGATACTGCTTGCACAGTGGATGGTGGTAACCCTACTTCGGGGAGGGATGGATCACCACTACACGTGACCTTCCCTATTAATCCCATTAATCTTTCTTCTATATCAGTTAGCGGTTTTACCATTTTGGGACCACCACCTGTTCCTCGACATTCAACTAAGTTTTGTCGAGCTTTAGATTTTATCTTACTTTTGTATTCAATAAAAGTCTACAATATAATCAAATACATCCACATTATATTTCAACACTATATATATAAACTACTCACCCGTTTCCACTGGTCTACTGTCTTCTGTGGTCCCCGACAATTATTTAATTTTTTTGTGACATCTGCCCACATCTTATCGACTTCCTTTTTTCAGTAATTTGTATTTTTCCTAGTTTCATTGTTGGATTTTCTTCTACCGCATTTATTAAAATATTATATTGTTCTTGCGTTGTTCGCGATGCTCGACCGTGTTTCTCTTCAGTCATAACTTAAAATATTTTAACTCTATACGCTGTTTTTTAATACACTACTGTAATCTCTGTTTTGTCTCTAACCTCTAACTACAAACGCCTATAAATAGCGCGGGAGAAATTATAGTGTGGCCACCTGATAAACATTAAAATTGCTGGTAAAAATGTATAGCATACCTAAAAACATCTGATTCTACTTGCATGCGAACGCGCAAACTTCATTACGTAGTAAGCCACCGTGCTTAATTCGATACATTTAACAAGTTGCCTATTGTAGATGTTACAGAATACAAAAATAAAATCGGGTTGCTAAAAAAGTTGCTAAAACTAAGTGGCTAGTAAACCACTTTTATTAACAACGAAGTTACAGAATAGACCTGAATATCTTACATTAGTTTGCCCATATGAATGCGTTGTTAATATAATAACACATTTCTTATTCCGTAAGCTATGAATTAAACAAAAACTTGTTTAATGTCAAAATAATACTAAACATAATTTTTAGTGCATAAAACATCCTTGCATGAAGTATTTGAGAGGCTATTAACAATATTTTGAAAAGTTAATAGTACTTACAGAGAACGAAAATTGACGCCCACAAATGAAGATAAAAATATCAAATTAAAAGTTTTGTGTCTGTGATTGAAAATGTATACACTTACCACAGTGGTATGTCTAGTAAGTTCAAAATTTTGGAAAGAATAGGGAGAACCCTTATTAAACTGGCATTATTTTGTTTAGTTTACCTTTAAACCTAAAATAAAATACAGAGTATTCCATTAAAAATGTCTACTTTTGTATTGATTTTATTGTAATGCGACAGACATCTAAGGAATTTGAATTTGTAACATTAATAATAATTATAATAATATTTTTTGCGTTTTTTTACGAACTTTGGGAAACAATACAAAACAAAGTCAAATAAAATTACAATATTTTACAATAACAGGTAGTCGTTAATACTGTAACAAGTTAATGTAAGTAGATACTTTTTACAACTGTTCTTGAAATTTTTTACGTTACTACAATTTTTTATCATTCGGTAACTTATTAAATAACTTACATCCTCAAAATGTTACATTTCTTTTCTCTTCTTTTGTACTTTGCAGGTAATAAATAATTTATTTGTCTCATATTGTATTCATGAGAAAAATCGATCGAAAATTCTGACTTATTCTTAAAAACAAAACATAATACTTCCAAAATGAAAGCGTCGTAAAATGTTAATATATTATTGGATTTAAAGACATTTTTACATTATTCAATGTAGGTATACTAAGCCGAATATAGTCCGTATAGCTCGCTTTTGCAGCAACAGAATACGATCTGTGCCAAAACCGGGGCCTCAGTGTATTATTCCGTAGGTCATCCTAGAGTAAAAATTTGAAAAATAATATGTTTTAAGAACGTGTGTATGGAATGGAATGTGAATGTGAATGTGAATGTGTGAATGATCGTTTTAAGTTATAGAGAGCATAACATACCTTAGATAATTCATTGCATAAACCATCCACATGAGAATACCATTTGAGATCTTCATCGATGGAAACACCTAGTAATTTCGAGGATTGACTCAATTCTATTAGATTACTATTTAGATTAAAATGTTTGATATTGTACTTTTAATTTTTACGGAGTAAAATACACTTGGTTTTATCATTATTAAGAACCAAATTGTTATTAAATAGCCATTCACATAACTGTCGGTGAACAAAATGGGCAATCTCAAAGAGACTATGAAAATCAGAAGACCTAATAGTCAAGTTAATGTCATCAGCGTAAAGCATTACGTTTGCTAACGGGTCTAAATATAAAGGGAGATCATTGATGAAAGAATAGAGTAGGGCCTAAAACGGATCCTTGTGGTATTCCTTTGTAGACTTAATCTCCGTATACATCATTTCATTGAAAGCAAACAGCATACGCTTTTAAGTTTCATTTAAAATGAGTTGAGCAAATACTTTAATGATGTTGTATCTAGTATTGATCTTATATTGCATGTTTGTACTATTTTATATATTTTTGGGAAACGAATCAATAAAATACATTATAATAAAGTTCTGCATTGCAGGTTGTGTTTTGTTAGTTGTTGATTCCTAAATTTACGTCACATGTCGCCACTATTAAGATACCTACTTATTACGAAAACCGCCAATAACAATATATAAAAAAATACTATTATTGTATTATACAGTGTTGAAACCACTAATGGAATGAAATTGTTTGTGCCGTTATTTTAGAAAATTATAAAAAACGCCGGGACACGTCAACTTGTAAATTCAAATGTGCGCTTTTTAGACATACATTTAAATGTACAGTGTGATTCACACAAATCTAGTATAGTCCATGATGTTTATTTTTAATAAAACACCCTGTATATTTTTATATTTTTGAAAGCTCCTTAACAACCTGATTTAAAAGACCTACATCATCTAGGACGGGTATATTATTAATAATATAGGGTGAAACTTATCATTATTATATTATTATTATTATTTATGTATAATTCCCTTCAATACATTTATCTTCAAATTTATCTTCAGTATAGTAGGAAAAATGTGAAATAAATAATACCGTATACGCTCATGGATATTGGTTTTGCTAACAGTTTTGCCAGCAATAGCTAAAAACTGCCTAAACCCAACTTACTTACCTATACATAAATAATTTTAAGTTTCACCCTGTATTATTAATAATATACCTTAGATGATGTAGTTCTTTGAAATCAGGTTGCTAAGAGGCTCGACTATCGTTTGACAGTTGGCGATGTTGCCACAGTTAAATTTTTTCATAATATAATGTTTTTATAATTTATTTAAAATGTACTTTAAAATCGGGCTTCATACACACATGTATTGACGTATTTTGAATGCTCATAGCAAATTTCAGTAATTAAATCTAAAAATTAATAGTGTAATCTCGATTCCCGTATCAACGTAACGGCCTGTAACGGGAAAAGAGATTGTGAAGTTAATACCGAATATTAATGGACACAATTGTATATGTAGATGTAAAACATTTGTAGAAATATGTGTATGAAGCCCAATTTTCAAATCATATTGAAATAAAACCAAGCAAACGATTTATAGAATTATGTAAATGTGGCACCGCTGTAATATAATCAGCTGGTAGACGACCCTCTTAAGGAACTTTCAAAAATATACAGGGCGTTTTATTAAAAATAAACATCATGGACTATGCTAGATTTGTGTGAATCACCCTGTATATTTAAATGTATGTCTAAAAAGCGCACACTTGAATTTACAAGTTGACGTGTCCCGGCGTTTTTTATAATTTTCTAAAATAACGGCACCATGCTGTAATACTTTATCAATTTTTTACAGGCACTCTATTATAAAATTTATCGCCTGCAATTAAACCAACAACCTACCTGTAACCAATTTATCAAATACAAAACTCAAAGTAACATCTTCCGATAAATGCCGTCAATTATTGGTTATGTTTATCATATTCAATTTGTCAGCACGCGCATAGCGGCCTAAAAGCCAACAAAACTTACATTATGTGCGCATGCTTTTCCTAACATTTCAAGATTCTCCTACAAATTTCCGAGAGAGTTCTCACGATTCGTAAGAGCAGTGAAACTTTCAAGAATAGCAAATTCTGTCAGAAGCATGTCAAGAGAAACACGCCCACTATTCTCATGATATAACCATTCTCTCGACTTGGAGAATAGGGGTCCATAAGGTTTTCGCTTCTAGTTACTGTGACCTCCTGACACCCCTCACCTAGTTTTTCCCCTGAATAAGCCACTTACATTTGTGTCGAAACGTCGAGTTTTAGTAAGTTATATTTTTTGTATTTTAATTTTTACTTTTGTTTTATTTTTGTATTGTATATATTTACTTTACTATGACGCCGTCAATACCCGAAAGGCATCTAACAAAGACTCGGACTGTGGAAGCCTTCGATACATAATTCTAGTTCACGATATATAGAAGAAATATTTCATTTCGAGATCTTAAGAATAACATCAAAAGAAACAGTAGTCCAGTATCAAAACTGATGTTTGCAAAATCTTTAAATATAATCATATGCACAGTTTTTGAATAAAAAACTTTTATATATAATAATATTGTAACGAACCGTTACATATGATAAAACTAAATTTCAATTTTTATAATTCCGTTCAGTTAATTATTAGAAATTTTAAGTTTTTTTTTCGGAATTAGAATCCGAACAGTTACTTTTGAACATGCCTGTATTCACGACTTTTGGAGAAGAGTGTACAATTTGAATAACGTTCCGCGCATGCCCCGCGGCATGGAGAGGGTATCCCCGCGGCGAAGAGAGGGTATCCTCAGCAGTATTTAAGAGCCATGCATTGCCAAGATAAGGCAGTTCTCCCATGAACTCGAAGAAGCGAGTTCTCTCATGAACTCGAAGAAACCCCCGAAGGTGGACCAGACGTGGACAGCCAGTAGGATGAAGGACTCCCGGACCATTGCCAGCCAAGGACCAGACCGTTGCCGTTGCCACAGCCGTCATCAGGACTTGGAAGGCCCTCATCCGCCGCTGTAGCCGTTTGTTTATCAGAGGACATAGCCGCTTCTGCCAGCCGTCGCAGAAGAGTCTCTCTGATAGCCCCGACGTACCGAGACACATAACACTTGTAACACATACTCTCTTCCAAAAGGTCTTAGTAAGTCGCTGTATACCGACATAGGCAGTATTTTGTTAAACATTGTTCTGTTTACACCGTTCTGTATATTATGCTTCCGATTTCCTAAAAGTACCAGAGTTCCGTTAGGAATGTCTATATTATTTTCAATGTATATATGTTTTACCATCCGTACCATTATTTACAAAGCTATTTTCTGTTAGTTTATTATTTAGAAGCCTTCCGTTAAAATAAGATGCTGTTGTACCTTGTTAACCTCATCTTATCACGCTTCGTAATGTATATATTTTGTTTTGTTCTATCTGTATAAATAGTGCTAAAAATATTCTGTTTGTTAATAAAACCATTGTAAATATTTTAATTACCTGGACTTATAATTCTCCGACTTTATTTTGCTACCTGAAGTGTTTAAAATAAATAATGTTGTCTCAACGTCAAATGTCACCTTATCCACACGCTTGAAGTTGGCCTCAAGATGATTTAAAAGCATCGTAGGGACATCTACCGTCAACTAGCACGAGTTTCACCGACACATTGGACACAGTGACGAAAGTAGTTGAGAACTTCATTACAATATCTACACTTTATTTAACAAACGGGTATGTTGCAGTATCCATACAAAACGTAATAATTTTTATTGTTTTTTACCGCTATATTATACAATTATATATATTTAGCTGTGCGATGTGTCCAACGCCTGTATAATAATTGGTCTATTTTTTAATCTTCCAGCGCTGCTCCCCATATTACCAAAAAGCCGTAAACCACACTTCACGATCACCATATAAAACGTTATAATGGCAATTAATTACACTAGTACCCACCACAAATAAAAAAAATATATTTCGAAGAAAATATTCATTGAAATTAGCAGATATCACTTAAATTTAGTTTATTAAAATAATAATAATATTTATTATTATTTATATTAAATTATGTTTAATTATCATTTTCAGTACTAGCCGCATTACCAAGAATTTCTTTCCTTAATTTGATATATGCAGGGCTAAGATGTAACATTCTTTGAATAATAATATGCCGAATAAGGGTTTCGTGAAAGTTTCACGAAACCCTTATTCTGGATCTCCAGTAAATACATTTACCAATTTAACGACGATAAGTGTCAGCAACTATATCATTCCGAACTTGAATTTAATATATATACATATATATATATAAAGTTTAACAATTTTATCAGTTCAATTTTATCAGTTCTGACACTGACAGTAGACTTTAAAATGTGAAATTACTGCAACTAGTGCAGAATATGTTTAAATGAAAAACAGTAGTTTCCTACGTGACGTTTCGGATTTATTTAATCCTTCTTCAAACCTATATATAAATATATAATAAAACTTAACTATTTTTAAACCAAGAAACAATAACTTACAACAAGAAGAATCGTTTTTCTAAATACAAGACTCTAAAAATATTGTGAAACAATTTTGACAATTTTGAAATTTGAAAACATATGCAAAATATTTGATAAACAATTTTGTAAACAAAACCAGACATGTTACATTTTAAATTTCTACATTTTAAAAACAATATGTTGAATGCAATGAAAATATATTGTATATATGAGAAAAAAAAATTATAAACACACCAAATGGAAAACGATTTATAACATTCCATACAAAGACATTTAAATGTAAGAGATCACAAAAGACTACCAAAGAGATTAATGTAAATCTTTAAATTTGATCAATTTAATTAAATTATTATAAATATTCGTAAAATTTGAAGATTGTTCTTTTGTATTAATATTATCCGAAAAATGTTTAATAGCTAAAACTTCAAGCCAAATTTTTTTAGTATAATTATTATAATTGTTTGTAGGTGGTATCTTCTATGTATTTCTTGTAAAGACAAGAAATACATACAAGATACCACCTACAAACAATTAACTAAATATAATTCCGCTACACCCCGTATATATGGCATTCCCAAAATTGACAAATCTAACATTCCTCTGCGTCCCATAGTTAGTAATGTTGATTGTCATAGCAAGTATCTGGCCAAATATCTGGCAAACATATTAAAAATCTCCTTCGAAGAATACTGTGAGTTCAAAATACAAGATTCTTTTGTTTTCGCGGATAAAGTTAACAATATGACTATACCCAATAACTATACTTTAGTATCTTTTGACGTAGTCAGTCTATTCACCAATATACCTGTAGACTTAGTTATCACCATCATACAAGAAAATTGGGGAATTATCGAGTCTAATACTGCCATACCTAAAACCATTTTCATAAAATTATTACAGTGGATTTTCGAGTCAGTTTACTTTCTTTATGAGGGGTAGTATTATCAACAAATACATGGTACTCCTATGGGCAGTCCCCTCTCACCTATTATAGCAGATATAATTATGAACAGCTTACTAAAAAAGGTATGTAGTCTAACCACTTTTGCTTTCGATTTTCTTTTTCAATATGTCGATGACATTGTCTGCGCTCTACCTAGGCATGAAGTAGAAAATACATTAAATAAATTGAATGAATTTAACTCAAACCTTAAATTCACTTGCGAAACAGAAATTAATGGCACATTACCCTTCCTTGATACCACTATTGTAAGACAAGAAAATTTAATTAGGTTAAAGTGGTACAGAAAACCTTCTAACTCTAATAGATTGTTGAATTTTAACTCGGTTTGCCCCACAAAATATAAAATTAATTTAATTACCGCAATGAAAACAAGAATACAGAGAATTAGTCATAAAGATTTTGTCACGCAAGATCTACAATATCTATAGAATATTCTCCTTAAAAATAGTTTCCCACCTCACTTAACAAACAGGCTTTTGTTTTCTACAGCCACTAGCCTTTTAACTCAAGATCGTAATGATTTGTCTAACTCTCGTCATATACAAGATATTAATATTGAACAATCAAAATACAAATCTCTTGTTTACATTCCTGGCCTTACGGATAAAATAAAACTGTTATTTAGAAATAGCAATTTAAAAATTTCATTTACTTCAGCTAATTCGTGTAAAAAATTTTTCACCAAATTGAAAACCCCGATACCGAAAGAACAACAAAATCATATTGTATACGCGGTTAAATGTAACGATCGTTCTAAATTCTATGTTGGTCAAACTATCCAGAGGTGGCGTGAGAGAAGCACCCAACATCGTAGTGACAGTCGAGTAAATCCCAAAAAATGTGCTTTGGCTTCACATATACATACCAAAGATCACATTGTAAATTTTAATGATGTCACAATTTTATTTAATGAATCTAATTATACTAAAAGAATTTGCCTTGAAGTTTTAGCTATTAAAAATTTTTCGGATAATATTAATACAAAAGAACAATCTTCAAATTTTACGAATATTTATCGTTTTCCATTTGGTGTGTTTATAATTTTTTGTTTGATAATTGTTTATCAAATATTTTGCATGTTTTCAAATTTCAATATTTCAAAATTGTCAAAATTGTTTCACAATATTTTCAGAGCCTTGTATTTAGAAAAACGATTATCCTTGTTGTAAGTTATTGTTTCTTAGTTTAAAAATAGTTAAGTTTTATTATATATTTATATATAGGTTTGAAGAAGGATTAAATATATCCGAAACGTCACGTAGGAAACTACTGTTTTTCATTTAAATTAAAAGAAGGAACCCATATTCTGCACTAGTTGCAGTAATTTCACATTTTAAAGTCTACAACTGTCAGTGTCAGAACTGATAAAATTGTTAAACATTACATATATATATAAATTATATATATATATATATATATACAGGGTGCGGCGCGAAGAGTTTTGATTAGAAGTTTTTGGGGATGTAGTACACACAGAAAAAGGATTTCTATATTTAAGAAATTATTTTCTCTTGAGAAAATCCACTTAACCTAAGTAATTTTTTATTTGTTAAGAGAAATTTTACTATCTATAAGTTAATTGAATATCTTGGGAACAGTAAATGAAAATCTTAAAATCAGATTTGATCCTAGAAATAATTTGTACAGACAAGAACATCGTTAACTTGATGGAAATAACCAAAAAATGCTATAGGTGGCGCTTCTGCCACTATATGCAACTATGCAATAGACGTAATATGTGCACATGGGTTCTTGTATTGTGATTATAACCTTATTCTTATAATAGCGTACAAAATTAGGGACATTCAATACCCGGAAATGTTAATTCCTGTGATTAAAATAGTATTCAGGCTTTCACAATCGTCGTCAAATGCACCTTTTCGGTGGCTTTTCTATCATATAAAGGATTGTGATTTTATTGCAGGTGATTAATCTTATGATTTTCAGAAGTGAAGTCAGAACCAGGAATTTTCTACACGACAGAGAACACGAGAATCGTAAACCAGCTTATTTCTGTACTTATTTTAGCTACATTCTTGCATATTTATTTCAAGAAATTAGAATTATCAATCAAAATTAATATATACTTATTTGAATATAATAATATATTTAATCCAAATCAAATAGTGCTTTAATTTAAATACTACTTTTTCTTACTGTAACCCAATAAACTTTATACAAGAAAGTTAATTACTTGAATATAGTCTTTAACATTTCATGCATTAAGTATTATTTTCTTTAAACAAGAAAATGATTTCTAAAATTCAGTATATAATTTCTTGAAATTCCAAGAAATTAAATTTCTTGCTCGAAGAAAACAAGTATTTGCTTATATATGAGAATGAGAATGACTTGAAGTTATTCTTACTTAAACCTAGTAATTTGTTTTCTGTGTGTAATAGGCGAAATGTAAAATTTTATAAGATTATACTATCGATAATGCTGATTTTAAATATAATATTTTCATTAATGATCTACTTCCGGTACATCGGAAGTACATACCAACTCGCTTATTTTAAATAGAACATGGTATTTTTTATTTTATTTTTCAAGTCTCTGTCAAATTTTGAGTAAATTTCATGTACCATGTCCTATACTAAAAATTAATAGTTTTTGAGATATTTCAATTTTTTTAAGTTTTTCTAGAAAAACAGTCCCAAATAAATCACGATATTGCTGCAAACAAAAATGCTACTGACTTAAAATTTGACATAGCGAATTGCAAGACATCACTAAACTGCCCCGTCCTTTGAAATGTAAATTTTTTTATACAGGGCGTTTTCCACATACCACTCAATTCCAACAATTTCAAACAATTATAACTCGCTTATTTCAAATACAACACCCTGTATATTATATCAGATTTCAATTCCTATCCTCATTCTCGTTTAATTGATACTAGCATTCCGTATACCTAAATCTAACCGGTTTTGAGATATTTTATTATTTTACTTAACAATAACGAAACTTAATATTTCAACATTAATAATAAAGCGTAGGCCGTGGTTGACAAAAATGTGACAACTTAATAGTAAATTGTCTATGTATGCATTAGATATGTTCTCATACTTTTCTTTAAAAGTTCATGTTTTATAGCAAGCAATGGCAAATTTAGCATTTACAAATGACGATTTTTAAATTTTATCATTATTTACGGCGAATGTAATAGAATAATTAAGCGGACGTGCCGTATTTTTGCACAAAGGCACCCAGAAAAAAACAATAGTAGCTGATGATACCTACTAATGATTTCTAGAAAAACGCAGTCCAAATAACTCACGATACTCCTGTAATCAAAAGACTACTGATTCAAACTTTGTCACAGCTAATTATGGCTTTACTAACATGTGTCAGCTCTTAAAATATTTATTTAAAATATTAATTTTTTATTCAGGGCGTTTTACACATACCACTGAATACCAACAATTTGAAATAATTATAACTCGCTTATTTGAAATACATTACTCTGTATTTTATATGAGTTTTTCATTTCTATTTATATTTTTATTTCCTATACCTAAATCTAACCAGTTTTGATTTATTTAACAATCTACTTAAAAAATAATGTCATCTAATATTTCATTAAATTGGTTTCTTTTTATTAACTATACATAAATCATAGATGAAATATAATATAGATGCGTCAGATAACGTATGTCAATCATAACCAAGTTTTGCGCCATCTACTGAGTACGTTCGCATTATTATGCGAAAGCGCCACGTTTAAATATACCAAAGCGTACGATGCATTTTATTTCAATTTATATTTAATAAATGAATACAAAACATAAATAACAAATATGTATATAAAGTTATATTGTATTTATATGAATAAAGTAAATTACAAAAGGATATCATATTTGATAGAAATAAGGGCCGATTTCGTAATAAAACCTAATGCCGTATTATTATTTAAAGTCACTATTAAATACAAATTGACTTTCATAAAAAAATAGTGTTATGCGATCATTAATTGATATATTCCTAAAGTCCTTTTTGATGTACCGTTAAACTACCATACTCATTAGTTAACCGAGAATAAACCGAATGAAGGACATTATTATGAAATCGGACCGTAAGTACATACATAAGAATTCTGTATACAATAGAACTTTTCTATACAATAGAAAAAAGAAACAGAAATTTAAGTTAATGATGAGTAATTATATCATTTATAAGCCATTTAGCCCCCTGCTGCAATTTGTTTATAATATGAATAAAAGTCGGAGTTGATGCTTTTACTGCTGTGGCCAGTTTAAATACAGAGAAATACGAAAATTTTATGGTATTTCAGATCCGGTTCCATAAGAAGATTTTCATGGCTATAGGTTGAGACCATACATTTTCACTATATTGTTATGTTATAATTTGGCAAATTCTCAGCTGGAACTTCTTCAAAAATTCTCCGAAAAATGATTGTAAGTGAAACCTTTTTCATTAGTATGAAGCAATATCGTAGATGTCTATCAAAATAGGACGCCCATAGAAATAATATAAAAAATATTCAAATCATACTAAAACGACATAATATTAATAACTCAATTCAAAACTACCTTAGTCCACTGATAAAAATAGGTGAAAAGCTCACGATCGCTGAAATGTTAAAATTTTTGCCGCAACAACAAAACGCATAATGAGAATTAGGCTGAAAGCTTACTTGGAATATTTAAAACTGAATATGCAATAGACAACAATCTATTATTAGACCCAAATTGATCATTCGTAAAATGATTTCTACAAACTCGACGATTTTAATATTCATTTTCTGGTGGCTAATTACGAATTTCATCATCACAGTACTTGATCCATTTTTTAAACATATCCATATTTTTCGCTGGATTAGGAAAACAGTGTCTGCTACCATATTTTACTGCAAAACCATTTTTACAACGCAGCGTGGACCTTCCATATCAGTTAATTATTAAATTATGATAATATGCTAGAACACTAACATAATTAACATGCAACTACTAAATACAAAATGAAACAATAAAACCAAAATAATTAAATATTGTGTTTGAAGAAAGAAAAGAACTCGAAATAAGACTTAAATCGACCAAATTGAGAGCAGTTTCTAACCAATCTTCTTATGGTATCATTAGTTACCTTTGGTTTTTCTGGGTACCTTTCTGTAAAAATACGATACGTCCGCTTAACACTATACTCGGCATAAATAATGATAAGTTTTAAAAATCGTCATTTGTAAGCTAAATTTGCCATTGCTTGCTATAAAACATGAACTTTTGAAGAAAAGTGTGAAAACATATCTAATGCATATATAGACAATTTACTATTAAGTTGTCACATCTTTGACAGCCACATCCTACGCTTTATTAATGTTGAAATATTAAGTTTCGTTATTGTTAAGTAAAATAATAAAATATCTCAAAACTGGTTTTTTTTTTAGCAGCAATATCGTGATTTATTTGGGACTGTGTTTTTCTAGAAAAACTTAAAAAAATTGAAATATCTCAAAAACTATTAATTTTTTGTATATGACATGGTACATGAAATTTACTCAAAATTTGATAGAGAATTGAAAAATAAAATAGAAAATACCATGTTCTATTTAAAATAAGCGAGTTGGTATGTACTTGCGGTGTACCGGAAGTAGATCATTCCTGAAAATATTATATTTAAAATCAGCATTATCGATAGTGTAATCTTATAAAATTTTACATTTCGCCTATCACTGCATTCCCAAAAACTTTTAATCGAAACTCTTCGCGCCACACCCTGTATATATATAAAGAAGAAGAGAAGGAGTATCGACCGTACTCGTTAGAGAAAAAGAAATTAGTGGGTAATCGGTCTGTGTTTGTAAATTCAAACTGTTTTGTTTGAAAGTGCCTCTATATTTCGTTGTTAATTCACAACATCTTCAGGAGGATACCTTAAACATGAGTCCAATCAATAAAAATTATAACATTGCATAATATATTAACAACAGTTGGACAGGAATAATTCCAACATTCCTGTCCAACTTTTGTTAATATATTATGCAATGTTATAATTTTTATTTCTTTTTCTCTATATATATGTATATATATATATATATAATCTAAAATACCATATGCTATTTGAAAAAACGAGTTGACCTTGCTATGACCTTTGTGTCTTTCTTTATAGTGACAACAGTAGCGCCATCGGATGAGCCCCTTCATATAGTTAAACTTTTGTCTAACACTTTTCTTCATAACACTATTTGTTTCGAAGATATTACAGTGTTACACTTTCAACGGACCATCCTGTATATGAGTACCTACATATACAATAAAGCGATTTTCTGAGTAAAACAATCTTGTTTACAGGGGAAAAGCTTTTGACACACATTTCGAAATCTAATTAATTCCTTTGCAATGTTTTTTAAAGACAAGTTGTACGTGCTAGTCGAAAACACTATCTTTCAATAAAAAAAAGTAAAGTAAGATTGTTAAAATATTTCTTACGAACTTCCTTCTATATCAATAATCAAGGCATTTGTATTAAGCAAACCTTTTAACAGAATAATGTGAAATAACAGAAAATTTGTAACTACAAATGAAGAGCAAGCAGAAGTATAATTCCGTTTAAACCACACATAGTTCAGAGATAATTAAAAATAGCGAAGAAAATGTAAGTTATGCTAGCACAGAATTGCGTAGAAAATTACTTTAACAAACGAAATAGGTAATCCGTGAATGTAAACTCGATGTTGGTATCCATTTAAAAATGAAAGATCATATACATACATATGTATGTATGTATACTCAGGACGTTATGTGCTTTATTATATCTGATGTAGTTGTAAGAAAACATCTTTCATTCATTCATTGTTTTCTGAGCGCTAATTAGGAATTATTAATTTAAAAGCTGGATTTTTGCTTAGTTATTATTCTTCTCGTATCTATAGTATACATATATACATTCTTAATTAAGCATTCAAATTTGTTTTAGGCTTATAGTTAAATCACATCTAAAATAAAAAAATGGCAAGTTGACGCTCTAATAACTTCAGATTTGTTTGTATTTTATTACGTGTTTTTTACATCTAGAATCGAAACTGACAATTTATATTGTTTATATTATCATATTTTATCTTACATGATTAAAGTAAGTTAAAATATGTAACACTGTAGATATTGTTCTTGTGCATAGTAAATATGTATATCCAAGTCCCTTACAAAATAGTTCACCAAACTATACGTAATAAAAAATACTTAAACACTCTTAGATACCGGTAACGTATAACTATCAAGTTAAGCTAAGCTGTGTATCTGTATTCGTTAGATCCATTATATAATATTGTTTATAATATTTGTAGGATATATTGTGATTCTTCGTAGAATAAAACACATGTAAATAAAACTTACCAAAATAACGTTTCACCTATTTTGAACACTATTTGAATAGCTTTAATTTACACTTATTAGTTTTGTTCAATATGTATGGCAGTTAAACACTATAGTAAAATGTTGCAAAGTATTTTTAACTTTTACTGATTTACACTAGAAGACGTAGCAAAACATAGTTCCATCATAAAATATATAAAGTTGCGGATAATGCTTTTCAAAAACTTTGTTGTTCTTGCGGTCGCGATTAAAGTATATACGTCTCTGTATATCTACTACTGTGGCATACTCCTTCGCGCTTCTACCGTACAGGATTCCGGTGAGCTACTGCCATTGATAACGGAAAACGAAATTCACCACTACCAAATGTCCTGCGCGCACCAATTCTATTTGAGGTCTTGTATGGCGAGTTTTCGCAGTATTTTCGGCAGCTTTACTTTCGCTCTCTGTGGAATTAATATATAATCGTCGCTAATTATGAATAGAAAAGGTGTTGTTCGTGCTATATTAATAAATTAAAATATATTACTGAATACTAGTCAGGGTATTTACTTAGATTGTAATTCTTTCTATTAACATAATTAATAACACAAATAGTTTGTTTTGATAACATTTCTTTCTAATTTTATATATAAAGTATAAGAGTTATAACAAACGGTTTACACTGTAAATAATCGTATGCTTGTTATTAACAGATTTGGGCAAAATTAAAGGATAAAGACCAATATATTTAGTAGATAATGTAAAAATTGTGTAAATTTGCAAAACACCTTCTGTAAGATCTTACATCATTTTGTATCTTCGTTCGTAACGTATTTCTTTGTGTTTCTTGCGTTTTTTTGTTTTTCTTTGAACTCATTATTTAACCAATCTCGTCTTCCTTTCAATTTTCTGCTTCCCAGACTATCATCTGCTGCTCTTATGGGTCGGTTTTCCAAACATTTTGATTTTTCATTTATAGTTTCTTCTTTAATTCTACAGTTATACACTACTTATACTTAGTATCTTTGGTCTATGTGTTCTTGTTTTAAAGGGTCTACATTTCAGACTTTAGAACAATATTCAGGTAAATAGTCAAACTATCAAAACTACTACAATGGGTAGATAGCCAGAGTCTTTAGGCGGCTGACTATCATTGTGGAGGAAATATAGAAGCCGGATTTAAATTTTCCACAAGGACGGTGAGATTGTTCTCGGAGTATTTCATTCCGATCGACCTACCATTCGCTGTTGGGAGCAAAGTGATTAACACCGCGACATTATAAAAGGCGGTGTAATGCTGCCGCCAGGCCAATTACAGGACACACAAAAACTACACCGCAAAAATTTCAATGATGGTCAAACAATCGATACAGCTTCAGAACTCACTGCAACTAAGCACCCACCACACATAAAAAATCGTATCTGACCAAGTATGTGGTAGAAGGGTGGTATTTATTAGCTATAAAAATTAATTCATGACCAGAAAACAACATATATCACGTGCTGCCAAAATTGTGTATAAAACTGGTCATTGAAATGTAACAAATGTTGTAAATAACGTCTATAAGACATTACGGGCAAATTGCACAATGTCGGTTATAGTAACGCATATAGAGAAATCTATATAGGTAAGCATTCTAAAAGAAATTCTAAAAGAAAATTATTTTACACCTATTATTCACGGTATGAAGAAGACTTATTTCTAAGTCATCCACGCCTTAATTTCACGCCGGAGAATTGAATATGAAAGGTATTATTTATCAGTTTACATCTAAGACTCAATATACACATAGGTTCAGCCCACAACGGAACATAGGCACTATGAATTGCAACAGCGTATTCCTCTCTTCCCGTTGTAGCTTCTGTCTGGCGTCACACAGGTATGCACAATTCAGTTGAATTTAAACCGAGCGAGGATACAGTTGTTGGCATACTCGTTCTGTATACGTAATTAGCCCATATGTTCAGATTGCAGACATAATAGCGGCTTATCAAAAAGTGCTCTAGTTCTTTTGTGAAAATCGTAGCTGCTACGCAAACGGAAAAGTAATTCTAAGAAATAATAAAATACTAACGATTCTTACAAGCTAAAAGTAAATAAAGTCAATAATTGCAAAATAAATTTAAATTTTAACTGCAATGTCATTTTATGAAGGGTTCGAAAATACCGCTCTCTTTTACCAAACAATAGCCGAGCCTATTGTAAAACTGCCGCCTCACTCCCCCGAAACGATTTGTACCTTCTCTGCGATTGTATAAACTGACATGGTAACCACCTTTACGCATGCATAGGCGAACACTACTCGCGATCGACGATCGAACTTCCGTGGTGCATGACTAGCGCATTGCCACATCGCACTGCGTTCCATACGTACATGTACCTATAGGTTCTTTCCAACAACGCTTAGAACCAGTTCAGAATTAGCTAGCGCATGCGCAAAATGAAATGCATATTCGAACAAGTAAAGAACTGGAATCGGGATAGAAAAATCACTATTCCTACAGATTAAGAACTGGTACCAGAACGAATTCAAGAACGGTGAAACCAGTACTTGATTCAAGGTAGGAACTACTAGAATCGACATGCGTACAACGCATATTGTAGGTATTTGTACTGTCAGATTTGAAGTTTTGTTTGTTAAATAAATACTAAAATGAGCGATTTTGAGGACGATAACATTTACTTTGACTCAGATACAAGCGAAGAGGACGCATTAGGATTATTAATAGAAAAACTCGTGTAAAAAATTAAAATTTTTTAGGTAGTGTACAACATTGCAGGTCTCAAAATAATATTTACCATCCATGTTGATACCTTATTTTTTAGGTTAAGCTATCTGTCAATATTTGAAACAGCTGAGTGTAAGTTCTAATTTGTGTTCCAACGAACGCTTATTTAACATTAGTTCTGAACCGGTAGAGAAATCGCGCTTGCGCACTTGCAGTTATGAACGGATTCTGGAATTAGTTCTAATGGTATTGTTGGAAAGAACCTTATAATAGCTTTGTTTTGGTACGGAATTCAGGATTAGTAACAGAACTGCGCAGAACGTAAGCGCACAACATTAGAATTCCAGAATGGTTGCGAACTTTTAATAACCAAAACACATTTTAGGAGCCTCTTACTGCCATCTTTTAGATACAGACTAAAATACAAACCAACAAAATATCAATAGTGAATGTTCTGCGCTAAGTCTTTCAAATCCTGTCTCTGTCTTAGGATACCACTCACTTTCCATACATTTTATTCCCAGGACAGTAATTAACAAAAAAAAATCAAATACAAACGGATGAAAATCTCAAACTTTTAAAGACAACGTAAATATCAATGTCATTGATGACGAACATATCGAAATAACTCGAATTTCTGAACACATGCACCGATGATGTAATTTCGAACTAATAATTCAGAATCGGTACTCATGAAAGTGCAAGAACTGTTTGAACGGTTCCAGAATCATTCTGAATAGATTCTGTCAGTAACCAAAACATCGGATTAAAAATTCGGTTCGCGTTCTTAATTAACCAAAACGCTAAACTGTAAATGCGCGTGCGCAACAACTCTACAACCATTCTGAATTCTGAACCAAAACAAAGCTATTGTAACTTCCTATGTTCCACTGCGGGCTGTGTATATGTAAAAAAATGGGACAATTATAATACCGATATGTATTGTAATTGTCCTATTTCTCTTTCCTTTGAGTATACATATGCATTAAGAAGGCTGAAGAAGTAATGAAGTCTAAAATCTTAACCACAACTATTGTGCATTTTTTCAGACTAGAACAAAATTGAAAACACGTAGTTCAAGAAAGACGATGAAATTCTTGGGTATGACTTCCATTCAGGTAGTTAAGTCAAAAAATATTGTAAGTAGCTGACGTACCATAAAGACCATAAAGCAAGTAGATTGATATTTCCAGAAGAGTGTTTAAAATTATATTAATTTAAGTCATACAATCTACTTGAGATACGCTTTTGAAAAATCATTTATACTTAAGTTTGGACAGAGACTGAAATAGGAAACGAAATAGGAACGAAACTGATTAAAGGAAAAATGAGCGTTTTCTATACATATAATTTAAATAACGTTAATGATTATAAATTTAGTCATTAGTTTACGAATTAAGTTTTTTTTGCGTGTAATGCATTCATATTTCTTGTGATAGTAAAACTTGCAATAAATTTATATTGTTAATAACTAATCTATTTTTATTTGAATTGCAACAGCTACTCAAGGTAATGAATAGACCAACCCTAAGGTGTTTTTTGCGGGTGTTCATAAATTAAGTCTCTATTGTGTAATTTATTTTAATCAACAAAATCACAATTTTGATCTTTCTGTGTTAATTATTGCTATAGGTCTTGTATTATACTATTGAGCATTTTTTGTTACATCTTCTGCTACATAGCACAATCTGTTACTATAGAAAAAATAACTCATCGTACACGTATGTATGTATTTACATCACTATACTCACTAGTTAAGAAAACTTATGGAAAAGTAAATATTGCCAAACTCACTTTTTAAATATTGAAACTCCCGTTTGGGAACAGTATGCTATAGAAGAGTAACATAATTGTAGACATAAAAATGCGTCAAAAACAACATTTTAGATTATTCAATAATTTTAGATATAGGACGCTGAAAATATAAGAGATCATTAAAAAGTAAAACTTTTATGTGCTTCTAAGAAAACAGTGGACCTCTAGGTTGATTTAGTATTTCTTTATCTCCTTAGCCTAATCATTGAATCGGCTATCCAAATACAGACACAGAAATTTCAATCGAAAGAGCAATTAGCCGATTAGCAACAGCGCAACGCCTGGAACTACGGTGATCCATTGTCTCCAATGAACCGGAATGTTCAGGCGCACAAGAAGCGTTATTCATCAAAGTGCCAGAAAATAGAATAGATTGCAGCTTTTAATAACAGTCTCCATTATAGCCAACGAAGTTTCATAATTAATAATTGGTTCAATAACAATTACAAAACGATAACATGCTACACAACAATATGTAGTATGTATTATTTTTTACAACGATTGTTTATTTCCCCCATTAAATATGATGGCATTCTTTCCTGTTTTTATTACTGACACCATTTTAGATATATTCACCTAATCGCGATTCTCTTAAAGTAATTTATTTCTTGACCATTTTTATTAACTTTCCACTGAATACCAATTCCATCCTACGATATTTATGTAACTACGTATACATATATATATATATATATGTTATGTATTGTTTAATAATATATGTTATATATATATATATGTTATATATATATGTTATATATATATACATGTATGTAGAGCTAAGAAATCACACAGTTAAACTTATATCCTACGTAAAATATGAAGTCGTTACTACTAGCTTCGTATAATTTCACCCAAAATTGTCAGAAATTGCCAGAGACCATATATACCAGCGAAATAATCTATATCAAACTTCGACTTACAAAAATAATAAATCTAAGAGAAAATAAAATATTTTGAATGTAAATTATTTTACCTTCAATAAGGATTACAATTACAAATAAATTATTTTTAGTGGTGAATCGCCGTATAATACTTTTCCAAATTGCCGTATTGTAGATCGACGGTTCCGATAAACGTTTGTTCCTCGAATAAACCATCGGCAATGCGCTTCCTTTCACGACATCGTTACGCTTTAATACGAAAGCTTTGTCTCTAGCTAAGATTACTGAATAACATTTAAAAAATTCTTTTTATGTAATGAGATTACAATGAAAATTGTTAAAATTAGCCAATATTAGTAACATAATTAAACGCTTTAACAACGAAGTGTTTCTTGACGTATACATATAATTTGTATTTTCCTACACCCGTCAAATGCAAGCAAATTTATTTTATTTATTTTATTTATTTTATTTATTTTATTTATTTTATTTATTTTATTTATTTTTTTATTTTATTTATTTTATTTATTTTTTTATTTTATTTATTTTATTTATTTTATTTATTTTATTTATTTTATTTATTTTATTTATTTTATTTATTTTATTTATTTTATTTATTTTATTTATTTTATTTATTTTATTTATAGATGCTTATATTTTTAAAATAAAATATTTGCTTGCATTTGACGGGTGTAGGAAAATACAAATTATAATTAAAGTGTAAATTGGCAATCAATGAAAAAGCTGAGCAGGTTATCAAGTGTGGTGGATGTAATAGAATATATACATATTCTTTGTTCGATGCTGAAATCAAGTGCCTTACACTTCGTCCAAGTTCTCGACGTAGAATTAAATATTTATGTGTTGACTGTGAACAGGGTGTTCATCAAATCCCTAAGTTGATAACTCTGGTAAATGATTTGAAGAATCCGACATATGAAAGAGAAATATGCAGAACTCACTATTCGCTCTACTTCATCTACTGTGGCACCTTCGAATATTTCGAATGTGGCAGCGTCTGAAGAAGTCATTAATGAGGTTTTTGAGAGAAATAAGCGTTCACATAATATTATAATTTATAATAGTACAGAGGAAGGTTCATTTAAACAAGATTAAGTGCAGCGTGACGTGCTTTTGGTACAGAAGCTGTTACAAGAAGTGGGAGTGGATGGTGGTCAAATTAAATCTATTCGTGTCGGTAAGTTTGACTCTACAAAAGATCAGAGTTCTCGACTGATCAAAGTTCACCTTTCTGCTACAGACAATGTTTTTAAAGTATTACGTAAATTTAATCTAATTAAAAGTAATAGTCAGTTTTCTAACTTGTTAATTTCGCCTGATCGTACTCCTAAACTATCTTTAGATCTGTAAAATCGGAATTACTTACTCGTATTGCTGAAGGGGAGTCTAACTTGAAAATAAAATACAGGAATGGCATACCCACCATAGTTCATCTCACTTCGGAAAACTAAATTAATGTATCCAATAAGCCAATGTCTACTTTTACTATGTACTATCAGAATGTTTAGAGGGTTGAATTCAAAAACGCATACTTTTCATAACAACGTACATTGTTTGTCTGCGGGCATAATACTTATCTCCGAAACTTAGTTGAGTTCATCTGTTTTTGACAATGAGCTTTTCAATAAGGATTACAACGTCGTTCGGAGAGATAGGGATTTTGCTACCTTTGGCCGTTCTAAGGGTGGAGGTGTCCTAATTGCTTCCTTGCATCATATTCCATTTACTACAGTAGACACGAATCATGTTAAAGACATTGTACCACTACCGCAAAAAATGGTTGAAAACTAAAAATATAACATACCAGAATGAATTCAAGCGTCTTAGAGCATTGGTTAAAGTGCAAATACATGAACGGTATACTTTCTATCTAGCTAATATGGAACAGTCAATTACAACAAACTCCTCTACCATCTGGAGTTTTCTGCGGGGTGAGCGGCGCTCTACTAGAATACCAGGCAACCTTAGAGATGATGATGGAAGTGATCTAATGGATCCCAACATTATCATTAATGCTTTCGCTTCCGAGTTCTCTTCTGTATATTCACGGAATGGTACTGCCACTTACACTGAAACTGCGCATAACTCCTTGCCGCACTTTTTTTCACTAGTAAACGACGATGAACTTATTCAACTGATGGCTACGTTTCCTAATAAACTCACTGCAGGGGATGATTTACTTTCCAGTTTTTTTATTCGTGATTGTAGGTATGTGTTTGCCTTTCCTTTAAAAATTATTATCAATCTGTCTATTTCATCATGTACATTTCCTGAAAGATGGAAAAAGACAAAAATTGTGCCAGTACACAAAAAAGGTGATTTGTCATTGTTAGCTAATTACAGACCAATTTCCATCATATCTAACTTCTCTAAAGTGTATGAGAAAGTACTGTATCGCAATGTTTACGCTGGTACGAGTTCTTTAATTTCACCTCATCAACATGGTTTTCTTCCCGGTAGATCTACCATTACCAACTTGGCAACAATTGCACATTTTCTTGGTGAAACTCTAGGCGTGGTCAGGTAGATGTAATCTACACCGATTTAACTAAAGCATTTGACTTGATCGATCATGAAAAATTATTGTCGAAATTGTCTGCATATGGTTTGGTACCTTCGTGTATAAATCTTGTACGTTCTTACCTATGTCAGCGGCCATGTTACGTGGCGTACAATGTCTATCATTCAAATGTCTTTGTCCCCACATCTGGAGTACCACAAGGATCAAACTTAGGCCCCTTGTTGTTTGTTCTTTTTCTTAACGACTTATTACTGAAAATTGATTCTCCTAAACTTGCGTTTGCTGATGACATAAAAATTTATTAATTAATTGTATAAAATTTTTAAATGATCAATAAGGATATAAGAAATTCTAATTATGTGAACAGTTTTAGATGGTATGTCTAATAAACTGCGTGATTACAGAGAAAGACACTGGCTATAATAATTCTGAAAAATAACAATATTAATCAGTATTATTTTATACAGCAAGTAAGTAAAAAAAAGTATAAACGCCTGAACATATTTCATCTAAGAATTGGAGTAGACACTACTTTTCGGAAATATAAAATATTCCTAGCAGTATTACCTTATTTTCTAAATTGCACTTTTGTTATCAGTGAAATCATAACGTACACCATTGTTACACATCCTGTATTAATATATATTGGTGAGAAATTTTAAAAAGGCTAATTTTGCTTACATTAACATTGAGGATCATTACTAACAAGAACTCATTAGCCTAATATTAAGATTCAATATTCAATCAGAGGCGTTGAATAAGAAACTTAAGTAATGTGTATATAATAAGAAAATTACATTTGGCATTGAAACTTTTCTTATTCTTACATCGCCAATGGATTATTAATAATAAATATTATCAATATTTTTTCAGAAACAAACTAAGTCGATCATAGCTTTAGATTTTTATCAAGTAACGCACATTGCAATATTTTCAAAGTTCAGTTGTTGTGAGCTGTTTGCGAAATATATAACTTCCGGTGCTTCAATAAGGATCAATTGTAACCACCGGGTAGTTAAATGAACTATACTAAGAAATAAATATAAAAATATTGACAAGTATTATAATATAACATTTATGTATTTTAATAATCAGGGGCAGTTACATGGATGTATATGTGATACTACTAACAAGGGACTCCCAAGTGGCAGACGAATTTGCCTTTAATAGAAGTATTAGTCTATTGGCCTCCCTGATAAAAACTATAAAGTATTGTAGGTACAACGCTGTTTTCCGTTTTTGAGGAAATTAATAATTAATAAATTTATACGGGTTATTCTGTCCTTTTAATAATAAAATTTTTTATTCAATATTTCGTCACAACTCTGTGACTTATTATAGAATTATATTTTTTAATAATAATAACCCGTATAAATTTATTGTTTAACAAAAATACGGTCTAAAAACAACATCAATATGAAATTAATAATAATAATAATAATAATCAATAAATCTCTGCGGGTTATGCGGTCATTTTAATAATAAAAATATTTGTTCAATATTTCGTCACACTCTGAGACTTCAGAAATAACAACATCAAAATAATAATAACAATAATAATAATAATAATAATAACCTCAGAGAATACTTCCTCCAAAGAGCTGATGACAACGCACTGCATAGAGCTATAGTATCGACGGACCACAACCATTTAGATTAGCTAAAGCCGATTACTGCCCCTAACGAGAATTCCCACCGTAACCGACATCCGAAACGAATGGAAGAGGAGGGCGTTACATGGTGAATACATCACAGCCATTGAAACAGCAAGCATCGATACCGTAGCAGCCTAAGCGTGGTTACATAAAGAAAACATCTTCACTGAAACGGAGGGGTTATAGCTGCCATCCAGAACCAGGTGATAGTCACGCGTGCATACAGAAGAAGAATCCTTAAAGAAGCTGTGCCCAATATGAGATGCCAAATGTGCGGAGAGAAAGAAGAAATGCTGGACCACCTACTATCCGGATGCTCTGTGCTAGCAGCCAAACAATACCTGGAACGACATAATCGCGTCGCGAAAATAATGCACCTGCATCTCCGAAAACAATACCTACATCTTAACGAACTCCCTCCTTACTATGACTACGAACCGCCGATTGTATACGAGGATCAGCATATCAAGATATACTGGAACAGGAAAATAATAACGGATAGACCTGCCCCAAACAACATCCCAGATCTGGTCTTAGTCCAAAAACAAGAACAGAGGGCCTAACATCATTGATATCGCTATCGCTCTGTCAGCCAATATTTCCTAAATGCACGCAGAAAAGATTAGCAAATACCTACCACTAGCGGAGGAGATCAAAGGTATGTGGAAGCTTTGAGAAGCGATCGTCATTCCCATGGTTGTTGGAGCCACTGGGGAAAACTCTATAAAGTTATTCGAAGGTCTAACCACACTACAACTGAACAGACAGCTATACTTTCCTATCCAGACATCCGTGCTGCTGGACACACCCAGTATAGTACGAAAAAGAAGGTGCTACTTGAACGAGGTCCAATTCATCAAACGATTCATCCTGTCCTAGGACCGATGCGAGTCAGGATACTAAACCAGGGAAAAAAACCTGTAAAATGTTTAATAATAATAATAACGGATTTATTCTCAATATTACATCAATTCAAGATATGTACACATACATAAACTGAAAGTATAAAATTTAATATTGAGAATCTCAGAAAGCAATTCAAGTTGATAAAAACTTGATCTTCCGTTGCTCCCTATATAAAAAAATCAGTAGAAAATCAAACACATAGGAATAGTATATTTGAAGAAATCAATAATTTTCTCAAAGAAAGTACATCATACATTAACAAAAGAATACAATACTTAATAGGTTTAAGCACAACATACACAAAAAGAAAACAGTAATTATTAACCAACAATAACAACAATAATAATATTAATAATATTAACCTAGCAATTGCTCTGCACACTCCACCCGAGCACTCTTTGTTGCTTTGTTTAAAATAAAATATAAAGGCAGAGACTTACAACTTTTTAAAACTATCTGGAATAACATTGTACATACACATGCATGGCCAATATTATAAGAAAATCCACTTTTAAACAAAACTGTCCTATGACGCGGAACTGCAATAAAATGTTTAAATCGATCATTGATAGGTATTATGAACGTCAGTCCGGTATCGAACTTTATTTTAAGACGGTTTATGAAATAGCAATAATTTGTGATAAAAAACTGCAGTCACCAACCTAAAACGTTGTTCCATATTCAATCAACCGATTTCCAATAGCTTATGAAATATAGTTATAGTTGTAATCACGAAAGATGATCCCTGCATCGCTTACATATAACTCAATCAACGACATTCAAAGAATAATTTTCATATCCAAATATCTATTTGTATGACAAGAACAGCCCGGATGACAGTTTGTATTTCGAAACTTTGCCTAGCACAGACGTACGGCTCGTGCAATTCACTTGAATAGAACGAAGAGGAGATGAGTTCGTTGTCTGCGCTTAAGCTATATATTTCCGCTTCTTCACTTAAAAATTTGACATACATTTGACAATGCATCTCCGTGTCATTGATTTCGTCCTTACAAATACGTATTCGTTTAACAATTTTTTGAAGCCATTTATTTTTTAACTATAATGGCAATACATTATAGAACATTACGGTAGGTACAATTGCAACAACTTGTTTTAAATTTTTACGGCCTGTCAATAAATCCCCACACACTTAACCCAAAAATGAAAAATGTCATAGCTGCCATATTCATTTTGATATTTACAGTATTTAACATGACGGCGAAGTACTGATTTGATTCATACAAAGCTAATTGACGACAGAGGGATCATCTTTCCTCATTACAACTATAGGTATACCATGAATAAATCGTAAGCAAGAGTTTTGAATTTTCTGAATACGTTGCTTAGTGATAACATTCAAACAAGGATAAACTAGAGAGACGCAATAATTAAACTGAGACAACACTAATGCCTCACATAATGCGCATAAAGTTCTATGCGTGTATAAAAAACGTTAAGCAGAATAAGACCGTTGAAAATATTTTGAAATATGAGTTTTAAAACGTAGCTGGGAATCTAAATATACATCAAGATTTTTTATTTCATCCAATATGTCTCATTCTTTACTGTTGATGACAATCCGAATAGATTCTCTCGTAATACCATTAAAATATCCAAACAGCAAAACCGATGACTTTTCGGAATTTCGAACTAAATGGTGAGATCTAGAAATTTCGTATAGACTCTGAAAAGTCTTGTTAATTAACGATACAGCAGCATTTAATTCATCCGCATAAAAAGAATAATACATTTTTGTATCAACTGCACACATATGATATCTGCATGATTGGAGGAAAGCCATTATGGAGTATAAATAGTAAATAAAAGAGGACCAAGAATTGAACCTTGTGGAAGGTCAGGATTTATAGGTACTAAATTAGAAAATTTATCATGAATCCTAACCTGCTGAAATCTAACAATTAAATATCCCTGGAAAGAATTTATAGCAACATTATTCAACCCGACATATTTCAAAATCATCAAAAGTGGGCGATGATCGACCGTATCGAATGCCTTGCTATAATCAAGTAAAATCAAAATAGCGTTTTTGCCTAAATCAGTTGCTGAAATAATCTCATCAACTAGGTACATTAATTAAAGCAGTTTGACAACTGTGGTTGGACCTAAATCCGGATTGATAAATCGGCAAAATATTATTGGAACCAAAGTGCATTTGCAATTGCCTATCAACTACCCTTTCCAGGATCTTAGAGAAGGTTAGTAAAATACTAATAGGTAGGTCCTTATAGGTACTGAGTAACAGAACCAGTCTTAGATATCGATGTAACAAGTGCGGTTTTCCAGCATTTAGGAAGACACTCTCCTGTAAAAAATAGTTAAGTATATGGCTAATAAAAGGTAAAATATATGGGCAGCAGAGCCTAATAAAATCAGTATTAAACTGATCACTACCACAAGAATTAGACAATGCCATTAATAATACTAAAAATTTCATCCTGACTGACAAAATCAAATTTAAATGAACCACTTAAAGTATAATTCACTAGGTTCACTAGGCTCACCAACTGTCAGGTTCTAATCTCACACATTTTCGCGCCAATTATCACATGACGTTTTCGTTTGTTGGCGTGGTAGTTTTTATTAATACTAATTTTAATATATTGTAATGCCGTTGAAAATGTTTTTGAAGTTACATCGTCAATCATCAAACAATTGCAAAAGATACTAATTGCAATCGGAAACAAATCTACTGAACGTGTTGAACTCTGACTAAAATAGCTTCCAATTTTGGGTCATTTATACTACTATATTCTTCCAGTAAAATTTCTATTTAGTTTCAAAAATTGACGGCAGGGGGCGATATGGTATCAAAATTTTAAATGGAATAGAGTGTCCAGTGACACCTCATTTTAAACGGCTCACGAGTATGGTATAAAGCTAAACTTTCATAAAAATGTATGTACTCGTATGAATATAGTAATAGAAGAGAGAAAAATCAGTTACTGAACATACTAATCATTACACTAATCTATGCATTACACGCAACACATGAAGTTCACAAAAATATGACAAGCTCAAGAAAACAATCTTACACCTTGTATTGCCATTATTGCTATAGTTGTCGCGTTGTATCATATTGTAATCATACTTCAGTTTGCTCCCAGATGGATTGAAAATTCATACAAAATTACATTTAACTTTGTCAATGATTCTAAATATGTAAAATGCTGTCCGAAACCAATAGTAATTTGAGAGAGGCAGAAAGTACGCGTTAGAAACTCCAAGGTATTAGTGGCTGAAATAAGACGAAAACTGCTAAAAGCTAACGGCTGCTAAAGCGTTTCTGCATATATGACTCACAATTATTACTCGTCGTTCATAACTTTGAGTTAATTAATAAAACAATTTTCGTGGAAATAAGGCTTTTAATAATTTGTTATTTTTTATTTTTTCACATACACGTGTTTCGATAACCTTCTTCAGTGTGAAAATTATTCATTACATTATTCTTATTTCTTAATTTTCTGTAACACAATATGCATTTAATTATCATTTATTTTTTGTTACATTGTCATTGTACTATTTACCTGGACATCTTATGTACATTAGCAGTAGTTATTAAATACTGAACGTCAAACAATTAATATTTTTTTCTTTTTTGAAACCAAAAAATGTTATTGCGCAATTAGTTCTAGAATTTCTTGAAGAAAATGTAATTTCACAACTAGATTTTAAACCAAAATTATTCAAACGTTACGTGGATGATTGTATTGTTATATTACCAAAAGACAAAATAGATCAATTACTTAACCAATTCAACCAATTTCATCCAAGTTTACAATTCACCCTTGAAATTGAAAAAAATCGTTCTATAAATTTTCTTGATATGACTTTAATAAAATCAAATACCACTATTCTAACTAAATGGTATAGCAAACCTACTGCGTCAGGTAGATATATAAACTTCGATTCTCTACAACCTCTTTCCCACAAAAAAAATGTAGCTATTGCTCTTTTTGATAAAGGCATCAGGCTAACTACTCCAGAATTTAGACAAGAAATTTTACTAAAAATTAAATCTTTATTAATTGATAATCAGTATCCACAACATTTTATAGATAAAATTTTAAAAGAAAGATTACATTGTTTTTACAATAAAAATAAATCACAAAATAATAAAAAAATTCAATCAAAAAATGAAAATAATCCTAAATATATTGCTATCCCGTATGTCCACTCTTTATCAGAAAAACTTGATAAATTCTTCAAATCAGTAAATATTAAAATACCTCACAAAAAATTCAGTAATCTCGCTAGTTTATATACAAAATTAAAATCAAAAACGCCATTTCACATGAACACCCATCTTGTTTACAAAATTCCATGTAACAATTGCAACAGTACATATATTGGGCAAACTAAACAATACTTAAAGAATAGAATACAGGGACATAAATCCTCTAATTTAACGGCTCTCAAAAAACATGAAATTGAACACGATCATAAATTTAATTTTGAAAATACCCAAATCTTAGCTAAAGAAACAAATTACTACACTCGAAGTATACTCGAAATGATCCATATCAAAAAAGATACTAATAGCATTAATGATCGTACTGATGTAAGTAATTTATCAAAAATTTATCATTCATTGATTTCCCATTAATATTCTCAATTCAACTTAAATATTTTCAATAACTCCATCTCAAACATATGTACCTGTATATATCACACAAAAAAGTTGTTTGTCGTTTGGTTCTTTTTCTGTGCAAAGAATATCTAAACATAAGAGGTCATTATGTAACTGTCTATCTTAAGATTGATTTTAAAATGTGTATCGTCCGTATATTCATTTTTTGGTTTCAAAAAAGAAAAAAATATTAATTGTTTGACGTTCAGTATTTAATAACTACTGCTAATGTACATAAGATGTCCAGGTAAATAGTACAATGACAATGTAACAAAAAATAAATGATAATTAAATGCATATTGTGTTACAGAAAATTAAGAAATAAGAATAATGTAATGAATAATTTTCACACTGAAGAAGGTTATCGAAACACGTGTATGTGAAAAAATAAAAAATAACAAATTATTAAAAGCCTTATTTCCACGAAAATTGTTTTATTAATAAAACTGAAAGGCTACAAAAAAATAGCACATAACTTTGAGTTAAAGAAACATGAAAAAATGTGGCAGAAAATTTATTTATTTAATTTTTGTAATTAAAAATAACCAGTTTAACTAATTTTCTATTAACTAAAAGAACTCGATTTTATTCTCACAATAGTTGACCGCATTTTATATGACGCGCGCTGTAACTACATACTCTACCGGCCAAAAATGAGGGATCACTGCGGAAATTACAAGAAAGTGCTACATGTTTTGTGAAACTAAAGATATATTCAAAGGAAAACACTTTTTTTATAAAACAAACATTTGCTTTCGATAAAATACAAGAATATTGATCAGAAAAAACGAATAATATAATATATTTTATTATTCTGTAAAGTTACCGCCTTTGCATTGTATAACTTTTTTGCAAATATTTGGCAATCTTGAGACTAGTTTTTGAAGGTCATCTAATGGTATAGTTTGTCAAGCATTCAGTAATTGTTCCCAGAGTAGTTTCTGAGATGTTGGACAGTGGTGTCGTACATTTCTGTCTAACTCATCCCACAACAACTCGATGGGATTAATTTCGGGCGATTGCGGCGGCCAAACCATACTTATGAGGACAACTTCTCTTTTTTTTCTTGCAAATAATTTGTACAGAGTCGGGAGGAGTGCTTGGAATCATTTTCCTGCTGCAAGTAAAATCCCTCACCAATTAATCTTATGCCCGAAGGAATAGCGTGGTGCTCCAAAATGTCTCGATAATTTTCTTTCTTCAAAATTTCTTTAATTGGATGCAGATTCCCGACGCCATTACAGGAAAATGAACCCCAAACAAGCACAGAACGACCTCCATGCTTAACAGTTGATGCAATACATTCAGGCAGCATTCTTTCGCCAGCCCTCCTTCTAACAAAAGTGCACCGGTTACTACCGAATACTTGAAATTTGCTTTCGTCCGTCCATAGCACCTTGGAATGGGCCAAACAGCATAAAGATTGGGACATGAATATGTGGTCAAAGGTGCTATATTTATTTTCTAAGTTAACATAACTATCCTTTAGTAAAATATCTATAACAAATTGAATATAATGTATTATTAAAAGAATTTGAATTTTTAGAATATCCTTTTTATTCTTTTAAGTAAGATTCCAATGTCGTGGATTTTCGATAAAAAGGAAGAAATTTCAGAATCACGGAATGTGCTGTTAAGTATTGCAAACCAGAGCACTGTAGAATGTATATGCTTGCTCATATTCATGCGTGAATGTTGCTTTGCAACACGGCCATACTACAGACTTTTATGGGCCACTGAAACTCTGCCTTTAAAATACACGGAACAAAGAAAACGTCTCGTGAAAGATATCGGTAAATAGAGAATGAATAACGGAATTGTTTATTCGATCTGTTCGCGTGTAGGTCACGGTTAAGGAAACTTCCTAACAGCGCCACATATTGCTATATGTATGTATACGTGTAAGTATGTATGTACATATGTAGTATGGCACCTAACATTAGTATTTGATTACTCTTGTGCAATAAATCAATGAAAATGCTTGTTATTTTATCGACAACCTTCGCTTACTGGATAAAAGAAAGATAGCTCATTGAGGATAATTTTAAAACAAGAAAACGTAATCACATTTAGATTTAATAATGAATAGGTATATATAATATGTGACACTTTTCAAACATTATCAATTATTTCTAACTCGTACTTAATTAGATCTACAGTTACAGATCAAAGCAATAAATAATTGCTAAAATTGTAGAAGATAGACAATTGTCCATTTCGACATACTATTCGGTCGTTTTCATAAATGCCACTTGAGATGTACAGTGACGTACCGACTCAAAGTGCTCAAAGAAATCTAAATTTTTTAAATTACAAATATCTATGTACGAGGGAGCGTTTTCATATTCGCGGAATGAGCGGGTTGTAGGGGGGTGATTAGGCGCATTGGGGACGTGGCCTGTGCAGCGACTCATAATTAGTGTAAATACGAAGTTTCATTGTTATTAGACAGTTAGTCTTTGAGCTATCGTCAACCAAGTAACATAAACCAAGTAACCAACCAAGTAACAACAGCGTGTAGAGTGTTCGCGTGCATTTTTGGACCTCTGTAATGAAGACAAGGATGGTGTATCGAGTCCTCCCAGTCGTAGTCTTGTTGACGATTTCTCCTTTTCTGGAGATGTTTTCCAAAACACAGGTTTGAAGCCGTCTGCCATTGTCTATGGATACTTCCTTCGGCTCTACGAGTTCCTTGGTTGACACCGTCATAAGGAAGCTTGGTAAAAAACGTCGGAAGAGTTCTTCCTCTTCCTCCTCTGGCGGTGAGGGCTCTGTCCCTCCTCGTGCCCCGGTTACGGTCGAAGCTCAAGTTCATCCAGCGGCTTCGGGAATCAAAACAGGCGTGTCTTCCTTGCGCCGAGAGAATGCTCAGTCGGAGGCCTCTCCTAAAAAGAAAAGGAGAAACAACATTAAGATTGATCTAGACGCTATTGAGACTGTCATATCCCAGTCGGCTTCTCGGAGCCCTACTGGCCAGTCCATCTCTTCCAAGACTGGTAGCCCTGACACACGCCCCACCCGATCTCCTGGGGGGCGTGATCTTCGCGGTTCTCGTCACTTGGTCACTTCGCAATCTGCTGCTGTCAGCTCTGAGGACAAAATTCCTCCCATTGTATTAAGGGATAAGTCGAGGTGGCCTGCGATCAGTTCGGAGATTAATAGAAAAGGGTTTAATTTCATCAAAGCCCAGAACATTGCGGACGGTATCCGCATCTATCCAGCTACTATTGCGGATTATCGTGGGATCACGAAATTCTTTCTCTTAGATAAGATCCCCTTCCATACGTTTCAGCTTCCAACTGAGAAACAACTTAACGTGGTGTTCCGTGGTATTCCCCTTGAGATCGACGTGGGCGATGTTCAGAAAGCTCTGGTGAACATGGGATTGCATCCCGAGACGGTCGTCAGGATGCGCCGCCCTCGTGGCAATGTTCCTATGCCTCTCTTACTGGTTAAATTATCTAAATCTGAGAAGACCATCTACCATATCCGAGAAATTATTAAACTCGATGTGTCCGTAGAGACTGCGCTCAAAACCTGAAATCGGACAATGTTTTAGGTGTCAGAGGTTTGGGTATGCCCAATCCCGCTGCACCGCTCAACGAAAGTGTGTGGCCTGTGGAGGTGAACATGCTGTGAGGGATTGTGATAGGTCTAGGGGTGATCCGCCAACATGTGCCAACTGCGGCGATCGTCATCCCGCGAATTATAGGGGCTGTCCCCGTTTCCCAAAGGCCCGATCTGCCCCTCAGAGGGCTACTCCTGGGCGAACTCCCAAATCTGGTCCGCAGCCGACGAGGTCTTATTCTCAGGTGGCGTCTGCGCCTGTCTGATCCTCACAGTCGACGCAACAAAGGGGTCCCAGAGATAGGGTTCAGATAACCGAGCCCGTTAAAACTTCTCGAAAAACTCCTCGACGGACTCCCGTAAGGGATCGTCAGGTTGACAACAATTCATCTTGCCCGAATGACAGCTCTAGGGTGACTCCTCTTCTTGTTGCCCTCCAGGGACTTCTTTCTCAAATTGCGACCAAGGCGATCGAGGCAATATACCACAGCGATAATTCTTCCAACAACTCATAAATATCCCGAACATCGGAATTATGTGCCCAGAAGTGAGGATATGTGCGTGAAATGCCTGTGGCATCCATAACAAAAGGCTAGAACTTTTATCTTTTCTAGCGGACAATTCTATTGATATCCTTTTACTCAGTGTGATCAGGTGATCGTCTTTCCATACCAAACTACAGCCTTTATAGGAGCGACTGTCTGTCCGGTAGGGGTGGTGGAGCGGCCGTCGCCGTTCGCAGCCATCTTGTGCACTCCGCGATTGTTCTTCCCCAGCTTCTCTTCCTCGAGGCTGCGGCTATTCGTCTCCATCTAAAAGGTTTTGGTCATTTGACCATAATATCAGTCTACGTCTCCCCCAGTCGGGTGTGTGATCCATCTGAGTATGACAAACTTTTTGCGATGGATACTCCGGTCATCGCTGCCGGTGACCTAAATGCCAAGCATCCCTCGTGGGGATGCGCGACGACAAATCATTTCGGCAGGAAGCTTAGTTCTTTTACCATCTCGAATCTTGTCGACGTGCATTCCCCGAGCACGCCAACGTATTTCGGGCCCGGCGCGAGGCCGGATGTCCTGGACATTGTTTTATCTAAGAATGTTCCATTTCCAATTCTAGTGGAAAGTATCGCGGAATTGTCTTCGGATCACAACCCGATAATATTCACCTTTGGGGCGAGGTTCATCACGCGGAGACTGCTCTTCGTCGGAGAGTTGATTGGGAGCAATTCGGAACAAATCTTGATCTTTTTGTGGAGGATATCCTTCGGACATCGGTAATGCGAACGAGCTCGAGGCATTGTCTGCCAGGTTCACTGAGGGTGTCACCAAATCTATTTTAAGAGCCACTACGATCTCTGTACCTTCATCTGACAGATGGCTTCCCCCAGAATTGGGGAACCTTGTAAGGGGAAAACGAAGGGCCAGGAAGAAAGCCCAGAGGACTGGCTGCCCGGCTGACAGGGCAGTGGCAAATTTTTTGTCCAATACCTTGCGGGATGAGCTCAGGGAGTTCAATAACGAGAGATGGTGGAATAGAGTGTCCTCTTCTTCGACTGAGGACGGGTCAATTTGGAAATTGGCTAGAACATTAAAGAGAACAAAGGCTCACACTATCAACCGCCCAATTCAGGGACCGAATGGTCTGGTCTATGACGATGCAAGCAAGTCTGAGGTGTTTGCCGATCATCTCGAGTCTGTCTTCGGGGGGGTCGAGTCTGATGACGAGTCCGTCGCTTTTGACGAAGAGGTTGATTTATTTGTTCATCGGCTGCCCAGTATGGAGGGTGAGCCAATCCATTCAACGGACGTAGCTGAAGTCCAGTCGTACATCAAAACGAGAAAATCCAGGAAGGCCCCTGGCAGTGATTTAATCACTAACACTGCACTCAAACGGCTGCCGGAGCGTCTCATCTGCAGCCTGGTCAACATCATCAATGCCATACTGTCTATCAGGTACTTTCCTTCCACCTGGAAACAAGCTCTAGTCGCGGCTATCCCTAAGAAAGGCAAAGACAGTCTCTTCCCGCAGAACTACAGGCCCATCAGCCTGCTTTCCAACCTGTCCAAAATTGCTGAAGCCATTATTTTAGTCCGTATCAAGGACGAGATTATAGACAAGAACGTTATTCAAGACGAGCAATTTGGCTTTCGGGAGGGGTTGTCGACGAGCTTCTTCGGATAACCAAAGAAATCAGAAACGCCTTTGAGAGACGCGAATCAACAGGAACGATTTTCTTGGACGTGGCCAGCGCGTTTGATTCGGTCTGGCACGACGGGCTTCTTTTCAAAATGAACGGTGTGGGATTTAACCCTAATTTGATCAATCTTGTGGCCTCTTACCTGGCAGACCGTTCTTTCAGCATCAGGATAGACAATGATGTTTCCTCCTCTCGGGGAATTGCGGCTGGTGTCCCCCAGGGGTCCCTCTTGGGCCCCACATTGTTTATTATTTACATGTCTGACCTTCCTAGATACTCGGGTACGCAGTCCGCTCTGTATGCGGATGACACGGCAATTTTCACAACTTCGAGATCAGACGCCTTGGTTTGCAAAAAATTACAGGGAGCGATAGACTCATATATTGAATGGTTTGACAAATGGCGTCTATCCATAAATAGGGACAAGTCGATTGCGATCAGATTCTCCAGGAAGAAGTCTGCGCCTCCGGAGAATATTTACATCGACGACGTTCGACTACCATGGAGCAAGTCTGTTAAATATCTGGGTATGACGCTGGACTTTAGACTAACTTTAGCACAGCACTTCTCTGAAGTCTCTCAGTGTTTCGTTGCGGCATGGTCGGTGGTCTCCCAGCTGATGTGCCGAAAAAGCCAACTCAGCCTCACGCTGAAGCTGATGGTCTACACAACCTCTTTAAGACCCATTCTTACATACGGCTGCTTGGTCTGGTCGAGCTCTGCTAAAACACACCGAACGAAGTTCAACGTACTCCAGAACAAGATTCTCAGGCAAATCACGAACGCTCCATGGTACGTCAGGAACGTCCAAATACACCAGGATCTGGGAATTCCAACCCTCCATCAGTATGCGGCAGGCCTAGCGGAAAAAACCTTGGAACGAGTCTCAAGATCAGAAAACCCTCTCGTGGAACATCTAGCACGCTTGGACCCGGATCGGCCTCCTCCCCTGACCAAGGTCAACAGGATCTCGACCACTACCTAGCCTCTCTGAATGGTCGATATCGGCCTCAACAACAACGCCAACGGATCCTACCGCATTGCATCATTCCGTTTTATTTCGTTTTGTGTTTTTGTTCCGTTGATTAAATAAAGTGTACCTTCATAATACCTTCGACCTGTGGCGACAACCAATACACTTATATGACTTCACTGAAAAAACAGCGGGGATGGTCCCGCACACTGGAAGACCATGGGGTTTAGGGATAACAATCCAGCCCTGGAATGAGACAGATCGACCATAGATTAGACAGTTAGTCTTTGAGCTATCGTCAACCAAGTAACATAAACCAAGTAACCAACCAAGTAACAACAGCGCGTAGAGTGTTCGCGTGCATTTTTGGACCTCTGTAATGAAGACAAGGATGGTGTATTGAGTCGAATTGTTACTGGAGACGAAACTTGGGTCCATCATTATGAACCTAAGTCCAAACAAGACTCCATGCAGTGGCATAAAAAGGGCACAGCACCTCCCAAGAAATTTAAAGTGTCACAATCAGCTGGGAAACTCATGGCAACGGTATTTTGGGACTCGGAAGGAATATTATTGATTGATTATAAAGATAAAGGTGTTTCTATAACCGGAGAATATTACGCTTCAATATTAGAGCGACTAAAAGAAGCCATTAAAGAGAAAAGACGGGGAAAATTGACGAAAGGTGTGCTGCGTTTGCACGACAACGCGCCCGTCCACAAGAGCCGCGTTGCGTTAGCTGCCCTGCATAAGGTGGGCTTCGAATTTGTGAAACACCCACCTTACAGCCCAGACCTGGCCCCGAGTGATTATTACCTGTTTCCGAAAATGAAAAAAGAGCTGCGGGGTAAAAATTTACTGCCGATGATGAAGTCAAGGAGGCAGTTTCGGCGTATTTTGCAGATAAAGAGAAATCATTTTTTATGAGGGTATAAATAAATTAATTGAAAGATGTGAAAAATGTATCCGTCTTGCAGGTGAATATATTGAAAAAGAAAAATAATTTGGTTTTTTTATTTCCACCCCTTATCCCCCATTCCGCGAATATAAAAACGCTCCCTCGTACCTAGTCAGGTTTATTTAAATTTTTCGGAAATAAATATAAATAATTTTAGCCACAAATAATTTAACTATATATCTAGCTATCCGTTTCTCTACTCCATTACCACCAAGGAGCGCAACAATATGTAAGGAATTTGATTTCAGCAAAAAACTAAAAACACTGTAATGTTATTCCGTCGGGCACTCATTCATAACTCAATTTTCGCTTGACAGATGTATATCCAGGTTTAGGTAATTGAAAATAAATAAAAACACCATATTTAATACGATATTTACGGAACCACATCTAGCTATTAGATCTGTGTCTTTTTGAATTAAAATAAGTCGATTATTTAAACTGCGTAGCATTAACACGATCGCACACATGCGAATAATGTTTGAATTCATTCATTTTCTTATTAGAATCATTAATAATTTATCCGCATATGTATGAGTCAATGTGAGGTTTGTGGCTTAATAGCCTTCTGACGTAGGAGGGGGGCGATCTTATTATAAGTCCAGCCAGCGACAAGGACAGAAGGATGTTAAATGCACCATAAAATTTCAATCATACGTTCTAAGGTAATTAATTAATTTTATGTCATTAAATTTGTACAAAAACACACTCAAACATTGTAACAAACTTACAGCATTAATTCATCACACAAGACGAAGAAAAAGTAGGTAGTAATGAAATCAACAATTTTACGGTAACTCTGTATACCACGATTTTTGACCGGACCTCTAGAAAATTAATCCCAAAATGACGGCTATAAACAGTTGAAATCCGCTGCGTGGTTTTAAGCGAGGCACACATATACGCGGTCAGAGCGGTGGGGGTGGCGGTCTACAGCGGTAGTTCTCATCGCACACATTTGTGCGGTAGCGGTGGCGTATTTATGAGCCGACTAGGTACAGCTTTTCATTGATTATGTAGTTATCCTAATAGACAACTATAAAAATGTGGGGTTATAATTGAGGTGTCAGCTTTAGGATAACAAATAATTAGATATGCCCAATGCATGCCATAGGGTGTCACATATACGAAAAGGTGGACAAGATTCAAATTTCAAGAAACTGTATTCTTTGAAGACATTGGCCTTTTAAAATAACAGTACTTAAAGATGATCATACTGATGAAGATGACTTAACAAATGCATTAACGAACATTAGTGAAAATGTCCGTAAAATCCGCCTCTCAATTGTTTCATGTTCCTCGAACAACATTAGCATACAGATTAAAAAGAAAGTTGCCAGAAGATTGAGTATTGAAGAAGAAAATAATCTGGTAAAGTAGATAATAGAATTAGACTACAGAGGTTTTCGATCTTGTTACACAATACCAGTTGCTGGATTCTGTTCAATCATTATGCAAGTCTTTAAATAAAACAACAAAGTTTGTAAACGGAAGGCCGGCGCGGAAGTGGTACGAGCTATTTTTAAGACGACACCCTGAAGTTTCAATTCGTATGCCACAAAATTTAACAAATAGCAGAGCAAGTCTAACAAAAAGTAAAATAGAGAACTGGTTTCTAGAATTCCATCAATATATTTCGAAAAAAAAATTACTTGATGTGTTTAATGACCCTAAGAATTTTAAATTCGGATGAATCGCTCTTTTTCATGAGTGCCAAAGGTGATAAGGTATTAGTGCAAATAGCCAGTAAAACAATATATTCTTTTATCAATAATGACGAGAAGGAATGTTTGACCGCTTTGATAACTGTGATTGCAGCTGGGGTAGTTGCACCTCCTATGGTGGTACTTTCTTACAAGAGAATACCTTCACATTTTGTATTTACAATTCCTCCATTTTGGGGTGTTGGAAAAACGGAATCAGGTTGGATGACAGCCGAGAGATTTTTTGAATATGTTGCAAATATTTTGCATCCATAACATACCTTTGCCTGTTCTGTATTTTGTTGATGGTCATGCAAGTCATCTTACCCTAAATTTAAGTGACTTTTGTAAAATTATTTAAAAGATAGATATGTAACAAAACATGAAATTGTCTGTCAGATATGTAACCATATACCCTTACAATGTAGCATACCGCAGAAAAACTCCAAATATTTCTAAATCTAAAGTTATAACATTTCAAATAAAATTTCTTGCCTTAAGGTGTCATCCATAGGTGCCTTTACCTTAGAGTAGCTAGATCCAGATAACAGAAGTATTTTTGAAACATAGCCACAACAAATTACAAAGAGATAACAAATGGTTGACACGAAAATATAGGCGTTTTCGATTTTCTGTGAAGCTATCAGTAATACCGCTATTCATCCACTATCCGCTGCTGTTGCAGTCATAATTAATCACCTCAACCTGAATATAATCGTGACTTCTAGAACGGATCTTCGACTTATTTCTATGATTAACTTTAATTTTAAAATATCAACAGGAGTCTTCTGCTTACAAATATTGAAGATAATCTATTTTGTGGAAAATCTGAAACTACATAATTAATTAACTGCATATTAAATACTCGAGTTTAATATTAAAACTTTATACCAATAAATGAATTATTTGAGTAATTTAACAAGTATACGTTTATAATCGAGATGTTACTAATTATAAAAGAATTTATAATTTTTTCCATCCAAACGTTGAAATTGGCACGCATCCAAGATATTTCGATCAATATACAACTTAGAAAGCGCTCATAAAATTCGCTTTCATTAAAAATATTGTTTCTAAAATAAAGGAAACTTTAGATATCCTTCCGTGACCGTCCTTCATAGCTTTCCGAAATAAAAGCTGTAGCAATGAATCGTAGCTTTGAATGCAAAAACGATTTATGTAAACTTATTAGTAGTTACAAGAAAAATTATTACACCTCCATATTTTCTGAGTATCCATTATCATAGCTTTTATAAACTACACTAACAATTATAAAATATATTGGTCTTATATCTGTATGAGGGTGAGGTGGAGAATTCTCGGTGCAGCACACACACGGCATTCGTGTCAATGGTCTTTTGTATGATAATTGTACGCGATTCATGATAACGAACTTCTGAAAAAGTTATCTATAAGTTTTCGTCAAAATATTCTTCTTAAAGCCGGCTTTTTATGCAGATGTGTCGCATATGTTTACAAAATTGATTTATTTATTTGATTTATTTTTAGAAATGAAAATCTATCCTAAGTTGGTAACGATTCCTTAAGAAGTCCACTCCTTTAAGTTCAACAACAACAAAATAGATGACTAATTTTAAACGTGACTGCAGATCTCTGATAAACTACCACCATAGATAAAAATATCTAAAGAGTGTACAACGGGGATTAAAGATGTATGAGCGCTGAAACAGTAAAAAATGCTAAGTTTGGTTTATCTGCCGAATAGACCAAGAAAAGTGTACTCTGCAAAAGGGACTGATTAGCACCTTTAATTGGCGTTATACTCGTAGTTTGTGAATGTTCAATTAATTTTTAATACACCTGTTGAAATCCCTCGAAATGTTTCTGTAAATGCGTTTGAATTGTTTATTAAAATTTAGAATTAGTTATACTGGATAAGTTTAATGTAAGAATAGTAAGCGATTTTAATTTTCCTAGTTTCTCTACCGGCTGTTGTGTTTCTCTACTATTTGTTCGAAAACTCAATTTTTGCATAACATCTGTGACTCATAAATTGAAACAATACAACCATATTTTAAATTCAGACCAGCGTCTTTTAAATTTGATTTTGTCAAATATTAATGGTAATATTTTTGTAGATTATACGCAACTTCCGCTTGTACCTACCAATCCCTATTATTCTACTCGGTCAATTACAATTAAAATATTCAATTTATATCCCCTATCTTCCAATCTGCGACTGATAACACTGGTCAACAGGGTTTTTTTTTCTTACACTCTGATACGTGTATGTTATGGACTTTTTCATTGTAATTCTGAAAATATTTTCAAAAATTGGCTATCACGTCAGGTTTCTGAGAAATGTTTTCTTATACATATATGTATTACATGTACTATATGTCTAAAGATATTTTTTATGAGTAAGTTAAAAGAAACTATCAAGTTATTATCATACTAACGAGCATGTCTGAACAGGATTTAACCTGTTTGGGCTTCATTTGTACGTCATAGTCGTTAAACCACTCCCTTTTTTTCTCTAGAACCAATCAAATCAAGGAATTAATAGATCTGTGCATATGTGAGTATATACATATAAGATCCTACAGTCACGTTATTCGACTCAAATTGACTGTATGGTAGTAACAATTGTTAAACGTTTTTTAAATTTGCAATGTCCCGTGGGTGTGTAAACAATCCTAACAGTTTTTGTATGTACAAACATATATGGAGAATTCACCGTTCAACAGCATAGGCAAAATATTACACCGTTAATAGAAAAATCGTATAACCTTTATTTTAAATAAAAAATTACAAATCAAGACAAGTTGTGGACCCCTCACAATGTCTGTGCACGATGTGTTGTTACTTTGAGGAGCTGGATAAAAGGTAAGAGCATAGCTATGCCATTTGGTAGGCCTATGATTTGGCGAGAACAAGGAGATCATTTGACAGACTGCTACTTTTGTTGTACAAAGACCTTCAGGTTGTCCAGTAAAAACAAGGATAAAATTACCTATCCTAATTTACCTTCTGCCACTCGTCCAGATCCTCATTCAGAAGCTTTGCCAGTACCACGTCCTATGGATGTTTCGAACCAAGAACATATGTTGAAACCGAGATAGAAGAATAGATTTCAGAGTTGTCGGACACGGATGAAGAATATTTGTCATCTCAGGAGGACACACTTCATTTAATAAATCAATTGGAATTAAATGACTTAGTTCGAGATCTCAATTTATCAAAAACTCAGGCAGAAATATTAGGATCAAGACTGCAAGGATGGAAATTGTTAGCTCCGTGTATTACGCGTATTTCTGTATATCGAAATCACCAGAAAGAACTGTCATAGTATTTCTCAACTGAAGAAGGTCTTTCATTTTGCAAAAAGGTTGACGGTTTAATGCAAGAATTAGGTTACAAACACCAACCGGAAGAATGGCGTCTTTTTATAGATGCTTCTAAATTGAGTTTGAAAGCTTTCCTTCTACATATAGGAAACCTACCCCTCCATTCCTGTTGGACATGCCGTGCACATGACGGAAACATATGATAATCTGACACGTCTCCTTCATAAAATCAATTACAAAACCTATAAATGGTACATCAGTGCTGATCTCAAATTCGTTGCAATTCTACTTGGTCTACAACTTGGATTCACAAAGTATTGCTGTTTCCTCTGTGAATGGGATAGTCGAGCGAGAAATTTGCACTATACTGTTAAGCATAATCGTCAACCAAAATACAATATACTCCTGGAGAAAAGAACGTAGTCCATAGTTCGTTGGTAGAGCCTCATAAAATACTTTTACCGCCATTACACATAAAATTAGGTATGATGAGGAATTTCATCAAAGCATTGGACAAAGAGGGACCAGGATTTCGATACCTTAAACAAAAATTTCCTAATATATCTGAGGCAAAACTTAAAGAAAGGATTTTCATAGGATACCAGATTAACTGTTACAACAGGATCGAGAATTTGACGTACTCTTAAGCGATTTAGAACGGACTGCTTGGAATGCATTTAAAAGTGCGACAAAGAATTTCTTAGGAAATAAAAAGTCTGAAGATTACAAGGAAATTGTTAATGAACTTCTTAGAAGTGACCATGCATTAGGCTGTAATATGAGTTTTAAAATACATTTCTTGCATTTGCACCTGAACGTCTTTCTCCCCGACTCTTGGCGATGTTAGTAACGAGCATGGGGAAAGATTTCATCAGGATATTTCCACTATTGAAAAACGCTATCAGGGCAAGTGCAATAGCGAGATGCTTGCTGACTGCTGTTGGACTTTAATTTCGGAATGTTCTTCATCCCAATATAAAAGAAAAGTGAAAAGAAAGACTTTCTAAATACGTCCCAGAATAGCATATACTTAGTTAGTGTTAGTATTGTATGATTGATATGAACTTCATTTGTTTATAATACCAGACGTGATAGCAGATATTTGTTTTTATAATAATTATTAGGAATGTAAAACAAAATAAGTTTGTAAACAAAAGAAATTTGTTGTTCTGTGTAATATTAGTTCAAAAAATAAGTAGGTATCCAAGCAACAATTTGTGACTGAAGTTACAATGCGACGGAATAATTAAATTAATAATATTGTAGTGAAAATGGTAACCCAGGTCATAAGAAAACTAGAGTGTTTATTAGTATCACATGAGTGTCATTGGTAACCGGTGAAATTTTAGTTAGAAGCAAAACTAATAGTATCTTCTACCTAATTTGCCAAGTGCTCAAATGGTTTATTTTTTAACCAACGAGTAACTTATTTCACTTTTTGTGTAGCAAATTAAAATAGATGTTCAACTCAATACTAACGATTTTGCTTATGGGGGGGGGGGCAGTTTCCAGGAGACGGAACGGGGTGTTTAGTGGGTTGCAAGTTAAAACAGCGGTGATAACGACAAGAGATTATTTTTATATCCAGTTTCCTAAAACATTGCAATGCGCATGCGCGATTTCATCCGTTCATCCATTTTTGTATAAGTCTCATGTGTTTACGTCGTTGTATGGAAATATAATGGGTTTTTTCCTTCGACGAACGGTTAGTGATCGATTTCCGCACAATTTTATATCTATGATTTTATTTGTTATTAAACGCATAAAACATACTGACATAAAATTGTTCGTTAATCGACCAAAAACCGTCAGTAAAAAGAAAGCTATTTTCGTGAATAAAAATATACAAGATCTTATGCAAATTAAAATACAGAATAGAATGTTGGTTGCCTACTCTTGTCAGCATATATCCGAATCAATGCCCATTTTCCATGCAATAACTAACTGAAAATATCCTAATCAACTTAATAACCTGGCAAGACTGTAGCGAGTGATGATGCCATACCTTATTAGATACACAAGTAATGCTATTATTATATAAACCGTTGGCTATTATCATTAATCTATCCATGAAGACATCGGTTTTTACTTATTCTTAGAAGAAAGCAAGCTTAATGGCAATTCATAAATAGAATGATCCTTCAATGCTTTTGCCGGCCTATTTCAGTTTTATCATTTTACGAAAATTTATGAGCATGCGATCTGCACATGCATCTTCAATAATATTAAAATGAGGCTTTCATAATACTAGAAAACACGGTTTCATACGTAGCAAATAGCTGCAACGCAATTTGTCCCCGGTTAACACCTTTCATAGTCGTAGTCAAATTAATATCCGTATACTAATTTTTCTCGGTAAAATTGACCATGGACTATTACTACAAAAACTCAGCATCTTTGGAATGACTGGACACTGCCCAGATCACCTGAAATCCTACTTATAATCGCAATATAGGAGCTTGTCTTCTACAATCTTCTTGGTTTACGAATGGTCTGCAACCAATAGACTACTGATTAATAGGTGTAGCTCGGTATCGTATACACGTAATAATACACCTATTTTATTGCGACACTATATTAGTAGATGTTGTTTTCGACAACTGCATGAACTTTATCGACAATCTAGCATCAAAATCTTCAAAACGATTCAAACGTCGTAAGAACGTCGATCAAAAATTACTAAAATCTCTTCGTTATATTCAAATGATTATTAGTTCCCTAGAGTATTGTTTCATAATCTAGTCATCATATTACTTTTATCAGAAGCTATCACTGAAACGGCTTCGGAGACGTTTTTAGAATCCCTGTCTTTTAACTGAAAAATGTATGTCCCCCTCAACGTAACTTCCGCCATTACCATAACTTTTCCTTATCCATGCCGGAAAGCAATTTATTACAAAAGGCACCATTGTATCGTATGCGTACAATTACTACGACGATACTTTTGTAAATTTAATTCATTTTCAACTGCATCTTTGTCTGAAAATTGTATCCCGATCCATCTACCGCTTCGCTGTTAGGAGTAAAATGATTAACAGCATGGCGCTACAAATATAAAGATACTGCTATAACAAGGCCATTTGAACACATTTAGCCCGCATAACTTACACATCAAGAATTGCACGATAGTTAGACAAGCAATATACAGCGTAAGAAGCAGCTGCAACTAGCACCCACCACAGATAAAATTATTATTACCTTAAAAGGATAAAATAATTATTACCTTAAAAGGATAAAATCATAACTAGCGTACACTATGCAACTGGAATAAAAAATTCCTGAGAAATTTGTCACTCCAGATTGTAGAAGAAAAAAATCGTCCTTTAGTAAATACTTTTATTACATATATGTATACTTGGCTACAAACGTGTTTCTGATATTGAAAAACTGACAAATATGATAACAAATTATCGTAGTACTCACGTTTCACTTCCTCTTCTTCAATTTTTCCAACATCCAAAAAAATTGTAACTGGAGAATGTTTTCATTGGGAAGCGTATCAGAAATCTTCCATTCCAAGTAATCCCAATCGTAATAAATGCAACTTCCAAAAATTATTATCGTTAGGAGCGAAAGACTCTACATACATAAAGTCACATATGTAGATAGTGAGTAAACTCAACTGTCAAACGAATGGTAACTTTTTATTGTCTTTTTTCCTTTTATTTGAAAACAAATCGCCATGAATGTCATCTATTTAGTAGATTACACATTAAACTACGGTGTGAATGCAGCAGAGGTTCTAGATATACGTATTAGCAAGTACGTGAAGTTGGAGACCAGAACTAACTAGAAACAAATTTTTGCTGTCGCAAAGAAAATAGTCGATAATTTCGCAAATAACTTATAAATGAGCTCGCCTTTTTCTTTCGGGCTTCGAATAAGGAGCAAATTATCCGCAAATGTTTGGTACGAGAGGCAAAATTCGCAAGGATGAAGTGATTTTAGCTTTTTAAAAAATAATTTAGTTGCATTAAATGTAATAATTACAGAATCACACGAAACAAAAATATACATTTCTAACCGACTTTTTAGCTCAGTAGCGAGTTTGGCAAGTTCGGATCGCTTAATATTTACACAAGTCAGTTTAAATTTACTGACTTTTCGTTCTTCCCACCTTACCAATCCAATTGTGGGTGTATCTGGATGGACATGTCCAGCAAGTTTATATTAGTACTGTTGATTCAGGAAACGAGACTTCTTACTCCGAAGCGTGCTAGTGTCAGCAATTCTCGATCCAACAATATCAAGCGTACAAATGTTACCTGTCGATACTCAAGCAAATTACATAACTGGGACGGACAATATCAAGCGATGATAACATGTTGCGACAAAAGGATAAGATGTGTCGGGTAAAATAGAGTGTAAACAGTATACGCCATACTTTGTAACAATGTAGATATTTCTTTTCTCTGCCAATGAATACTTTCATTAATATAAGTTTCCTTCTTGTTTTAGTGCCTATGAGGTTTTAATTTAAATCCTCTTGGAATTGTAAATTTGAAATGTAGCCACGATAACACAGAGTTGTATGAAGATTTTGTTGTAGTTAATAATACAGCACAGCCATTGTTAGGTTTAGATACGTGTGTTAAATTAAGAAAGTTAATCTTAATAAATTAGTTAGTAAATCTGATTTTATTGATAAAAATCTGGATATCTTTGAAGGTCTTGCCAAATTTGATGGTAAATGCAAAATAAATTTGAAAGTAAATATACACCGGTAGTAAGATCTCCACGTAGCGTTTCATTAACTTTGTGTAATAGACTAAAAAACACTTTTAGAATTAGAGAAAAAAGGAATAATTTCTAAAGTGGAGGGACCTAAAGGGTGGGTAAATAATTTAATTGTAGTAGAAAAAAAAGATGGTAGTTTGAGGATATGTCTAGATCCGCAGGATTTAAACAAATGTATTAAAAAATAAAATGTATTGATTCCCACATTGGAAGAATTGAGGACTCAATTGTGTAATAAAAAATTGTATACTGTATTAGATTTGCGTGAAAGGTTTTATCACATTGAGCTTAATTCTAAATCAAGTGAATATTGCACGTTTTCAAGTCCATTTGAAAATTACAAATTTTATCGCTTACCTTTCGGTTTGAATATAGCTCCAGAATATTTTCAAAAATCAAATTCAAAAAACTTTTCAGATTTACCTGGAGTATTTGTGTATTTTGACGAGATATTAGTTTCTGGTGAGACAGAAGAGGAGCATGACAGAAACTTAGAAAAAATTATAAAGAGAGCTAAGGAGAAAGGTATTAAGTTTAACAAAAACAAGCTTCAATATCGCGTAAAGGAAGTTACTAACTTGGGACATCAATTTTCAGAAAGGGGTGTTAGATCAGATGATAGCAGAGTTGCTGCAATTGTCAATATGCAAAATCCTAACAAGAAAGATCTTCAAAGATTTCTGGGTATTGTAAATTACTTGAGGCAATATATACCAAATTTATCGGACTTAAACGCATCATTAAGGGAAATGTGTAAGGAGGGTAATACTTTTCAATGGTTACCGTTGCATGACAATATTGTTTGTAAATTAAAAGATATTATTAGTAAAGCGCCTTAGCAAACTTTGATGAACAACAAGAAATTACAGTACAAACCGATGCTTCCAAAGACGGAATAGGTTGCTGTTTGCTGCAGGAGGACAAGCCTGTATGCTATGCTTTCCATTATATGCAATGATAGAAAAAGAATATTTAGCGCTTGCGTTTGCTAAGAAGAAATGTCATAACTTCATTTATGGCAGAATAGTCAATGTAGTAACGGATCATAAACCGCTTGGTGGTATAGCTAATAAGGAGGTTTCGAAAATTGCATCATCTAGACATCAGCGGATGCGGATTAAATTATTGAAATATAATTTAATAGTAAAATATTGTCCAGGCAAATACATGTTCCTAGCAGATGCACTTTTTCGTGCTTATTTGTTAAAATCAGATGAAACAGATGATAAAATAGTTCAAATTTAAATACGTCAGAAACCAAAAAAGCTGAATTTAGAAAAGCTACTAAAAGTGATCCAAAGTTAATTCAAATTATAAACTTTTATTATAACGGATCGCCGACTAGCATTAAGAAACTTAGTGATGATGTAAAATCATTTTTTAATATTAGAACAGATCTCACTGTAGAGAATAGCCTAGTGTTTTTTCAAAGTAGAGTTGTAGTACCTACAGCGTTACAAAAATCAATTTTGACATCATTGCATGAATATCACTTAGGGATTACTAAAACTCAAGCTAGAGCTAAACAAGCTGTTTATTGTCCTAACATAAATAATGATATCAAGGCTGTAATTTTAAAGTGCGAAATATGTGAACAATTCAGAAAAGCTAACATTAAAGAACCACTCATTCCTCATGCAATACCAGATTTACCGTTCAATAAGGTTACGTCTGACATATTAGAATTTAACAATGAGAGTTATGTTGTAATACAAGATTATTATAGTAAATGGTTAGAAGTAGTACTGATTAAAAATAAAACTATAATGATGAAATAATTAGGGTATTTAAAAACATATTTTCAACGCACGGTATGCCAAAGATCAGATAATATGCAGTATAATTCTTATATGCGTCTGACTGGAATTTTGTAATTATAGCTGGTTCGCCGAATTACCCTCGGAGTAATGGATTGGCGGAGAGAGCGCTCCAAACCGCCAAACGCATTTTGAAAAAGTGTTTTTTATGATAACAAAGATTTAGAAATTTGCTTATTAGAGTATAGAAATTCACCAATAATTGGACTTGGCACTACACTATCGCAATTATTAATTATTATTTCTCAAAATGACATGTAGAATGCTAATAGGTTACAAAAAGTACGATCATTTGAAAGTCGCCATTGTGACACTATTAGAGTGTGGATTATGGTGGGTTTTGAAAATTTATTTACTCAGATACATAAAAATAGTAATTATATACCAAGGGAGACATTTTTCTCAGCCGAGTAGCATATGGCTAAGAGGCTGAGAAAAATCTTCTCTGCCGTGGTTTATATACTATTTTTTCCACTACTAGCATATTTAACCGCTTTCTCAATGATAATGTAATATAATAACCCGTTCCGATAATTGTTTAATTTAAGATATCCATAGAAAAGTTAAGTCTGTAAAAACAAATGAATAAACATTTAATGTCAAATTGAGATTTTATTATTCATGTCTTGTCACAATACCAAAAAAAATGTCAGACAGTAGTTGTACTCCTCCAGAAATCCGCAAGGAAGCCAATCAAATAGAGTATCAAAAATACTGGTACGTCAGGAATTAACATGACCTGCCATAATTGCGCTATTAATTATTATTTTAATAAGTAGTGTTTACCAAATTACGTATTTCCTGCTTTGTTTATTCATGTTAAATGTTAACCTAACCTTTTTTCTTGAATTGCGGATTTCATTCGTGCATCTATACGACATCTATGGTTTTATATTCAAATTATTTCTATTCTATACATTTTTATTGAATAAATCATAATTTTATTATTGTCAATTGTTTTTATTATTTACTAGTAGGAGATAATTTTTATTATTGACTACTAGGAGAGAAATTCATCTTCTCGGCCCGAAAACATATCTACCAAATAATGACGTCTTCTAACGCTAGTAGTGGAAAAAGTAGGTATACTAATAATATGAAATTATATTTTGGCTGGAGCACTTCTATCAGGGGCCTTGTAAGTTGACACAATAAAATACTAAATCAAATAGTAGTTCATAGCGTCATAATAAACGGTAAATAAATAATGTATAATGGCAGTAGCAATTATTATTTTTCATACACATATTGCAGTGTTCGTAATGTAATTATAAAGTTTAAAATAAATAAAGACAATTAATTTTCCTAGATTTATGCTAAAAGATTTATACGATACTAAAATATTTGTGTGCGATACTAAAATATATGTACATGAAATCATCCTTTCGCAGTATGTTTCACCTGCGTTTCTTCTTCCGTTAAACCTATTTATATTTTATGATTTTTGTTAAGTTTCTTCAATACTATCTTATAAATATTATATTATATTTCACATATTGTTCTTTCAGTAAAGTATCTGCTCTCCTTCTCTTTTTTCAGTGTATTTTCGTTCATTTTCTACTTTCTTTTCTGACGTTTCTTTTTTTTTTGCTTATCTGTCTGTCACTAGATCTTCCTTTTGCTCCATTTCAAAATCTCCGTATAGTATGTTTCATGTTGTGTAACAATTAATTTGAATATCCGTTGACCTAAATTAAAACTCACGATGAGTGATCACATAACAGTACGTTAAATTTAGCTAACTTCAACAACACACAGACATTATTCAAGATAAAAAAAAACGTAGAACACCTATAAAGAAGCTATAAAATGTACTCATTTACAGTAGCTTGATTTCAGAAAGCACTTCCTTATTGTAACAATAACACAAGGTGAGAAATAGTCTAATCCGTTCAAACTAATTATATTCAATACAATATGTTATACAAGCTTCTAAATTAAACATCATGAAAACAGTGTACGTATATCCAAAATGAAAAGTAGCAGAAAATATTAACCAAAATATCTAACAGGAGACTTTACAGGCACGTAAACAATAACCTCAAATCTCATCCCAGACAGCATTTTATAGACAGCATTTTATAGATGTCTTATTTAGGTCTGTATTATGCCTGAACGCCTACAGATATAAAAAAGACATCTTATCGATGTAGTTCTAAAGACGTCTCACGGATGTTCATTTATGGCATTCATGAGACGTTTCTCAAAAGTCTCAAAACCACATTTTAGACGTTTTGTATAACAAATTCGTAAAAATGTGATACAAGTTAAGCACTTTATTTACTTTTTTAATAATACAATTTAATAAGTGATTTAGTGTTCCCCGTATATTCAACCAATCAGCGTTTACTTTAACATATTATGCTATTATGGAATACTAGCGTGGGGGAATGCCTCTTTTACCCAGTTACAGAGAGTTTTTCGCATACAGAAAGCAGCTGTACGTAGTATTGTAGCTGTAAGCTTTGACGAGCACTGTGTGCCAATTTTTCGCCGGTTGGGCATAATGTCATTGTTTTCAACCGTCGTTTATGAAAATTTGTTGTATATAAAGAACCGTGTTGGCGAGATGCCCTGCCACCGGGACCTGCACAATCACGACACTAGAACAAAAAATAATATCGTACCAGAACGCCACCGAATAAATAGATCACGATCTATGGGAATCGACTTCTTTAATGCTCTGCCTCGGGACCTGGTTGCTCTGCCGATGTTGAAGTTTAAAAAATCTATTAAAACAATATTAATAAACATGTGCCTCTATAATATAAATGATTTTTACACTGAAATCAGGCATTGGAAATCGTCAACTTGCAAACTCTAATGTGTTTTAAATCTCCTCTCTTTGCTTCCCTATTATGTATTTTGTTTTGTTGTATTTCTGTATGTACTACTATTAGATACATCTGTACTAATACCTTTGACGGGTCCATAAATGTGTATTTAACGGACAAATAATTGTATCTATCTATCATATCCATAGATGAAATATAATATAGATGCGTCAGATAACATATGTCAATCATAACCATGTTTTGCGCCATCTACTGAGTACGTTCGCATTATTATGCGAAAGCGCGACGCTTAAATATACCAAAGCGTACGATGCATTTTATTTCAATTTATATTTAATGAATTAATACAAAACATAAATAACAAATATGTATATATAAGTTATATTGTATTTTTATGAATAAGGTAAATTATAAAAGGATAACATATTTGATAGAAATAAGGGTCGATTTCGTAATAAAACCTAATGCCGTATTATTATTTAAAGTCACTATTAAATACAAATTGACTTTCATAAAAAAAATAGTGTTATGCGATCATTAATTGATATATTCCTAAGTCCTTTTTGATGTACCGTTAAAGTACCATACTCATTACTTAACCGAGAATAAACCGAATGAAGGACATTATTATGAAATCGGACCGTAAGTACATAAGAATTCTGTATACAATAGAATTTTTCTATACAATAGAAAAAAGAAACAGAAATTTAAGTTAATGATGAGTAATTATATTATTTATAAACCATTTAGCCCCCTGCTGCAATTTGTTTATAATATGAATAAAAGTCGGAGTTGATGCTTTTACTGCTGTGGCCGGTTTAAATACAGAGAAATACGAAAATTTTATGGTAAGTATTTCAGATCCGGTTCCATAAGAAGACTTTCATGGCTATAGGTTGAGACCATACATTTTCACTACATATATTGTTATGTTATAATTTGGCAAATTCTCAGCTGGAACTTCTTCAAAAATTCTCCGAAAAATGATTGTAAGTGAAACCTTTTTTCATTAGTATGAAGCAATATCGTAGAATACTACCAAAATAGGGCACCCATAGAAATAATATTCAAATCATACTAAAACAACATAATATTAATAACTCAATTCAAAACTACCTTAGTCCACTGATAAAAATAGGTGAAAAGCGCACGATCGCTGAAATGTTAAAATTTTTGCCGCAACAACAAAACGCATAATGAGAATTAGGCCGAAAGCTTACTTGGAATATTTAAAACTGAATATGCAGTAGACAACAATCTATTATTAGACCCACATTGATCATTAGTAAAATGATTTATACAAACTCGTCGATTTTAATATACATTTTCTGGTGGCAAATTATCATTCATCATTACAGTACTTGATCCATTTTTTAAACATCCATATTTTTCGCTGGATTAGGAAAACAGTGTCTGCTACCATATTTTACTACAAAACCATTTTTATAACGCAGCGTGGACCTTCCATATTAGTTAATTATTAAATTATGATAATATGCTAGAACACTAAAATAATTAACATGCAACTAAATACAAAGTGAAACAATAAAACCAAAGTAATTAAATATTGTGTTTGAAGAAAGAAAAGAACTCGAAATAATCAATAATATTGAACACAACGCTTAAACCAATTATACATTGACAATAATTTGACAAATGTCAATTAAATCAAAATTAAACAAATTAACATTTGAACAGCATTATTGCATTGCAGCGCCTCTCATGGGGACGTTCGCATTAAAAATATTGGTAGTAGTCATGGTAATCTAGTGAAACCGGCCTGATCATATCACGTACATCAGCGCCATCTCACATCGTCTTCCAGGGGGTGTAAGGTCGAATATCCCAAGTGGAACTGTCATGGCTACGGAATTCTTGGTATCCGCAAGAGGTCGCTATCAATCACGAACGTCACAAATGCAGACGCCATGTCTTTTGTCATTATTTACCCAAGTTTTGTGTCGTGTTGTTGTGTTGTTTACACCATATGGTCTACAGTTTTCGACTCCTGTATTGTGTTATATCGTAATATCGATCAACTTGTGTGTATTTAGTAATGATTTAGTATTAGTGTTGTGTTACATAGTGTATTATAAACAATTATAGAGACTTTAAAATAAAATTTATTTTGATAGGTAGTTATAAAATATTCAAATTATACAAGTCTTATAATATGTTTTATTTAGATGAATGTAGCAATTTGTATAAACAAGCTAGATTATTAAGAAAATATAAAAAATAAATTTGTATTGAATTTGTTTTTATTTCCTTATTGGTGGATACTACAGTACACATACCTAAAAAAAAGTTAAAGTTTGATGTATGGCCGTGAAAAACTCAAACTATTTCGGACTTCAAAGAGATAATTTAGATTGGAAAAAGTAGTTGTAGTTCTTTCACTAATTTTTGATATTCTCCCGATAATTACTTAATACAAAAATCAGTAAACTATAATTTTTTTATGAAAATGAATATTGTGTGAGTAATTATTAGCAGATTATCAAAAAACAGTGAAAGAACTATCCATACTTATAATACAAATTTAAATTTTACCCTTGACTGATTTCAATTTTACCGCCTTGAGTTCTTGATCCCCGCGAGATGGAGCTATTTACAAGGAACCACCTAGTTTTTAGGGACTTTACAATCTATACTGTTTATCTATGTCGTCTTCGAAACTGCGATAATTTTAATAGCGATCGACTTGGTTTGACTACTTCCAGTTGACGGCGTTTGAGGTTAATTGTTTAATTCTGGTTTCAATTTCACAGTTTTAGTTTAACGGGTTTCACTTAGTTTTACTTTCTTAATAGTTAAAATATAGTGTCAGTGTTTAGATATGTAACTTCTTTATAAGGTGAATAGTTATCTCCAGTAATTTTTCATTTGTATTAAAAAATGTTTGTATAGACCATCAACGATTGTCGAAGAATAATAAGGATGTATAAGTTGCTATTCACACATGGCTCAGAAGAACGCCGGATCGGAGACATATTGGGGATGTATAAAAAAATGACCCTGTAAATTTAATCTTATAAGATATATATATATTATATATTAAGAGCATTATGGGAAAACGCGAACATTTGGATAGGCAAATAGCGTTCCAAGACTGCAGTATAGGTAGCATAGTTCAAGGTTATTTATGATAAAATCTGTGAAATAGTTGATATATTCGTGATAGATATTGGTAATTTTCGGTATAATTATAAAGCAGTTTCACCAGCAGTTTTTTTTACTGCAGTTGTATTTGAGTATTATTTTTAGTTACTTACTTTATATTTATGTTACTGTAAGTTTTATTGTTATATATCGTTTTTAAGGTTAAACATTCAACAGTCGGTACTTTTTAAAATAATTTTTAAAGGAAGTTCAGTTCTATAGAAGTTTACGAAATTAATTTTATTTCATCATCAATAAATAATATGAAATTATAAGTTTATATACTTATATGTTGTTATACAACTTATACCAATATATCTATTTACTGTCGATACTTCTTTTAATTCTTCCGTAATTTGATGTAGGTATTTTATTTGTGACTTCACAAGAATAAATTTATACACGTTCATGAATTTTTGAATTCAATAGGGGATGTGCATGCATTGCAGAATATATTTATTTACGTGGTTTTTGAGTAGAATAATGTTTCTGATTACCAAAAAGTAATAAATATTTAACAAAAAATAATACCGTAACAAATATTCAACGATTGAATTATTTGAAATATTTAAAAATGTGAGTCATCGCAAAACGGACATGACGTAGAAGTACAGTAAATATTCGCCAAACTGTCAGATGTCACGTCAATTAAAAGAAAATCTTAATCATATCTTAATCTAATACCGGTATCAAGCTGACAAGCACGGTTTGTTTACTGCAAATCTACGTCACAGACGACAGCCATATTGAACACTGCGTTTTCGCGCCGCTAATAATAATTTGAATTTATATATTTTTTATTTCTTAAATGACTTGTTATTTCAGCGAAATAATATATTCACGCAATTTTATAGCGCAAAAATCATTTTAAAAAAATGTTTCAAAAAAATATTATTTTTCCCTATTACTTACTTTTAGAATGGTCGTCTTCAGTTAGCACATTAGTAAGTCACAGGTACGTAATGATGAGTCAAGTACCGCACTGAATATCTACATGCTAATAGTACCAATACCTACAGCGTAGGTATTCAGTTCACTACTTCACTAATCTGTATCTACCGGTGACTTACCGTTGCGCTGACTGAATACGACCACTGTTATGATTTGTCTGGTAGCTAAGCAACCTATACCTACTCCAGCTTAGTACGTATTGCCTATCCAAATGTTTGCAGTTCCCCATATCGGTACCCAATTTCTGCATGTGAATGAATGTGCTTATGCTATCTAGTTCTATCTTTCTCAAATCAATGATCTAGATGATACATATACTCAATCCAAGGGCTTCTAACTTTCAGTCAATACCCCTCTGTCAACGTATATAATTTTTTCTCAATCCGACCCTGCGTTTCTTCCACACAAAATGGCGTGAATAGCCTGAAGGTCAATCTGTCTTAAAAAATCAAAAGTGTCTGTAATGTTTGTTATGGTGTTGAATAAAACACTATGTTTATGTTTTAACAATAACTGTAATCTAACTCTAGTATTCTGTAAAGACCGTTCTATATCACAACATGACGTGAACTGTCAACTCTTATATCTTTTTATCCTATACATTCTATTGTACATACAGGGTTAATATTTATACAGTTTACTAAACATACATATATAAACACTACATTTCCTCTTCTGTTTCATTTTCATCACACGTGTACTCAGCGAGGTATTTTGGTCTTCTTTTTGTACGGACAGGTCGAGGGCTAATTTCTTGAGATTCAGGTACTTGGTCCTGGTTTTCATATTCTTGCTTCTCGTCTTCAGGTACTTCTGCGTACGAGGTACATGGTATTGGTTCAGGTGCGTTACGTGGATTTATTTTAGGAATATCAGGATGAATTCTAGGAAATGTTTGAAGAAAGGTGCATTTCTGATTATGATATGATCTTCCCTCCTTGCTTTAACCTGTGTGCCTTTTATTTCACAAACTGGATGGACATGTCCAGCAAGTTTATATTAGTACTGTTGATTCAGGAAACGAGACTTCTTACTCCGAAGCGTGCTAGTGTCAGCAATTCTCGATCCAACAATATCAAGCGTACAAATGTTACCTGTCGATACTCAAGCAAATTACATAACTGGGACGGACAATATCAAGCGATGATAACATGTTGCGACAAAAGGATAAGATGTGTCGGGTAAAATAGAGTGTAAACAGTATACGCCATACTTTGTAACAATGTAGATATTTCTTTTCTCTGCCAATGAATACTTTCATTAATATAAGTTTCCTTCTTGTTTTAGTGCCTATGAGGTTTTAATTTAAATCCTCTTGGAATTGTAAATTTGAAATGTAGCCACGATAACACAGAGTTGTATGAAGATTTTGTTGTAGTTAATAATACAGCACAGCCATTGTTAGGTTTAGATACGTGTGTTAAATTAAGAAAGTTAATCTTAATAAATTAGTTAGTAAATCTGATTTTATTGATAAAAATCTGGATATCTTTGAAGGTCTTGCCAAATTTGATGGTAAATGCAAAATAAATTTGAAAGTAAATATACACCGGTAGTAAGATCTCCACGTAGCGTTTCATTAACTTTGTGTAATAGACTAAAAAACACTTTTAGAATTAGAGAAAAAAGGAATAATTTCTAAAGTGGAGGGACCTAAAGGGTGGGTAAATAATTTAATTGTAGTAGAAAAAAAGATGGTAGTTTGAGGATATGTCTAGATCCGCAGGATTTAAACAAATGTATTAAAAAATAAAATGTATTGATTCCCACATTGGAAGAATTGAGGACTCAATTGTGTAATAAAAAATTGTATACTGTATTAGATTTGCGTGAAAGGTTTTATCACATTGAGCTTAATTCTAAATCAAGTGAATATTGCACGTTTTCAAGTCCATTTGAAAATTACAAATTTTATCGCTTACCTTTCGGTTTGAATATAGCTCCAGAATATTTTCAAAAATCAAATTCAAAAAACTTTTCAGATTTACCTGGAGTATTTGTGTATTTTGACGAGATATTAGTTTCTGGTGAGACAGAAGAGGAGCATGACAGAAACTTAGAAAAAATTATAAAGAGAGCTAAGGAGAAAGGTATTAAGTTTAACAAAAACAAGCTTCAATATCGCGTAAAGGAAGTTACTAACTTGGGACATCAATTTTCAGAAAGGGGTGTTAGATCAGATGATAGCAGAGTTGCTGCAATTGTCAATATGCAAAATCCTAACAAGAAAGATCTTCAAAGATTTCTGGGTATTGTAAATTACTTGAGGCAATATATACCAAATTTATCGGACTTAAACGCATCATTAAGGGAAATGTGTAAGGAGGGTAATACTTTTCAATGGTTACCGTTGCATGACAATATTGTTTGTAAATTAAAAGATATTATTAGTAAAGCGCCTTAGCAAACTTTGATGAACAACAAGAAATTACAGTACAAACCGATGCTTCCAAAGACGGAATAGGTTGCTGTTTGCTGCAGGAGGACAAGCCTGTATGCTATGCTTTCCATTATATGCAATGATAGAAAAAGAATATTTAGCGCTTGCGTTTGCTAAGAAGAAATGTCATAACTTCATTTATGGCAGAATAGTCAATGTAGTAACGGATCATAAACCGCTTGGTGGTATAGCTAATAAGGAGGTTTCGAAAATTGCATCATCTAGACATCAGCGGATGCGGATTAAATTATTGAAATATAATTTAATAGTAAAATATTGTCCAGGCAAATACATGTTCCTAGCAGATGCACTTTTTCGTGCTTATTTGTTAAAATCAGATGAAACAGATGATAAAATAGTTCAAATTTAAATACGTCAGAAACCAAAAAAGCTGAATTTAGAAAAGCTACTAAAAGTGATCCAAAGTTAATTCAAATTATAAACTTTTATTATAACGGATCGCCGACTAGCATTAAGAAACTTAGTGATGATGTAAAATCATTTTTTAATATTAGAACAGATCTCACTGTAGAGAATAGCCTAGTGTTTTTTCAAAGTAGAGTTGTAGTACCTACAGCGTTACAAAAATCAATTTTGACATCATTGCATGAATATCACTTAGGGATTACTAAAACTCAAGCTAGAGCTAAACAAGCTGTTTATTGTCCTAACATAAATAATGATATCAAGGCTGTAATTTTAAAGTGCGAAATATGTGAACAATTCAGAAAAGCTAACATTAAAGAACCACTCATTCCTCATGCAATACCAGATTTACCGTTCAATAAGGTTACGTCTGACATATTAGAATTTAACAATGAGAGTTATGTTGTAATACAAGATTATTATAGTAAATGGTTAGAAGTAGTACTGATTAAAAATAAAACTATAATGATGAAATAATTAGGGTATTTAAAAACATATTTTCAACGCACGGTATGCCAAAGATCAGATAATATGCAGTATAATTCTTATATGCGTCTGACTGGAATTTTGTAATTATAGCTGGTTCGCCGAATTACCCTCGGAGTAATGGATTGGCGGAGAGAGCGCTCCAAACCGCCAAACGCATTTTGAAAAAGTGTTTTTTATGATAACAAAGATTTAGAAATTTGCTTATTAGAGTATAGAAATTCACCAATAATTGGACTTGGCACTACACTATCGCAATTATTAATTATTATTTCTCAAAATGACATGTAGAATGCTAATAGGTTACAAAAAGTACGATCATTTGAAAGTCGCCATTGTGACACTATTAGAGTGTGGATTATGGTGGGTTTTGAAAATTTATTTACTCAGATACATAAAAATAGTAATTATATACCAAGGAGACATTTTTCTCAGCCGAGTAGCATATGGCTAAGAGGCTGAGAAAATCTTCTCTGCCGTGGTTTATATACTATTTTTTCCACTACTAGCATATTTAACCGCTTTCTCAATGATAATGTAATATAATAACCCGTTCCGATAATTGTTTAATTTAAGATATCCATAGAAAAGTTAAGTCTGTAAAAACAAATGAATAAACATTTAATGTCAAATTGAGATTTTATTATTCATGTCTTGTCACAATACCAAAAAAAATGTCAGACAGTAGTTGTACTCCTCCAGAAATCCGCAAGGAAGCCAATCAAATAGAGTATCAAAAATACTGGTACGTCAGGAATTAACATGACCTGCCATAATTGCGCTATTAATTATTATTTTAATAAGTAGTGTTTACCAAATTACGTATTTCCTGCTTTGTTTATTCATGTTAAATGTTAACCTAACCTTTTTTCTTGAATTGCGGATTTCATTCGTGCATCTATACGACATCTATGGTTTTATATTCAAATTATTTCTATTCTATACATTTTTATTGAATAAATCATAATTTTATTATTGTCAATTGTTTTTATTATTTACTAGTAGGAGATAATTTTTATTATTGACTACTAGGAGAGAAATTCATCTTCTCGGCCCGAAAACATATCTACCAAATAATGACGTCTTCTAACGCTAGTAGTGGAAAAAAGTAGGTATACTAATAATATGAAATTATATTTTGGCTGGAGCACTTCTATCAGGGGCCTTGTAAGTTGACACAATAAAATACTAAATCAAATAGTAGTTCATAGCGTCATAATAAACGGTAAATAAATAATGTATAATGGCAGTAGCAATTATTATTTTTCATACACATATTGCAGTGTTCGTAATGTAATTATAAAGTTTAAAATAAATAAAGACAATTAATTTTCCTAGATTTATGCTAAAAGATTTATACGATACTAAAATATTTGTGTGCGATACTAAAATATATGTACATGAAATCATCCTTTCGCAGTATGTTTCACCTGCGTTTCTTCTTCCGTTAAACCTATTTATATTTTATGATTTTTGTTAAGTTTCTTCAATACTATCTTATAAATATTATATTATATTTCACATATTGTTCTTTCAGTAAAGTATCTGCTCTCCTTCTCTTTTTTCAGTGTATTTTCGTTCATTTTCTACTTTCTTTTCTGACGTTTCTTTTTTTGCTTATCTGTCTGTCACTAGATCTTCCTTTTGCTCCATTTCAAAATCTCCGTATAGTATGTTTCATGTTGTGTAACAATTAATTTGAATATCCGTTGACCTAAATTAAAACTCACGATGAGTGATCACATAACAGTACGTTAAATTTAGCTAACTTCAACAACACACAGACATTATTCAAGATAAAAAAAAACGTAGAACACCTATAAAGAAGCTATAAAATGTACTCATTTACAGTAGCTTGATTTCAGAAAGCACTTCCTTATTGTAACAATAACACAAGGTGAGAAATAGTCTAATCCGTTCAAACTAATTATATTCAATACAATATGTTATACAAGCTTCTAAATTAAACATCATGAAAACAGTGTACGTATATCCAAAATGAAAAGTAGCAGAAAATATTAACCAAAATATCTAACAGGAGACTTTACAGGCACGTAAACAATAACCTCAAATCTCATCCCAGACAGCATTTTATAGACAGCATTTTATAGATGTCTTATTTAGGTCTGTATTATGCCTGAACGCCTACAGATATAAAAAAGACATCTTATCGATGTAGTTCTAAAGACGTCTCACGGATGTTCATTTATGGCATTCATGAGACGTTTCTCAAAAGTCTCAAAACCACATTTTAGACGTTTTGTATAACAAATTCGTAAAAATGTGATACAAGTTAAGCACTTTATTTACTTTTTTAATAATACAATTTAATAAGTGATTTAGTGTTCCCCGTATATTCAACCAATCAGCGTTTACTTTAACATATTATGCTATTATGGAATACTAGCGTGGGGGAATGCCTCTTTTACCCAGTTACAGAGAGTTTTTCGCATACAGAAAGCAGCTGTACGTAGTATTGTAGCTGTAAGCTTTGACGAGCACTGTGTGCCAATTTTTCGCCGGTTGGGCATAATGTCATTGTTTTCAACCGTCGTTTATGAAAATTTGTTGTATATAAAGAACCGTGTTGGCGAGATGCCCTGCCACCGGGACCTGCACAATCACGACACTAGAACAAAAAATAATATCGTACCAGAACGCCACCGAATAAATAGATCACGATCTATGGGAATCGACTTCTTTAATGCTCTGCCTCGGGACCTGGTTGCTCTGCCGATGTTGAAGTTTAAAAAATCTATTAAAACAATATTAATAAACATGTGCCTCTATAATATAAATGATTTTTACACTGAAATCAGGCATTGGAAATCGTCAACTTGCAAACTCTAATGTGTTTTAAATCTCCTCTCTTTGCTTCCCTATTATGTATTTTGTTTTGTTGTATTTCTGTATGTACTACTATTAGATACATCTGTACTAATACCTTTGACGGGTCCATAAATGTGTATTTAACGGACAAATAATTGTATCTATCTATCATATCCATAGATGAAATATAATATAGATGCGTCAGATAACATATGTCAATCATAACCATGTTTTGCGCCATCTACTGAGTACGTTCGCATTATTATGCGAAAGCGCGACGCTTAAATATACCAAAGCGTACGATGCATTTTATTTCAATTTATATTTAATGAATTAATACAAAACATAAATAACAAATATGTATATATAAGTTATATTGTATTTTTATGAATAAGGTAAATTATAAAAGGATAACATATTTGATAGAAATAAGGGTCGATTTCGTAATAAAACCTAATGCCGTATTATTATTTAAAGTCACTATTAAATACAAATTGACTTTCATAAAAAAAATAGTGTTATGCGATCATTAATTGATATATTCCTAAGTCCTTTTTGATGTACCGTTAAAGTACCATACTCATTACTTAACCGAGAATAAACCGAATGAAGGACATTATTATGAAATCGGACCGTAAGTACATAAGAATTCTGTATACAATAGAATTTTTCTATACAATAGAAAAAAGAAACAGAAATTTAAGTTAATGATGAGTAATTATATTATTTATAAACCATTTAGCCCCCTGCTGCAATTTGTTTATAATATGAATAAAAGTCGGAGTTGATGCTTTTACTGCTGTGGCCGGTTTAAATACAGAGAAATACGAAAATTTTATGGTAAGTATTTCAGATCCGGTTCCATAAGAAGACTTTCATGGCTATAGGTTGAGACCATACATTTTCACTACATATATTGTTATGTTATAATTTGGCAAATTCTCAGCTGGAACTTCTTCAAAAATTCTCCGAAAAATGATTGTAAGTGAAACCTTTTTTCATTAGTATGAAGCAATATCGTAGAATACTACCAAAATAGGGCACCCATAGAAATAATATTCAAATCATACTAAAACAACATAATATTAATAACTCAATTCAAAACTACCTTAGTCCACTGATAAAAATAGGTGAAAAGCGCACGATCGCTGAAATGTTAAAATTTTTGCCGCAACAACAAAACGCATAATGAGAATTAGGCCGAAAGCTTACTTGGAATATTTAAAACTGAATATGCAGTAGACAACAATCTATTATTAGACCCACATTGATCATTAGTAAAATGATTTATACAAACTCGTCGATTTTAATATACATTTTCTGGTGGCAAATTATCATTCATCATTACAGTACTTGATCCATTTTTTAAACATCCATATTTTTCGCTGGATTAGGAAAACAGTGTCTGCTACCATATTTTACTACAAAACCATTTTTATAACGCAGCGTGGACCTTCCATATTAGTTAATTATTAAATTATGATAATATGCTAGAACACTAAAATAATTAACATGCAACTAAATACAAAGTGAAACAATAAAACCAAAGTAATTAAATATTGTGTTTGAAGAAAGAAAAGAACTCGAAATAATCAATAATATTGAACACAACGCTTAAACCAATTATACATTGACAATAATTTGACAAATGTCAATTAAATCAAAATTAAACAAATTAACATTTGAACAGCATTATTGCATTGCAGCGCCTCTCATGGGGACGTTCGCATTAAAAATATTGGTAGTAGTCATGGTAATCTAGTGAAACCGGCCTGATCATATCACGTACATCAGCGCCATCTCACATCGTCTTCCAGGGGGTGTAAGGTCGAATATCCCAAGTGGAACTGTCATGGCTACGGAATTCTTGGTATCCGCAAGAGGTCGCTATCAATCACGAACGTCACAAATGCAGACGCCATGTCTTTTGTCATTATTTACCCAAGTTTTGTGTCGTGTTGTTGTGTTGTTTACACCATATGGTCTACAGTTTTCGACTCCTGTATTGTGTTATATCGTAATATCGATCAACTTGTGTGTATTTAGTAATGATTTAGTATTAGTGTTGTGTTACATAGTGTATTATAAACAATTATAGAGACTTTAAAATAAAATTTATTTTGATAGGTAGTTATAAAATATTCAAATTATACAAGTCTTATAATGTTTTATTTAGATGAATGTAGCAATTTGTATAAACAAGCTAGATTATTAAGAAAATATAAAAAATAAATTTGTATTGAATTTGTTTTTATTTCCTTATTGGTGGATACTACAGTACACATACCTAAAAAAAAGTTAAAGTTTGATGTATGGCCGTGAAAAACTCAAACTATTTCGGACTTCAAAGAGATAATTTAGATTGGAAAAAGTAGTTGTAGTTCTTTCACTAATTTTTGATATTCTCCCGATAATTACTTAATACAAAAATCAGTAAACTATAATTTTTTTATGAAAATGAATATTGTGTGAGTAATTATTAGCAGATTATCAAAAAACAGTGAAAGAACTATCCATACTTATAATACAAATTTAAATTTTACCCTTGACTGATTTCAATTTTACCGCCTTGAGTTCTTGATCCCCGCGAGATGGAGCTATTTACAAGGAACCACCTAGTTTTTAGGGACTTTACAATCTATACTGTTTATCTATGTCGTCTTCGAAACTGCGATAATTTTAATAGCGATCGACTTGGTTTGACTACTTCCAGTTGACGGCGTTTGAGGTTAATTGTTTAATTCTGGTTTCAATTTCACAGTTTTAGTTTAACGGGTTTCACTTAGTTTTACTTTCTTAATAGTTAAAATATAGTGTCAGTGTTTAGATATGTAACTTCTTTATAAGGTGAATAGTTATCTCCAGTAATTTTTCATTTGTATTAAAAAATGTTTGTATAGACCATCAACGATTGTCGAAGAATAATAAGGATGTATAAGTTGCTATTCACACATGGCTCAGAAGAACGCCGGATCGGAGACATATTGGGGATGTATAAAAAAATGACCCTGTAAATTTAATCTTATAAGATATATATATATTATATATTAAGAGCATTATGGGAAAACGCGAACATTTGGATAGGCAAATAGCGTTCCAAGACTGCAGTATAGGTAGCATAGTTCAAGGTTATTTATGATAAAATCTGTGAAATAGTTGATATATTCGTGATAGATATTGGTAATTTTCGGTATAATTATAAAGCAGTTTCACCAGCAGTTTTTTTACTGCAGTTGTATTTGAGTATTATTTTTAGTTACTTACTTTATATTTATGTTACTGTAAGTTTTATTGTTATATATCGTTTTTAAGGTTAAACATTCAACAGTCGGTACTTTTTAAAATAATTTTTAAAGGAAGTTCAGTTCTATAGAAGTTTACGAAATTAATTTTATTTCATCATCAATAAATAATATGAAATTATAAGTTTATATACTTATATGTTGTTATACAACTTATACCAATATATCTATTTACTGTCGATACTTCTTTTAATTCTTCCGTAATTTGATGTAGGTATTTTATTTGTGACTTCACAAGAATAAATTTATACACGTTCATGAATTTTTGAATTCAATAGGGGATGTGCATGCATTGCAGAATATATTTATTTACGTGGTTTTTGAGTAGAATAATGTTTCTGATTACCAAAAAGTAATAAATATTTAACAAAAAATAATACCGTAACAAATATTCAACGATTGAATTATTTGAAATATTTAAAAATGTGAGTCATCGCAAAACGGACATGACGTAGAAGTACAGTAAATATTCGCCAAACTGTCAGATGTCACGTCAATTAAAAGAAAATCTTAATCATATCTTAATCTAATACCGGTATCAAGCTGACAAGCACGGTTTGTTTACTGCAAATCTACGTCACAGACGACAGCCATATTGAACACTGCGTTTTCGCGCCGCTAATAATAATTTGAATTTATATATTTTTTATTTCTTAAATGACTTGTTATTTCAGCGAAATAATATATTCACGCAATTTTATAGCGCAAAAATCATTTTAAAAAATGTTTCAAAAAAATATTATTTTTCCCTATTACTTACTTTTAGAATGGTCGTCTTCAGTTAGCACATTAGTAAGTCACAGGTACGTAATGATGAGTCAAGTACCGCACTGAATATCTACATGCTAATAGTACCAATACCTACAGCGTAGGTATTCAGTTCACTACTTCACTAATCTGTATCTACCGGTGACTTACCGTTGCGCTGACTGAATACGACCACTGTTATGATTTGTCTGGTAGCTAAGCAACCTATACCTACTCCAGCTTAGTACGTATTGCCTATCCAAATGTTTGCAGTTCCCCATATCGGTACCCAATTTCTGCATGTGAATGAATGTGCTTATGCTATCTAGTTCTATCTTTCTCAAATCAATGATCTAGATGATACATATACTCAATCCAAGGGCTTCTAACTTTCAGTCAATACCCCTCTGTCAACGTATATAATTTTTTCTCAATCCGACCCTGCGTTTCTTCCACACAAAATGGCGTGAATAGCCTGAAGGTCAATCTGTCTTAAAAAATCAAAAGTGTCTGTAATGTTTGTTATGGTGTTGAATAAAACACTATGTTTATGTTTTAACAATAACTGTAATCTAACTCTAGTATTCTGTAAAGACCGTTCTATATCACAACATGACGTGAACTGTCAACTCTTATATCTTTTTATCCTATACATTCTATTGTACATACAGGGTTAATATTTATACAGTTTACTAAACATACATATATAAACACTACATTTCCTCTTCTGTTTCATTTTCATCACACGTGTACTCAGCGAGGTATTTTGGTCTTCTTTTTTTGTACGGACAGGTCGAGGGCTAATTTCTTGAGATTCAGGTACTTGGTCCTGGTTTTCATATTCTTGCTTCTCGTCTTCAGGTACTTCTGCGTACGAGGTACATGGTATTGGTTCAGGTGCGTTACGTGGATTTATTTTAGGAATATCAGGATGAATTCTAGGAAATGTTTGAAGAAAGGTGCATTTCTGATTATGATATGATCTTCCCTCCTTGCTTTAACCTGTGTGCCTTTTATTTCACAAACTGGTTTTGGGGCATACCTTGGTGTTAGACTATTAGCTTTAGGTATTTTACAAAGCACTCTGTCACCTATTTGAAAATGGGGCCGTCCCGAATTTTTTTTTTAATTTTTTTCTTAAAGTGTACATTAAATTGTAGTGTCTTCGTATTTTCTTTTTTTTATATTATTAATAAATATGCCAAGAAAAAATATCAAAGTTTGAATTTTGAATTTACCGCATTTATGACGTGATAATGGTAAATTGACAGAGAAGCTTGCCAAAAGTATGATATGGAAAGGGATAGAAATAACACATCAATGTTTTCTTAATCAGAAATGTAATCTTTCTTTTTTTGTTAGCTACGTAAACGTCAAACGAAATCCACCTCCTGTCAATCTGTATTCTGTCATAGTATTAATTTTCATATTTGTTTGATAAACTATTGTATTGTTATTATTTTGTGGTGTGCTTAGTTTTCAGTTTTAATTTGTGTATTTTTTAACATTATCACCTTTGGAATCCTGGTTTATTTTTATTTGAATCTTATTTGATATCAATTAATCATTAAATGTTTTGTATCTCGTTGCAAGACTAATTTTAAAATCAATCCGGAAAAGCATCTTTATTTCCAACATATGTATGTTACAAAAAAAAATCAAAAGTAGGTATTTCTATATTAATATTAATAATGAAGTGAAAAGTGACGTTGGAGTTCAGATGCGTCACTAAAGGTTGACATCTGCTCTTCCACTCAACCATTCTATCTAAACCATAGATGAAATATAATAATCTAAACCTAAAACCTAAACCCAAAAAGAGAGTAGTTACATCTGCTAAAAATGAGTGTACTTATATAATTTTTGTGCATACCTTCGTTTCTTTAGGGTGTTTTGGTTTATAATTAGTTATAATTGCGCTAATTTTCTTCTCATGCCCTGGTTTAGCTACGTCTAGATGGTTTTCTGTATTACGATGTCGGCTTTAAGAATGTGTTCACTGACTTTTACTTCAGACGTGAATGTTTTTATTGGCACATTTCCTAATCCTTTTACCAAAACACAAGTATTATCAAATTTTGGCGCTCCCATCTGCACCTAACTGTTGGCTTTTAACAAGTTCAGATCACTTCCGCTGCCAATGAATCCTTGTATAGAATGACCATTTATAGTCAAGAATATATTATCACGAAGAGGACTATAATTTCCTTGAACGAAGCATGTTTGCCAATTTTCTTCATTTCGTGTAGATGCTGTACTGGTTTGCTTGCAATGTGAGCAAAATCATTTCAATATCTTTCATGGTTAACAAATATTATTTAGTAAAAGTCACATCGTTTTTTTTTACGTGTTGACAGGATTATATGCAATATAACTATTAACGGCTTTTCCAAATTCTTGCTTTACTTATACGTTTTTACATTTCGTATTTTAGTACACAAAAACCACACATTAAAGACTGAAAGTTCTATTACATTTGATTCCACAACATAAATGTATTTCATATACCTACACGTCTTATCATCAAAACGTCTTTTTTATAATAATTAATTGTCACTGTCAACACACCTGTCATGCCCTATAGCTAATGCTATAGGCTAATGCTTGTACATTACTACGTTTGTCGTTGATGTATTCTTACAAGTTTAAGCCAATAAAAAGAAGTACCATTATCACGTCACTCAACGCGCGATTTACAAATAATCGGTTTTATTTTCTTTTTTGTGCAATTCCAGTAACACTAAAATTATAATTTTTGCTATTACCTACATCAGATTATAGTAACTTTTCATAATAAAATATTTATTAACACATTTAAAAAAACGGGACGGCCCCATTGTTTGGCCTGGTTTTTCTTTTGCTGTCGGCATGCGCTTTGTGTTTTAGACGTTGTTCTTTGTCCTTTGTAGGTGCATCTCGTTCTTGATTTTTTTCACATGATGGAAGAAAACTGTTTATTTCGTCGTTTTATTTTGTGGTGGAATGTGGTGTACTTCGATAGTTTAAAAGAAATTGTTGAAGTTGAGAGTCAAATTGGTTTTTATCTATTTGAGAACAAATCAAGGACTTTTTGAGCGTTTTTTACAAACCTTTCTGTTATACCATTGGCTTCCGGCCAGTAGGGCGTTATTCGCTTGTGTTCAACACCACTTCAAAAAATTGATTAATTGCATTCCCATTGAAAGGCGGTCCATTATCAGATAACACCATCTTTGGAATGCCCATCAAGGCAAATGTTTTTTCTAAAATTGGTTGTATTTGTCCAAAACTAGTGGAGTCCACAATTTCGGCAATTGGGAATCTGGAATATCCATCAATTATTATGAATATGTATTTTCCATTTGGGAAGGGACCTGCGAAGTCCATATCTAGACTATGAAATGGTGTGATAGGTAAGTCTCTTACTATTATTGGATCTCTTCGTTTCGTATTGTCAACAGCTTGACATGCAACACATGATTTTATCCGTCCTTCAGTAATTTTGTCTATGTTTTGAAACCACACTTTTGAACGTATCAGTTGTTTTGTGCGAACTATGCCCTGATGTCCTCTATGCGCTAATTCAACTACTCTCATCTGTAGCTTCTTTGGTATCAAGATTCGTGTTCCTCGTAAAATTAGTCCTTTGTGAACTGTCAGTTCTGCCTTTATTGGTTCAAATGGTTTTAAAATGCTGGTATTCCATAACTCCCTGTTACCGCTGATTGCTTTGATTAGTGTCCATAATGTCTTATCTTCACGTGTTTCTCTTTTAACTTCATCTTCGGTGATTTTCTTAGGTAAATTTTGATTTATTACGAAGTTCAGATAATTTTCTGTTTTATCTTTCTCTATTTCCGGCAGAGGGTGGCAGCTCAGATAGTCTGCAGGATTTTCACTACCTTTCTGGTGTGTGGCGTGGAAATTATATCGTTGCGTTTTTAGAATCAGTCTTTCCAGTCTGGCACTTGGTGTTTTCCTGGTGTTTTGTAATATATGTAACAAAGGCATGTGATCTGTATGCAATTCAAAGGTGTTCCCAAGTAAATATAGCTTAAAATGATCCATGGCCCAGGCAGCAGCTAGCATCTCCTTTTCTATCTGGCTGTATCTCATTTCTGTCTTGTTCAGGGCTCGGCTTCCATATGCAACTACGTGAAATACGTGATTATCTTCTTGCGACAACAATGCACCTAACCCATTTGGGCCAGCGTCTACATGTAAGTGCGTCGTTCTATGTGTATCGAAATACGTAATCTTGTCAGCATCATTAATTAATTGTTTGATTGTTTTAAACTCGGTTTGATGTTCGGTGTTCCACTTCCATTCTGCATCTTTAAGAGTAAGTTCCCGGAGATGTTTTGTCTGTGATGCCAATCTGGGTATAAACTTTCCAAGGTAGTTTACCATTCCTAGAAAACTCCGTACGTCTGTTGGTGTTTTGGGATGTTCCACTTTGAGTATGGCCTTTCTCTTGTCCGGGTCTGGATAGATTCCGTCTTTGCTGAATACATATTCAAAGAACTTCACACTTGTGGTGCTGAAAATGCATTTTGAAAGATTGATTGTTAACTGTTGATTTTTTAGGACATCTAGTACCCTCAATAGATTCGCGTTATGTTCTTCTGGCGTTCTGCCATAAATCAAAATATCATCACTGATGTTTATTACCTGAGGTATTCCTTGCAAGGTTTGTCGTATCGTATCCTGAAATATTTCAGCAGTTGTGTTAATGCCAAAACTTAATCTCTTGTATCGAAAGAGACCCATGTGTGTTGCAAATGTGGTGATTGTCCTAGATTGCTCTGACATGATTTGGTGATATCCATTTTTTAAGTCTATTTTGCTGAAGATTGCTGCACCATTCAGTTCCGCAATAATGCCATCTGTTGTTGGAGTAATATGTCGCGTTCTCTTTATGGCTGTATTTGCAGCACGCATGTCTACACATATTCTAATTTCCTCTTTGTTGTGAGACTTTGGTACAATTACTATAGGAGACACCCACGGCGTAGGACCACTTGCTTTCTCGATTATACCCTCTTTCAATAACCTTTCAATTTCTTTCTCTACTCTTGGTCTCAAATGAAATGGAACTCGTCGATGTGTTTGAGCAACAGGCGCTATACTTTCATCTATATGTAGGTCTACTTGTACGCCTTTTAGCTTTCCAACACCTCCAGTTAATTCTGGGTATTGTGTTTCCACAAATTTTGAATTGTATACAGTATTGACATACTGAGTGTTCTTACATGTTACTTTGATTACACCTAACTGTGTCGCTGTTTTATAACTCATAAGCGACTCTGCATCACCTTCAATAACTGTGATTTCTGCGTCTACCGTTTTGTCTTTATAGATAATTGTCTCATTAAATTTGCCTACTGTTGTTAATCTTACTTTTGAGTTATATGGATATATCGGAATGACATTCTTATCTAATTCAATGTTTGATAGTTTTTGAAATGATTTCTTACTTATAATATTTACTGTAGACCTTGTGTCGATTATGAAATTTAAGGATATTTCCTTTATTTTGATAGAAACTGTGGGCATGTTATTGACTGAACTGTTTGTTAAACAAAATGAACTATCTGAACTGTCGTTAGGACTATTTTCTTTGTTAAAATTTACTTTGTTTTTGCTAAATACCTTTTTGTTTTGTTTGTTGTCTGTACGAGATTTTGATAAACATACCTTTGTAAAATGCCCAAACTTGCTACATTTGTAGCACTTAATGCCTTTTACAGGACAGGTGTCTTTTCCTTCGTTGTGCCAGTTGTTTCCACAATTTTTGCATTTGGTCTTGTTCTTCGAAGGGATGTTAGTGCGCCCTTTAGAGACCTTGTACGTAGCCTGTGTTTGTTTGCCCTCTATTTGACCTAGTTGAGTTGTTGTTGCTTCCAATGTTCGAGCTTTGTTAAGGAGTTTCGTAAGATCAGGTTGTTCTGTTAATGCATATTTTCTCAGCTCCTTGTTAGAAGTGTTTAAGATAATCTGTGCTTTAATCTCATTATCTGAATCTGTGAATTTGCATAACTTTGATAATTTTAAGAGCCTTGCATAATATTGATCGATTGTTTCATCATGCGTTTGTTTCGCATCTCTAAATTTAAATATTTCAAAATCTACATTTACCTTTGGTTTGAAATACAAGTCTAGTCTTTGTTTTGCTAGTTCATAAGGGGATGTTAAGATAGGATCTGCTGGAGGAGGTTCTGGGAGGGACATGTATGTTTCATATGCATCCTCACCAATGAGATGAAGCAGGATTGCTTTTTTCCGGTTTTCATCTGTAATATTCATTGCTACTAGGTAATTTTCTAGTCTCTGGAGCCATTTTATCCATCTTTGCCCGATATTCGTGATGTCCGACCTTATGTCCAGCGGTGGTAAGCTCGGTAACGCGTTCATCTTCCAACGATTCTTCTTTTTTTTTCAGTGAGTTGTTGTTTTTTTTTCACTCGTCGCCAAATGTAATGTTTGTTATGGTGTTGAATAAAACACTATGTTTATGTTTTAACAATAACTGTAATCTAACTCTAGTATTCTGTAAAGACCGTTCTATATCACAACATGACGTGAACTGTCAACTCTTATATCTTTTTATCCTATACATTCTATTGTACATACAGGGTTAATATTTATACAGTTTACTAAACATACATATCTAAACACTACAGTGTCGACAAGGAGTGCAAATTCTGATAATTTGATATTCTGTGGTCTGGCGTTACAGAGGCATGCACAATTCAGTTGAATTTAAGCCGAGCGATGATACAGTCGGTTGGCATATTCGTTCTGTATACGTAATTTGCCCATGTTCAGATTACAGACATAATAACGACTTATCAAAAAGTGCTCTAGTCCCTTTGTGAAAATCGAGTATCTTCGATAGATAAACCAGGTCGTTCTATCTCCAATTTATTATTATTGTAGTCACAGCTGCTACGCAAATGGAAAAATAATTCTAAGAAATAATAAAATAACGGTTCTTCAAAGGTAATAGCTATTTTCGTGCGATTGAGCTCTATTTGATGGTTTACCGCGAATATGCCGCGAATGTTTCCAAAACGGCAAGTTTTGTTTACTAGTTGCTAACGAAAAAGCTAGAACAGTAAGTAAATTTATTCAAAATTAACGTATTAATAATAATTAGACTAACATTCCATGCTTCTTCTATGACATCGATCTCGTTATCAGAGTCACTTAATTTACTCATTTTCTTGAGTTTTTAGTTATTAGGTACTTTCACTATCCGTTTTTAGTTATTAGGTACTTTCACTATCCGTTTTTATCTCAATTTTGACAAAAAACTGCAATGGCTGCCGTTGTTTACAAATACTTTACAAATTTCTATAACAACGGGCGATCTGACAATAAATGTGGAGACAATTTTATTGTTTTATTGTTTTATTTTCCCGCATTTACAATTATGTCCAAAAATATACAAATTTCTGTATTAATGCATAGACTTATTGTATATTTCTAATAAAAACAAGATATGTTTATACAATAGTTGTTCGTTTCACCGTTATTAACGGAGATTAATTTAGAAATTCAGTTCATCTTACTACTCACTGGTAGATGAACTAGGCATCTGAATTAATCTCTGTTAATAGCGGTGAATGAACACAAATTTTCATAATACATCATTTAAATAATTCATATTACCCGCCTTTTCGATTTAGTTCATGACTAAGGACGTAAGAGGGAGTACGTGTACTTTGCTCCAAGTGTTTACACGTGAGTTTCCGATCTATTTGTACCTTATCTATGCAGAAAAAACTACAATGCATAGCGACATGTGATCGAGGACCAAGAAATAACAAAAAAAGTTCCTATACACACATGTCCGACTGCTTTTTGTTTTCAAGTTACAAGCTGTTTTTTATATTGCTCTCGTTTTTTACTTTTACCTAGGCAAAACTTTCTGCCATTAATTTTGATTACTGATGAAGGTTTCAGTCGTGATGGCATTTTGAATATTCACAATGTGCATTATTGGAGCGATGAAAACCCTCAACAGAACGTAATACGGAATCACCAGCATGGGTTTTCCTTTAATATGTGGGCAGGTATAATCGACAATTATCTAATTGGTCCATTTCGAATGCCTAGACGATTGACAGGCGAACTTTTTCGGAAAATAAACTGAATACTATTTTAGATGTTCCATTGAATATTATAAGAAGAATGTACTACATGCATGATGGAGCGCCAGCTCATTATTCTAGGATAATAAGGGAATTTCTGCAACGAAAAGTTGGAAATAGGTGGATTGGTCTTGGGGGACCTACACCATGGCCAGCTCGTAGTCCTGACGTTAATCCCTTCGATTTTTCATTTCGGGGATTTATGAAATGTGAAGTGTATTCCGCAGAAATAAATAGTGAAGATCAATTATGGAACAGAATTCCGGAGTCTGATGATAGATTTCGTAATAGTGCTAACATGTTTGAAAGATGCCGTCAGTCATTAACAGGAAGATTGGAAATGTGTATTCAGGAACAAGGTCACCAATTTGAACACCTTATGTAGAACTAATATGTATCTTACATTTTTTAATGTTGTTTTGTTTAAGAGGCCCGACTACCGTTTGACAGTTGGCGATGTTGCCACAGTTAAATTTTTTCATAATATAATGTTTTTATAATTTATTTAAAACGTATTTTAAAATCGGGCTTCATACACACATGTGTAGACATATTTTGAATGCTCATAGCAAATTTCAGTAATTAAATCTAAAAATTAATAGTGTAATCTCGATTCCCGTATCAAGGTAACAGCCTGTAACGGGAAAAGAGATTGTGAAGTTAATACCGAATATTAATAGACAAAATTGTATATGTAGACGTAAAACATTTGTAGAAATATGTGTATGAAGCCCAATTTTCAAATTATATTGAAATAAAATCAAGCAAACGATTTATAGAATTATGTAGATATGGCACCGCTGTAAAATAATCAGCTGGTAGACGACCCTCTTAATAAAAGCCTTTTAACTTCAACAGCTTCTAACTGGAAAACAAAAAGCAATCGGACATGTGTGTATAGTAACTTTGTTATTTCTTGGTGCTCTATCACATGCTGCAATGCATTGTAGTTTTTTCTATGTCACCCTGTATATTATGTTAGTAATATATATGTATATTATCTATGAATGCTATGCAATACACATTAGTTTTTAATAATCTAACAGAAAATTGACCGAAATAATAAGCTGGTAGTCATAAAAAGGCGACTAATGTCAGGAATCAATATTGCCGTGTAAAATAGCATATCTTGATAATGCAACCATTGTGTTCAAGCATTTATTAAGAAAAAAATCACTGCTATCTCTACTTACCCTTTTTCTCAAGAATTGTATAATTTTATGTATTAATAAGACGAAATTATACATTGGTGTGTATTTATTATTAGATAAAATTTACAAAACACTTTTCTACAGCAATTTTATTTATTATATGTACTTAGTTTAATGAATATATCCGTGTATGCAAAACAAAATTTATATTTACATCCAACAAATAATATCCTGAAGTAGTCCTGTAACTTGAGGGTTTTGAATTTAAAAATTCTAGCTCCTTAAACGTAAACAGGTAAACGATGTTATAAAGGCCATATCTGTAACAATACATTTATTACTGTTAGTCACAAGCGTATATCAGACTGCATGGACTTACCTAAATAATCCATTTCCAGTAAATTCTATTCTGGTAGCATACATGGAATACCAATTAACAACAATTTTCGTTTACATGATTTCTAACCACGTGCATATAATAAATAAATTCCTCCGATTAGCCATTCTAAAGTCTTCTAAGCAGTCTCCCAGTAGCTTTCGATAGAATGAATAATACTTTTCCAAATAGTTCCCACCACATCTTCTTTTCTCATTCAACCCTGTTTTCTAAATTTTATAAAATATTTTGCATTCTTTTAACAGTATAGTTTGCTATTCAAGATTAATTGATACTCTGTAATCCCGTTTTTCTATTCTTTGGGAAACCCATTTTTCTTTGCTATTGCAATCAAATGATGCTTCTGGTTAGTCTTCGTCGCCTCATCGCTTCGATATAGTTTACCGTTTTCATTTCTTCATTTTGTGACGAGCCCCTCTTCATCTTTGTTCGGCGGCCCCTTGCGTCTTCTTCCGGTGGCCCTCTTCGTCTTCTTCCGGTGGCCCTCTTCGTCTTCTTTCGGTGGCCCTCTTCGTCTTCTTCCGGTGGTCCTCTTCGTCTTCTTCCGGTTGTCCTCTTCGTCTTCTTCTGGTGGTCCTCTTCGTCTTCTTCCGGTGGTCCTCTTCGTCCTTTCCAATGGTCCTCTTCGTCTTCTTCCAGTGGTCCTCTTCGTCTTCTTCCAGTGGTCATCTTCGTCTCTTTTCCGTTATCCTCTTCGTATTCTTTCGGCGATCCTCTTCGTCTTCTTTCAACGAACATCTTCATCTTCTTTCGGCAATCCTCTTTCTCTTGCCAGTCCTCTTCGTCTTCTTTCGGCGATCTTCTTAATCTTCTTGCGGCAATCTTTTATTTTAAAGCAATTCTATTCATTTCTTTTCGGAAATTCTCTTCTTCCTTTGGCGATCGTTTTCTTCCATAAACCCGCAGCAGTCAAGCATGCCATTGGTAGAACACTTTCTTCAACTTCGACTGCTTCCGGCAATCGTCTTCCTTCAGCAAATCAATTTCTCCTTTGGGCGATCTTCATGTTCCTTTTAGCATTTTCTTCTTTGATAGATTCCCTGTTTCTTTGAATGGTCATTTTCACCAATCCACTTCTTCTTTACATCAATAGTTTTCTTTTTTGAGTAATCTCTTTTTGTTTCATGATTATCTGTCGGGATGCCATCTCCTTTCAACGATCCACTCGTTGAACAATCATCTATGGTCAGTCATCTTTTTTGGGCATTTCTCATTTTCTTTAATCCTGATGTTCTTTCGTTAGCGCCCTTGTCTACTTTGGGCCGGAGTCTTCTTGCGCTGGGATTTTTCTTTTCATTGGGCGGGGTTCTCTTCTTCATTGGGCGAGGTTCTCTTTTTCCTAGGGCGGGGTTCTCTTCTTCCACGGGCGGGATCCTCTTCTTCCTCGGCCGGGTTCTCTTCTTCCTCGGACGGGTTCTCTTCTTCCTCGGGCGGGATCCTCTTCTTCCTCAGCCGGGTTCTCTTCTTCCTCAGCCGGGTTCTCTTCTTCCTCGGACGGGTTCCCTTCTTCCTCGGACGGGTTCTCTTCTTCCTCGGGCGGGGTTCTCTTCTTCCTCGGGAGAAGTCTTCATCTTCCTCGGGCGGAGTTCTCTTCTTCCTCGGGCGGAGTTCTCTTCTTCCTCGGGCGGAGTTCTCTTCTTCCTCGGGCGGAGTTCGGGCGGGATAATCTTCTTCCTCGGACGGGTTCGGGCGGGGTAATCTTCTTCCTCGGGCGGGTTCTCTTCTTCCTCGGGCGGGGTTCTCTTCTTCCTCGGGAGAAGTTCTGATCTTCCTCGGGCGGAGTTCTCTTCTTCCTCAGGCGAGATTCTTTTCTTCCTCGGACGGAGTCCTCATCGTCGTCAGATGAGGTTCTCTTCTTCCTCGGGCGAAATCCTCATCTTCCTTAGGTGAGGCCCTCTTCTTCATTAGGCAGAATCCTCTTCTTTCTTGGGCTGAATCCTTCCGATTTCTTCGCTTCTGCTTTGGTCAGGATCTTCTTATTTAATCAATCCTCTTCTTAAAGTAGTCCTCTTCTTTAATCGATCCTTTTTTCTTTCGGGCAATATTATTTCAATCATCCTTAGTAGTCCTTTTCCTTCCGCACTTCTCTTCTCGAGTGGTCCTGTCGTTTTAGGAAAGTCCTCTTCTTCTTCAAGCCGCTCTTTTCTTGTTTGCGTGATCATCGTCTTTTTCGGGTGGTCCTAGTCTTCTTTGAGCACTCCTCTTGCCTGGGAGTGGGTGGTCCACTGCTCTTTGAACGGTCCACTTTGATCGGCGCTGTGTGTCGGAGGATCCACTTCTTTGTCGGACGGGACGCTTCTTCGTAAGGCGACCTTCTGCTTCACTGGATGGCCGGTTCACTTCTTCGTCGAACGCTCCACTTCTTCATTGGTCGGTCCGTTTCTTGGTTGAGCGGTACGCTTCTTCGTGAGCGGTACGGTTTTTCGTGGCGACCTACTGCTTCACAGGATGGTCGGCTCACTTCTTCATCGGGCGGTCCACTTCGTCGGGCGGTACGCGTCTTCGTTAGGCGACCTACTACTTCACTGGATGGTCGGTCCACTTCTTCATCGAACGGTTCCTTCTCCGTCGGGCGGTCTCGTTCTCCGTCGGGCGGTCTCCTTCTCCGTCGGGCGGTCCCCCTCTCCGTCTGGCGGTCCCCTTCTCCGTCTGGCGGTCCGCTTTTCCGTCTGGCGGTCCCCTTCTTCATTGAGCAGACCACTTCTCCGTCGGGCGGTCCACACTTCTCCGTCGGGCGGTCCACACTTCTCCGTCGGGCGGTCCACACTTCTCCGTCGGGCGGTCTACACTTCTTCGTCGGACGGTCCAAACTCCTCCGTCGGGCGGTCCATACTTCTCCGTCGGGGGGTCCACACTTCTCCGTCGGGGGGTCCACACTTCTCCGTCGGGCGGTCCACACTTCTCCGTCGGGCGGTCCACATTTCTCCGTCGGGCGGTCTACACTTCTCCGTCGGGCGGTCCACACTTCTCCGTCGGGCGGTCCACACTTCTCCGTCGCGGGGTCCACACTTCTCCGTCGGGGGATCCACTTCTTCGTCGGAGGATCCACTTCTTTGTCGGACGGGACGCTTCTTCGTTAGGCGACCTACTGCTTCACTGGATGGTCGGTCCACTTCTTTTTCGAACGGTCCACTTCTTCGGCGGGCGGTCCACATCTTCGTCGAGCGGTTCACTTCCACTTTAGACGGTTCTCGTCTTTGGAGAGTCCTGTTTCTTCTTGTTTGGCCGAGTCTTCCTCTTCTTGTTTGAGCGATCTTCTTTCTCATCTGGCGATCGTCTTCGTCCTGCTTAAATGATCCTGTTCTTCTCTCCATTACGTGATTTCTACGCTAGTTCAGTAATTTATAGTTCAATAATTTGCTTCCTCTTTAGCTCTTCGTGTTGTCCTATCGACAATTTTTTTTTGCCATCAGTACAGCACATCATTGTTAATGCTACCCATTCCAAAAACACTCTGCAGCATTACTTTAATAATCCAATTCTTCCTCTCTTCGATCTCTTCGGATCTGCGTCAGCATCCATACGCCTATGTTCTTCTATGTTGCAATGCTTTCCTCCAGAGCTAGAAAACGTCTTCTGGGTTACCACACGACTCTTATTAGTATCCAATAATTGTCAATTATCTTCTATCCTTGACCGTCACGTTCTTCCATAATGTGACTGTTCTTGATAATAATCCTATGATTCCACCTCACGCCATATTGATTATTCCTATGATACGGTAATCCTTTCCCAACCTTGACCCAAGTGAACACCTAGCTATTACTGAACTTCTTCTTCTCTCCGTCTTCCTGATACTCTTGTAAAATACGACAGTGATATCCTCCGTAGTTTTCGCCCAGTTGATGTAATGATCCAATAAAGAAAATAGCTTTAGATTCGATTGATTTTTCTCGTTTAGCCAACCTGTAATAGTGATGATCAGCATAATACCGAATAATAAAAACTATTTATACACACCTTACCCGTTCTGAACATGCCGTTTTCGATACCAATAATAACACCTAATTAGTTCAGTTTCTCGTTCTCTCCTTTTTACCGATAGTGACGTATTTTCAATTATTCAATCAATTAGATAGTTCTTTGTGGAAGTCTAGTATTTACATTTGTATATCCCTTCACGTTGGAAGTACCGTTGCTTTCAGTGATTTCAGTGGCCTACCTCCTTTTCTTTCCCATTCTTGCAATTGTTATAATTAGCTGGGGTGAAAATGTTTCGACAGTTAATAAAATCCTTTTTTTGCGAGTTCTTAACTTCACGCTGTCTTCTTTTTAGTCTGTACGAATCACCAAATCAAGTAATTCTAGTAGTTAACATTTTGTTCATCATCTATTTTCTCGATTTCGTATTTACCCAAAAATATTCCAATGAATCCATTTATATAAAAATATTTGGCTGTTTACTACACCTTTCCCCCTACCATTCATTTTGTTTAACTACGCTTTCGTTGAAGCTTCACATTATTGTATTTCTATCACGTGCAAGCATTAGAATTACATAAACTCATGCCATAATAGTAATAGATGTGTATACGCCGATTTCTTTATTGCTGTTTATTGTTCTTCATATCTACAACAAATATATATGTATATATAACTACATGCGATAAAAAAGATGAACTCACCTACCTCAGATTTTCGTTGCAGTTATATTACAAAACGAGTATATATTTGAGCTATGTATCAGTTTCTCGTATTGTCCGGTCACGATAGTATTTTCAACAAAATGTACTTTTCAATAGTACGTGTTTATTCCGCAAGTGGCGTCTATTCGTGGCTATAAATCTGCCATGCATTTCTAGCGCAATCGCTAATATACGATTTCCTATTTCGTATTGGTTTTGTGCTTGGAATTTTGAACAATGTCTCGGATCTCTTGAAATCTGCAATGAAGTAACATGTTTAGTGTGAATAGTGCGTTCATATTTGTTAAGATTACCTTCAACTTTAATAGTTATTTTCTGCAATGAAATAATATTCTACTTTATTAACCTTATTGTTCTTTTACTAATATGGCGTTAATTACATTACTCTTGCTATCGACATCAGCTTAACAGCTCTAATGCTTGCTTTGTTCATCATGTACATAAAAGCTATTGCTCTTCGACAATACTTTTAAAATAAACATCATAGACGTTTCACATAATAAAATATGTATATTATATGCATTTTTTAATACAAACTATTGAATAGTTCGTTACGGCTCAATTATTTTGTCCCACTCTAAGGGTTTTTGTCATAGTCCGTTGATAATTGTTAATGAATTTAATTTGCATGTTTTCTTGGTTCATCTGGAAATAACCAACAAATACAAATTAAGATTTATAAGAAACGTAAACTACATTAATGAAACTTCTGATATAAAAGAAACAAGTAGACATTTGTATCATTACTTACTTTCTACACGTCTTCTTCCAATCTCGGGCTGTTACTACGAAAATAGCCCTAGAAATTTCTATATACTCCACTTTTTAATAATCGCGTAGGTATAAAAAATTATCACAACTTTTGGTATCGATATCTCTTAATGATAATAGTAAATTATTTCTTGTATTCATTCTAATGATGACATATGCTTAATGTTTCTCTAAACGAATAAAATCTTTTCTTAGGAATTCCGCTACTTCTGTCTTTAGGAGCTAAACCTGTTTGGAAAGAAATGTTCACCTAATACCCTAAGCTTCATACGTACCTACTGCTGATAATACTGAAATACAATAAGTTAAGCACTAGGTGAATTAAAGATTAATTAATACTATTTTTAAGAATTATGATCCATGATTTGTTATAAAAAGTAACTATATATAAAAAAGAAACTAGAATACGTAAAACAAACATCTATAATACTATTCACTAAATATACCACAATACTGTATTATTTATGCCTTTATATCCATGAACTGAATACGACCTGCATTTTGGCACTCAATCAACCGACCCCGCTGTTTGGTTGTTTCGCGCAGATTGTGTTTCATGCTTTTCTTCATCAATGGTTTCTACTTGCGTGGTAAATTCAAACTCCGTCGTTGTTCTTGAAACATATCTCTGCAATCCTCCATGTGCAGTTGTGTCCCCTGACATTGTTCGTACTCCTATATTTCCTTTTTCTTATTGTTGACAAGAGTTCCCATTAACGTTTTACCTTGAAGTTTCCTGAAATCATACAAGTTCTCAAATCAAATTCTTGTTTCGTAATACAAATGTTGTAATACATTGAAGTGGTGAAGTTGTGCTTAATGGATATCTCACATAGTAGGTATATGTATTATCTTATTGTACCTTATCTTTATATTTGATAAATTCTTGACACTGTAGTTGGTAACCTCGTGTCTGGAGCCTACTACTGCAGTTATAAGAACTCTCCTACGTAATGCCTCTAAGAGATCATTAGATTCCAGGGATTGAATTGTTGGTTTCCAATCTATAATAAAGCAGAAAGTTAGTAGTAAATACTTACGATGATCAATATTTGGTTTGAATTTGGAATGAAATTTATGGATGTAATTCTCAGGAACAAAATAAACACGATTCTAACTGTAACAGACAATCAGAAATTACAGCCACATTAAGTGGCTAATAGGAATACATTGTTACTTGCAGCTACTATTTTTACACATCATCCTTAGAAAATTCCTCTTCTGAGAGAATACAAGCAGATTTCTTTGTCATACAAAGGCATCGTCGCTTACAAGTTGTTTTTTATAAGCGAAAATCTGGTTCATATCCGAGCTCGTGTCTCTAGAACAAGGATCGAGATATTTGCCACTTAAGGTGGCTAACCTAAGTAAATAACTGCTCAATAATAGACTCACGTAACGCACATCCACCATTGCAAACTTTTATTAAGTAGTCCGTATGTCAATGAAGCAATAAAATTGCCAAATGAAGGTGTAAACAAAGCTACAACATTGCGCAATTAAATAAATAATTAAAATATACCGCAGAAAAATACTTAACGCATACCCTACAGACAGCTAAACAAAATGTTATGTTGAGACCAATTTGATTGAGATTCTGTAAAGATTATACGAGTATAAACCACACAACGTGGCTCAACAAAAAAGGAATAGTGAATAAAAGAAATAATATAATCAGCAAGTAATAAATATAACAGATTATTTATAGTAGTACTGGTTGTTAGAACCTATATGATATAATACAAGAAAATTACTTATTTCTAAAAGCAATTCCTACATTGTGGACACTGTAACTGCAACAGAAGAATTTATAACCGCAAATGATACTATAAAAAATGTTACTTGCGCTTTTGACCATTTTGTGTGAATTTTGTCTCAAAAGGTACAAACGAAATCCGTTTTTAGGAACTTGTCGTGCCACCTTAAAGTGTGCCTCTTTATAGAAAATAGACATCCTATAACAAAGACGAATACATACTTGCCACTTAATTAAAGTGGACAACTGAATTTTATTTAAATAAAAATCAATAGTATTACTTAATAATGACAAAACTCTCTGAATCACAAAATTACCAATATGAAGTGAATCCAGATTTTGGTTGGTTCTGCAGCATAGACTCCGTCCTATTGTGTACTTATTATAAGATATTAAATATAAAGTGTGTGTGAAGAAAATATAAAGCGCGGATGATGTGATACTGTTTCAGTAAAAACGAGAAAGTTCAGGAATCGAAATACCACGTGTAACTACAACAAACCATCTTCATTCTGTAACAAGTAAAGCAGGGTCTATTTGCCACTTAAAAGCGGTGGTTATATAAAATAAAATTGAATTTAAAAAGTTCACCATTTACAGCAATTTAGTTATTAAGTTGTACTTATAATCTTAAGAACTTGAATGTATCCTTGTTTCAAATCGACAGTTTTCTAAAATTAAAATTATTTATAGTACTATTAAGTTTCATTATTTTACGACATTGCTTTTTATAGCACTATACTATCGTTTTAGGAATTCCATAGTCTTCTCTTAAAATATAAAGGAGATAAATCTCCTGCGACAAAAAATGTAAAGCTAATATAAAAACTATTTTCATTTATGACGTCTCCACACAATGTTTTACAAGTTGACTGTTTCTCACTGAAACAAAGAAAAATTATTCCTTGTCACATATAGATGGCGAAATTTAAGCACAAGTTATAGTTGCTATTTTTAAATACGCTATAAGATATATTATATACATACATATGTAATGCAATAGTAAAGGACATTTGCCATGAAGATTGCACGGTACGCTGAAGTCCCTCTACAACAAATCGAATGATATTGACCACTTAAGGTGGTGTACTTAAAATAAACAATATACTTTGAATATAATAAAAAATAAGTTACTTATATTTCCTGAAAATAGACACTAGTGTTCCGTAAAATAATATCCGCTTGTACCATCTGTTTATTGAAAATAGGGCGCAGTGTTGCAAGAACGCGTATTGGAAATTAATTTTATAAAACGAGTGCTACGTATATGTAACTGTCATAAGCTCATCTAAAACAAAAAACATTTCGAAGAACATAGTATAGCCAAACACAAATAGAAACATTGTTTTTACCCATGGTCTTATTTCTGTAATAACCAAAACAGAACAAATACGAATTTTATAACAAATAACTTATACTTGCTACAAACAATTGACGAGAAAGTTAAGCATGAATAGATTTAGTATTTTGAAGGTATTATGAAATATTGATTCACAATTATAGCTGCTATGGTTCCATAACAAACTAATAAATATGTACATACCAACTTAATAGTGGAGAAGATAATCACCCCACAAAATGATATAAAGTTACTTGAATAGTAAGTATGGTAAGTCATGTGCAATTAACCATGGTACCTTAAGAGATTCTTCTTATGTAAAGTAACTTCTAGAACAAAGCAGTGAATGCTATCACCTAAAGTTGCAGGAGTAAGAATACCTGTTTTAGGTAGTTCTACCAAATTCCTTACTTACATATTTTACTTATAAAGATAGTATTGTAGAACCAAATCACCAAAGAGCTGTAAAAAAATCCTTAACTTTTTTCTGTATTGTCAGTTGAATGTATTCTGGTACACTGTACACTGAAACAAATGATAAGCTCTTACAGCCACTTGTAGTGGTCAACACATGAATACTATGAAAACGGTGTCTACTTATTATTCAGATACTGTTTCAGTATGGATAAAATGTACTGTAGGTATAAAAATGGCCGTTTCTTAAGAGACCACAAAGTTAAACAGTCACTTATAGTGAGTAAATTAAGTACAAAGTACAACTGATTACTTGCCTAATAAAGGAACAGAATGCTTTAGGTTACATAAAACTGATAAAAAACGAATACAAACGAAAGCACTAAAGCCGCTTACTACTAATAGAACACAAAACTACTTCGATAAAATAAATTAATCATAGTAGTTATAACGAGTTCCTAAGTACATAATCCAACTTTCCACAACTTTGGGTTAAGTAAAACTTTGATCAAATATAACTATTGAATATCGTAAGAAAAGCCTATATACTACGTACTGAATGGAACAATTAATAATTATAGTTTGTCTAATAAAATGAACATAATAGCTAAGGAGATTAAGCGCTGCTTTTCTCATGTCTGCTATTAAGATAATATAAGGTACATACAAGTATGTACATTTTATTAATAGTGAATATTTAATGACAAAAATAAAAGCATTTCCATACCAATGACCGTGCAGCAGATACACATTCTATATATTGTAATGGTTCTATCCCGATGTCCATTTTTTCTTTAATCAAAATAGTGAAGCGCAAGTTCATCATTTCTTGGTTTTTGCCAACAAATCCCCTAGATTGATGAAAATTGATTTTAATAGGGCCAACCTCATTTATTTCTTAGGAATACGGTAATCTGTTTGTCATTTAGAAACATCCATTAACTTTTTATGTATCCATCACTTGTCGGATTTTCCATGTTAGGATAGTATTGGGCGGTAGTATGGTACAAACTTCACGTCTACAGAAATCGATGGTATCACCAACTCAACATATTCAAATCTTCACTTATATGTGACAAACAGCACTATTCACGATCGTCTGCAAAAATTCTGCGAGGTGCTACTACAAAATATCTTACCAATAATTCAATCTGCCTACTATTCCATCACAACTGCTTTATTTCAGAAGCTCGCGGTGGTGTCCGCAGTTGAATTTCTTCCGATAAACTAATCTGATGCATTGTAGTTACTGATGTTACCGATCTGAAAATTTCTCGAACGTCGTACCTCATGTTGTTTTCATGTGAAATCTGCCGAGTAGTAATCTTCAAAACTTATTTAACTCCCCACCTTGCGTTCGAGTGCAGCGATTCGCCCTCACGTTGACCTGGCAATCATCTAGCGTTGTTCATCCTTTTCTTGATATCAATACAACTTCAATCATTTTTTGTTGCACAAACTTGTTTCATTGATACATGCAGCCTCTACTACTTTCTTTTGGAACTTTCTTCTTAGCTTTTGTATGATTAGTAAAAAGTTACAGCAAACCGAAAGCCTTAAATAAAACTCCTCTATAAACGTTAAATTATATCATTACCTTGAAACGTGTACTGCTTCGCCTCCTGCTTACATTTTCGAGTTTGTTTTCATGCACCATTCTTCTATGTGTAAAAAGTACCGAGTATGAAACTTGTTGCCAGTCTCCTGTGACTTTTTTAATGAAAAAAAACTGCCCACTTTTTTTCATTTAATTGTTTATAGTGATTTACAAAATTCTTCATGGTGGTAATAATTTGTCTTATTTTTTATTGAATGTGGAAATTTTCCAAGAAATTTTTCAGCTTCATTCAAAAGTTTTCAAAAGATTATCTCTTGTATCTTTGCTTGTCTATTTGTTATTTCTGCAAATGGGCACTGCCAACTAATAAATTTATAATTACCTCAACCTCAGCAATAGTTGCAATAAAGTTCATGCCTTTTCACGCGTATACAAAATTCCTCAAAAATGGTGAACAGCGCAAGTCTCCATACTACGTCAACCGTTGGCCCTTGGTTCATTCTGCTCCTTTTGTTCTTCTACTTGCTTGATCCTCTTCACTATTAGTTAATTTTTATATTTCCAAACTTTCTACTACGCGTAGTCGTAAAATAATCCATATGTTCATTATTAGGAACTTACTGAATTGCTACAGTAATCTAACGACCACATGGTTGTTCTAGAACCTCGAATCAACATTAGATTAAAGCATAACTTACCAAAACCACGACTTCAGACTTCCCTCGTTGTAATAAAGGTGGATTTTTCGTTAGAAATATTTACACTTATCCAAAAGCAGATTCTTTTAATTAATGATTATTTAAATTCATTTGAAATAAATAGCTCATTATAATCTTTACTGGAAATTATTAAAATGGCATTTCGAATATTGAACCATTTGTCGAATTTTTTTACAAAAAGATATTTGATATGTATTTATCTAAACTCAGATAAGCTGATACTGGAATTACTTTGGCTAGAAAGAAATAGGAACACTTCCAGTTCCTATAAAACGAGCATACAATCAGTTTCAAAAGAAATGATTCCAATTGCTGGGAAAGTATTTAACTTAATTACACTTCCATGAACATGATTAAATTGTCATGTACTTTATCAAATACGATATATTTTATTGCATTTCTAGCATAGAGGGAATAATACTTTTGAAACATGTATTTTGTAATATTAAGAAAAATAATTCTCGTGTTGGTTAAATATTTAATCAACATTAACTCACCTCCTTATAATCTCCAAAAGGATTGTTACAATGCTTTTGTATACCAGAATACTTTAAATATATCTTCCTGCACTTGAATTATAACATATTTGTAGTTTGTTCTCGTTTTTTAGCATACATGTTCGTAGGTATAATACACGGACAGAATACATCAAATTTATGGGACATACAAAAATATGATGTATAGGTCTCGTAATGTGTTTCCGTTTTTTCCACTATTGTAGCTTATTCGTAATCCTTTTGCCAAATAAGGAGACAGAAAGCGAGAATAAGAACTTCTTACTAATATCAAGATAAATGCTGTAAGAGAATTTGTGTAGGGAAGAACACAAAAATAATTTCAGTAGCGGTACGGTATATGTAAAACGTGAATAGATTATTTTTATAACATTTAATACAGCTGGAACAAACTGTGAAATTGCAACTTATATACAATACCTTCTACATCTTCAAACTAAAGTGAAACCAGTCATAAGACAATATTACTACCGCTTGCAAAGAGTTTTACTGCAACAAATAGCCGCTTTTGGTTCCTCTTTATATCCACAATTATTTTAAACTGAAATGTAAGAGAAAACTTTTAGCCACATAATGTGGCGGCACCTAATATATTATTGGACTTCTATAAGATGTGAAAGAATACACATCAAACATGTAGTGCAATGCTCTACTTATTTTACATAACGTACGAGACTATAAGTCGTAGTCGAAGGTGTTATTAGTTTATAACATCATTCATTCCAACAAAAAGTAAGTGTCCTAGAACAAAGAAAACAGTTGCCCACCAAATTGGTTAATTTAATTGCTTAACTTCCAAGTTTGCTCTCTTGTTCTCTAAGAAGTATTACATATCGTGTTTGAAAGTCTGTTGACAACAGCATAAGGTACATTCAATTACAACAGTGTATCAAAGCAAATTTAAGAAGTATCCGCTGTCAATTTACTGGTAATATCAATATGGGACATATTTTTAACTACGTACTGCAGTTGTCAAATATTGTTTGCAATATACCAGATGTATTGGAACCCTATAATCGTAATACCTAGAATACACGACAAGCAGATTTCTCAATTAATAGATGACATACTAATGTTCATCTTTACTTTGGGTAGACCTTATATTTGTTGTTATATGAATAGAAAATAAACTATCAATAGTTGCACTGAAACAAACAGATATAATGACCACATAAGGTGGTCAGTCTTATACATTCATAAACAGAGAAGCAGCATGAATTGCTATCAATGATACATAATATACATACAGCTCCACAAATGTGCAATACTAGCAATCAAGCATTGTTCAGAATTAATCAACCTGTATAGATACTAGCCTTCATGGAAATATTTTTGTGAATCATGTGCGCAACAGAATTTGACAAATTCCTTGGATGATATAATACCCTTACAGTTCAGCTCGAACCATTCTGTAACAAAAAGCTAAAATTATCACCACTCAATGTGGTGAAAGGGTATTTTTCAAGAAGGAAATGCAAGTAAGTATGACACTAGGTTTTATGACAAACAGTTTTTTCGGTATTTCTACTTCCATTGTGGTCCAAGTTTCATGGAAACTTTTATTAATATTCATGTTAGCTAAAACAAAAAAGCAAACCTCTGGTTTGCCACAAAAGGTGGCTAGATGTACTTTAGAATAATGCTTACGTCCAATCTTTATGTAGAGAATAAGGCATGCTCCACAAGTAAAAAATGTTATTTTAAAAAGCCACACTATTTTATGAACTAAATTTTTACATCAAAATGGAGATAAAGGAGCGTATTGAATCTACGAATAAAGCATTTTAGAATGTAATATTAGATTATCTGGATGAGGTATTTCACAACACTTCCTCTATCCATACTGTAAATTGTCCAATCTGAAATGTGAACGCTATCGTACCGTGTACAGCATACAGTGTGTTGATAATAGGGGCTCTTTCAGATCATATTTATTAAATTATAAACTTTCTTCAATGATAAAGAACTTAAAATAAGATATATATAGAATGCATCCGTTAGTTTTTTCTTCAAGTGTCCTACAACACAAAGTATAAACACTAGGAACATAGCCAATCTCATTATGTACTTTCCAAAAATAAAAACCAAAACGCCAAGCTCTTGTACTCTTTGTTTTCAAGAACAAGAAAATAATTGTAATTTATCACTCAAAGTTGTGCATTGATCTACTAAAGGTTTATAATAAGCTACATAGCGTATATGCTTTGTTTTACAAAAGCATTCATTCAACATCTAACACAAACAATTCAGTTTGGGTAATTGCTTTTATACATATATTACTGCCAATAATTGCTACATACAGCATTAAAGAGGTAATATAGCAATAAAATAAATTTTAATGGCATATCTAATTAATGCTCAAGATCCAACCAACATTTAATTAGTACTATTAAAAACAATTATTAAATTGAAACTTTACAGATGTTTTTCTTGGTACAGATTGTAATATGTTCCAAGATATGCATTCTTGACATTTCTAATCCTTCATGAACATTTCAAAATATTTAAATAATTGTCATATAATAGTAACTAAGTACTAAAGGTATACAACATTCAAAATCATAGTTGCAAGTTTAAGGAAAGCATAAAGCATATATTTTGGATTAATCAATCTTGCATAAAATGAAGCTTTTACAAAATACAAATTTTGAAATGCACATTAATGACCATGCACATCAGTAAGTGTAACAAAAAAATTACCGCATACTCCAATAACTTTGCATATAATATAACAGAACTTTTCTACAACCAGCACTAGGATATCTAAATACATTTATATGTCCATAGTAGTAATCTACTTATTGCTTTACACATCTTTTATTTCACTTTGTAGTTTAATTTGCAATTATTTACAAACATGTACATTTTTAACAAGTTTTAGTAATCGTAATCAGAGTCTCATCTTCCCTGTCTACTTAAATCATATAATCACTTTTGCAGATTTATTCCACTATAGTTCATTTACGATATGAATAAAAATTGTTTTAAATCTCAATAACTTTATAGTAGAGTTTAAAAATGGTATTGCTTTGCCCAAAAAAGAATAGTGTATTAGTAATTCAAGTTGGACAATATATTATTAATTCAGGTGTATACTCCGAAGTATTAACTTATCAGATTCATGTTCATTTAAATATAAACATGATGCACGAAACTTCTTATAACTATTCAATTACTTGCAATTTATTACAAATCTTCATGCAAGAATAGATAAAATTGAGAATCGTTTTCAAATGTTTTTAAACTTACTGCGCTAACATTTCCATAACAGGATCATCATGCAGCGAGCCAAGAAGGCAGCAAGCCAAGGAGGATCGGTGAAATATAAGAAAAAGTAGTTGGTGGAACGACTATGCAATCACCTTGTACAAGTACAATACATCTAAGGGTGCTCATAGTTGTTTTGGAATACTTCATCTGGTCTGTAAAACAAACATGACAGGGTCGCAACACAAAATACCCTTGTTGAACTCGATACAGAAGAAAAATAATTTGATTGATCACTTCAGATATTATTTTAAGGTGAATCTTCTTAACTTGAAACAGTGCTCAATTTTTTGAACTCCCACTTTTTTTTGCATATAATGCAACTATAGGTCTTCAATATCTACAAAAAATATTTCTTAACTTGTAAGATCCACCTACCTATAGTAATTGCAGCATTAGTCAGCGCAAGATATACCGAACACTAACATTTACTGAAAGAGCTGCAATATAAATTAGTTATTGACATACTACTTCCATGTGGGATTCACTACTTCAATCTTCATATCTAATGCCATGAACTATTACATACTTCCTCCTTAGTATTGGACTTACTGACAGCACAGGCAACATCAATATATGGAATACATTTTGCTTTACCTGTAGTCAGTATTATAAACAATGGTATTGCCTTGCGATTCATGTATATGTACAGCATATATTGCTACTACTACCTTTGTTCTTCAGTGCGAGTGAATTATACTTTTTGGGTACTTAACGATTTAACAGCAATGCTCCACAAGCGGTAGAACAGCATGATCTTCCAGGGTGCCCTGATTTTCTGCTTCATGTATGAAACTTATAAGTAGTCTAACCTAATTAGCTTGGAACTAATCCACAGCTTGCGTACTGCCCACCTATGGGAAAATGCATGTCTAATATACAGAAATATTAAGACAAATGGATACATCTACTTCCATAATTGTAAAATGTTAAGAGCTCAATCACATTTTACAATCATATTTAAATACATACAAGGATGTAATTTATTACCAACTTAGCGATTTCAGTTCATTCCGTCAGTCTTAACAGCTTCCTAACTTATGAATACCTTCTGCATAAGTACTTCTCACATAATACAACCAAGAACATTCTACCTTCCACCTAAGTAGCATCCACGTGAATCTCGTATTCAGGTGGTGCCTGCCATCCTCCGCTCCTGATGTTCGTGCCGCATATTGAATTTGTAGCTACTTTGCCTCATTTACTTTCTGCGGATGACAACTGCTTGCGTGCTTGATTTACATGTAAACGTAAACAAATTAATAACAGGTAATTTCAAAAGGAGAAGTTAATAACAACTGTACTCAAGTCACTATAAATTTATTACCTTAATTTATTTACAAGTTAATTGAACTAAATATACAAATAGTTAAAAGAAAAAAATGATACATTTACAAACCAATAGCGAGTATCCTGTTCTTGTAGCCCCCAAGACAGACGTGTCCACAAGGAGACTGCAATAGAAAAAACTACATAATATCACAGAAAACAAATGTCTTGTTGCACAGCCTTTAAATTGCAGTAATTATAAATATTATCTTTGGAAAGGAACTTTAATTCTATCAATTTCGGTTAAAAAATGATCTATACTATCCAAATCTTCATAAATCTTCATATCCCAAACAGGCCTTTTTGCATCATCTTGATTATTTGTAGGTTCCCAGGTGGTCTTCAATGTCTGCCATTTTTGTTTGCGCAGTTGCTGTTTGTGACGTAATTCATTTTCAGCTCTAGAAAGAGCGTATGTTATAACAGCTTCGATAAATAGATCCTTTCGTTTTTGACGTTTTAAATAAGTTTTCTTTGTCTTAAATTTATTAATCCAATTCGTTAAATCGGAGGTTTTAAGTTTTTTTGCTGATTGTCTCGTAAGACAACACCCATTATTAATGAGACAGAAATCCGGAACAATAAAATCTTCAAATTTAAGGCGTTAAATAATTGTAACACACCTGTTTTAGATTACGTAGATGTCAAATATATGGATATGGATGACGATTCTGGAATATTGGAAACTTCTGGAATATATCACCAACCACAATACTGCTGCAGACAACACTCACAAACTCGTAGCACAATTCTAAATGCCGCGTAGTAACCGAGGCATCACCTTTTATAGTGTTAGTAGTGGGAAGATTCCAGAAACTTACGGAACGAACGATAAATAGTACCATATAAAATTATAATTTTTTATGAGCAACTTACCTTTATATTTGATAAATGCGTTTCTTTCAGACATCAACTGTCATTTATAAATAATTTCTTCTGTTTGACTATAATAGCTAACTTGATTAACTAAAATATATAAAGATGATTAACGATAGACGGCGGAGGATTTTTGGTTAAGGACCAAGGTATTTGGAATGCGTCATTACGCCAGATCAACTGCTAAACATTTCCACCAAGGTTTGGTATTAGACCTTAAAGTCACTATATAACTATTATTAATAGTCATACTATCGTAATATAAATTACAATGCCTTTAAATTGAATAATAAAACTGGTCTAGAAGAAATAAATTCCCCCAATTTTCTGTTGACGTTTTGAATATTTAATAATAATAGTAATAGTTCCCAGCTCTTGCTTATTTACGCTTTTTATTTGCTTTTCCATAGACGGTATTTGGTCATCTGTGAATGTCTACAAGCAAGTTCTTCAATCCATTTTTTTGTAGTTTTTTTTACATTTACATACATACATATTGATATGTAAAATACATATCGCACATTTCATTATACGTCCATGTTATACATGCTATAATAAAAATCGGGGAAACTTTCAATTTGACTAGAAAAGAAAACACATGCGACAAAAACCGAAGAGTCAAAAAGTTGTATTGTCAGTCCTTTATTCATGAAAGAAGATTATATTATTTTTTGTATAAAAATTTACCCACTTTACCCTTGGAATTACTGGATTAACTGTAATAGATCCAGTACCTATAAATCATTCCTAGATAGCAATAACAACGTATCGATTCCAATGTATCGATACCTACCAATACTTAACCGATTCCGAAACTTCGAATCGATATCGTACACGGAAGCGATACATCAGTCAGTATCGATACCTCAGTTGGTATTGTATATATGTATCAGTTTTATCCAGTCCAGTATAAAGTCATCGGCCAATAAGGCTAAAGAGAAGCTAACAATAGGTTTTGAAGATTTTTTAATGTAGGTACATGTAAGGTACAGCAGGAGAAAAAAGTTTCCTGCTAGTGTATGTAAGAAAGACGAGGTACTTTCTAATCTTAGTGTACCTACATACATACAATACATGGACTGTATGTGGCATAGACATTTTTTGTATGCATATTAGGACAATAAAGTTCCCGTAGGGATTGAGTAAAAAGCCTCCTTTTTTCACACACTGGGACTGGCGGGATGCTATTCCTCCAACTGTACGTGGATTAGTTACGAATTGCAATTCAAAAAGATTTTACATTATTATTATAGGATATTTGTAATAAATTACCTAAGGTTTGAAATTATATATCCACTGGCTTGGATATTAGACGGACACCTATAGTGATATAGTGACCTAATGATTATAAAATGGATGCCTTTCGATACCTCGTGTACATCCTAGATATCTGTATTTATGCGGATTCTTGTATATTTAATGGATCTATTTGTGGTGTCTTTTAGTAAGATCATATAGTGAATTTACAACAAAATTGAGCAGCATGGGGCGAAAACCAAGAGATACAATATTTAAAACATAACTATACTTATGCCTTATTAGAAACAACAAATATTGAAATGCTGTCTAAAATTTTGTTATTTTGAAAACAATTATAATATAGGTAGAAAAAAAAGCATATAATTTAATAATTTGACTGAAAAGTAAAAGAAAATAAAGAGACAATCTTCGAATTGTACCTATATTTTTCTCATAGGACGATTAACAGACAAAAACAATATTATTTGACAATAAGACAACATTTAACGAGATTATAGTAGTTTATAAATTAATTATTTAGTAGACTTGATAATTGTACATGAAAATATGTACTACGCGATCAGTGATGTGGTGGAATGAACGATGTCTCAACACGATAACTGTCAACGAATTCTCCTGAAAATCAATATAAACATGCACTGACGTGACTTCCACGTAAACTGCGTAATAGAATCGTATATTTTGGAAATTGAAATAGGGAATTGGCACATTTAATGTTGTACAATAGGCATATTTTGCAATAAATAAACAGAATATAGATAATAAAAAATTTTTTTTTTATTGATCAACTAAATAAATTTGATACCCAGACATTTCTTTGTTCTCAAGCTAAGTTCCCGTGTATGCGAAATTTGCTAAAGTTATTGATCGCAAATGTGAATATATAGAAACGTGTTCAAATGTATTGTTATTGCAATATCGATCACGTATTTTTAATATAATCAATATTTGTTCACACAAAGAAAATAATGAGATAAACATTCCTGTTTGGGCTTTAAGAGAGTCGTCTACCAGCTGATTATTTTGCAGCGGTGCCATTTCTACATAATTCTATAAATCGTCTGCTTGATTTTATTTCAATATAATTTGAAAATTAGGCTTCATACACATATTTCTACAAATGTTTTACATCTACATATACAATTTTGTCTATTAATATTCGGTATTAAATTCACAATCTATTTTCCCGTTACAGGCCGTTACCTTGATACGGGAATCGAGATTACACTATTAATTTTTAGATAAATTATAAAAACATATTATGAAAAAACTGTCAAACGGTAGTCGGGCCTCTTAATTAAAGTATTTAGAAATTTACAGATTATTCAATGGAAATATGTATAGTGGACAGCAGCATAATCGATACCGTTACGGAATTTCCTAAAACTTAATAACAATGTAGGTAGGGTTACATTGTGTGGCCTTCAGTTAGGATTTATACGAGTAGTAGATATTATTATTAGTAGATAAGGTCGACGTTAGCTTGCGGTGGTGTGGATTTAAAAGCTGGCCACTGTACAGTGATGTGCTTTTCTAGTACAATATACTGACTCATTTCTCGAGGGCAGTTGTAATATTGTCGTACATAAACGTTATATTTATAAAGTTTTATGGCACTTTGAGTCAGTACCTACTAAAGCACATCACTGTACCTATATATATATTAAATACTAGGAGCAAGTAAAAAAAACTATATAGGTATAATACACATCGTTGAGTTGTTTGCAAATTAGAGTCTCCGAGCAGAAAAAACATTCTGTTCTATGTAAATGCTAATAAAAACAAAAACAATAATATTTAAGATAATTAACATTTCAGAATTGATTCTTTAGGTACTTTTATGTTTGGTTGTGATCTATATGTATAATAAAACGATACCCAAGGAGAACAAGTATAATGGTCCAATTATAAATACATGGGCCGCATTGACTACAAATTCGGACCGTTTAATTAAATAAGACAATATAAAATAGAAAAAATAAAATATATAATATTTGCCAGCTTTATTACAAGACGTAGTAATATACATAGGTGTAGGTATATATTAAATATTATCGTTATTGTATAAGACAATGTCTCCTGTAGTAGGAATGGAAAAACTCTAATAAACGTATGCGTTGCTCTGAAAAATCAAGCTTTTTTATTTTACTATAATTACATACAATAATCATTAAATTGTTTAATTTAACTAATGGTATCCTACCTGAAAAATCAAGAAACGACATTTACAGTTTATTATACCAATTGCCAATTACTTTTTTGTAAGTTATTTTATAACTATTAAGAGGCCCGACTACCGTTTGACAGTTGGCGATGTTGCCACAGTTAAATTTTTTCATAATATTATGTTTTTATAATTTATTTAAAACGTATTTTAAAATCGGGCTTCATAGCCACATGTGTAGACGTATTTTGAATGCTCATAGTAAATTTCAGCAATTAAATCTAAAAATTAATGGCGTAATCTCGATTCCCGTATCAAGGCAAACGGGAAAAGAAACTGTGAAGTTAATATTGAATATTAAAAGACAAAATTGTATATCTAGTTATAAAATATCTGTAGAAATGTGGCTATCAAGCCCAATTTTAAAATTACAGTCTAAAAAAAATAAGCAAATTATCTATAGAATTATGTAGATATGGCAATGCTGTAAAACAAGAAGTTTAAAATCAGTTTTGAGAAATAATGGAAAAATAATGAAAGTTGCAGCTTAAAATGGTATAGGATGAATTGTTAGATACATTTAGGCATGAAAATATTATTAAATCACATAAATTAGAAAGATATATGCAATTTTAATGAATAGGATAATAGTCGTTGATGGGTGGCGCCCTCAAGAGGAAAAAAATTCTTCAATAGTTACAGGCGCCTGAAGGAAAAATTATTGTTTTATTACTAAACACGGAAGCTTGATAAGTTGCCTATAGCGTGTTAATTAATAAATTCATAGATATTCGTTGTATTTGAAATTCAAGTTGCACTATATACTTGCAGTCTACATTTCTTGGAATTCCCCAATATTGTCATAGTTTTTCTTTCTAGCCTTCCGGCTATAATCTATATCAACATATCAACGTATAATTTGATGTTCTCGTTTTGATATTTGCAATTCGTATGCTCCTTGTTTGTGAGTGTTGGTACTTACAAGTATACATATTCATTGTAGTGGTATTTACGTGACGGTATTATTTTTTTATGAAAATTTGTTTTAAACAATTATTTATTTTATTCTATTTTGAACAGTTTTTAATTTATTTTTAAATATGTAGTTCAGATTTTTGAATCTCTCGCGCTTATGCTGTTTTAGGGTTTTAGAGTCGGCTACAGGTATCACACATTATATTTTATGTATGATAATTATGGGGCAATTGTGCCATGATTACATATATGTATTTTATTTATGAAGTTATGTAAAGTAAGGTTGATTAAATAGATTAATAACAGAAGTAAAGTGTTATGAAGTGACCACCTCCGTGCATATTATTGCAGGTTTATTTTAGTTTAAATGTACCGCCTTGATTGGCTTTAACATTTAAGTTGGTAACAAAACATAAAATATGTATGTAACCAATGTAACTAAAAAATGTGAAATGTAACAGTTGTTCTTGTGAACGTGTGAATGTGTATATTAGTGTTTGTTAGTGTTTATCTGTGAAGGTTGTGGACAACGGTTGTGGAGAAGGTAGAGGAGAAAAAGGTCTACATTGCTAGAAATGCTATACATACCAATGTAGTTTTCTTTTACGTCAAAATTGTAAGTTAGTTTACCTTTTTGATGTGTGAAAATCATATTTTATTTATTTTCAGCAAATATACAACGGATCTGCTACAAAACCATAGGTAAATTTTAATATAGTTTTCATATTAGCTGCCCATTGGAATAGCAAACAGAAAACACAATTCGTATAAATGGTGAGGAATTGTTAAGAAAAACTTAAGCGTATTACTTCTTTTAAAAAGTAATATTTTGATATTTTTTGTTATATGTATCTTTCTTTCAGAAAATCTGAAGAAATACAGATCCAACAAACATCATCATAAACTGCAAGGAATTTTACATACATAGTGAACTATTTTGGAAAATTTCTGGGGATGGAAAAAAATATTTCTGATAACATATGAAATAACCAAATGGAACTTAAATTATAGCAATCTGTCGATGACATAAACTTGTGTTTGCCTATCCTAATTATTATGATAAATACTTCGATGTCATCTGCTGATCATAAACAAATTTGTGCTATGATAATGCACGTTTTCTTCATTAATCATTTAAGTAATAATGTTCTTTTGCATGATTTACTTCATTTGTACAGCAGATATTTATATTTCTGTTTTCTTACACTATGCTCGCCCCACAAGTATTTAGTAATTCATAATATTTGACAGCTTTTTAAGTCAAAGTTGTAATAGAGACTTATGCAGACTTATGTTTATATATTTCAATTTCTACTTTGATCAGAGCTGACACCTTTTCCTGTTTTTGCAATAAATGCTAGAGTAATTACAAAATAGGTCGCTTGTAAAAGCAATAAAAGATGTATTCAATAAACATATTCTTATTTACAATTTCGTGTTTTTATTCCATTCTTTATTATGCCTCACATATGAGTTGACTTGCTAAACTTTAGTTTTCAACTGTATCAGAAACTTTTTGATAAATTTACTTCTTACATCGTACAATTCTTTGTCACATTTTATTAGTAAAAATACATACAAATAAGAGTTTTTTACTTTGTTATATTCTTGCATAGAATAAGAAAAAAGATAAATAATTAGTTGCTTATGTCTTTCTATTACTTGTTGTGTAGTAAAATGTACTTAATTTATAAAATTTGTATTTTTGGTTTTCATTTTTCTTCAATTTAATTATGGGATTTTATAACTTCCAAAATATCTTCATAGGTATTTTATGATTTAATTCAAACATTCCCAGGTCAATCAACAGATGGCAGCTTCGTTTCAAACTACAATATATACGCCTTGCATATCGGCAACCAACACCAACAAATGTATACGTTTACGAATTCTCTATCTCATTCTAAAATTTTGTCTCTGTCGACGGTTCGAACGATCAGCTGGTAGTCGGGCCTCTTAATCTCAACGGCACATAGCTCCAACCAAAATAAGCGGATATTACTCACAGCGCCATCTGTTAAAGGAACCGAGTTTCTTTAGATAAATAGATTAGCCGGGCAGTTAGGTATGGAATAGGTAGCGATCGAATGAGTACCAGTGAATTGAGCGTACATAATAGTGGCTTTCGATTTGTACACCGTACAGCTCGGGAGCTGTTCCGAGTCACCTATCTGTCGTTCTATTTTGCCATGTGACTCGCACTTCTACAGCCCCGTTTCTGCTTCCCTTCACCCCTGGTGCACCAACCTTTCGGCTGGGGTGATACGCTCCCGCATGCGCACTGCGTTTGTTTACAAAAAAGTGTTGACAATTTGAATGAAATGTAAACAAAACGAAAACTTGAAAGGTTATGTTACATCTGTGATTACATGGCCGCCACCCCACCACCCTTTATTTGTTTACACTTTATCTGTACCTGAACTGTACTGAGTTAGTTCATTGTACACGCACACGAGTAGCTCCGGAGCTGTTCCCGAGTAACCCTTATGGACAAATCGAAAGCCACTAATATGTATATGTTAATATTAAACAGACGAGTGCGGCGATCCTTTGAGCGCGTGACTAGCAACAACGCAAGTGATCGTTTTATCGCCGCACTCGTCTGTTTAATATCCACACATATAATGTACGCTCTATTCACTCATTGGATCGTTTCCTATTCCTAGATAATTGCCCGGACAATCTGTATATTAAAAACAGGTAAAAGCGTATTTGTTTCCATCATTGCCGTGCCACTCGTCCTACGGACTCGTAGAATTAATATTTGGCAACATATCTCGTGTTAAGGCGGCGATTATCGATAATCTCAAAACCACTCGTTGTATTATACAGTGTAAAAGCCAAATGGAATAAATTCATTATTTCGGTTACCGCACATAATTATAAAAAATCCCGAAACACGTCAAATTTAAATTATAAATTAACATTCTTTAACGTGAAAATACGATCCCTATCTTCAACCCTCTTCGAATGATAGGTACATACAACCCCCATTTTTTTAAATGGGAAGTAAAGGCTTGTGATATATCGTTTGAAAGGTCTCTTTATTCTCTATTCAAAAATGCTATCGTTTTAAGTTTGTTGTAACAATTAAGATAATAAAATAAAATCATGTTGTTCTCGAAGTTCCCTAGAATATACTCAAAGAATCCAATGTAATGCAAAATGTAAAGAAAAATGTAAAACACCATCTACTCTCTCTGAACATCTACTTCATTGACACTCATAGTTCTTTTTGGTGTTTTACTTTTTTTTTACATTTTGCATTACATTTCATTTTTTGCGTATATTGTAGCGAACTTCGATAACAAATTGATTTTATTTTATTCTATCTTAATTATTACAACAAACTTAGAAACGATAACATTTCTGAATACAACTCATAATGTATTAATTACCTACCTATACCTCTACTGAACTAATAAGTGATAATCAGTGCTTTTTCATTAATAAGCGACTATATCACTCACATTTCTGTCAACCAATCACACAGTTGGAATTCCTTAGCAACAGCCAATAGCCGCGTCCACACCGGGCGCACGGCCTCGCGCGGCAGCCTCGCGAGCCAAATGCTCGGTCAGTGTGTACGTGGCTCGGGCTGTCTCGGGCACACGTTGCCTCGGCCGAGCGTGCCTCGGGGCCGAGCCGTCGGCTGTCGGTAAACGGGACGTGCTCAAAGGTGCCTCGGTGTGCGCTGTGCGTTCGATGTGGACGGTGCTTTTTCGGTTCGCGAAGCAATTCTACAGATGTGTTGTTTGTTAGCAGTTACGAAGCGACATACGTGTAAAATTATGTACAGTTTTATCATATGTCAAATCCTTTAGTAATGTATTGCCGTATTGATTGCGACGCTCATACAATATTTTAACCCAAAAGCACCTTGGTCTTTTTTTTAATCGTGACTGTTTCTTTTTTCTTAAACAATAAGCTGCTATGAAAGTAGCTGCAGCAGAAATTATATAACTGTCCATGTTGGATGCTCCAGAACTTCTGACGGCTCGGCCTGCTTCGCGAGGCTCGCCTCTGTGTTTCCGGGCAAACTACTGAGGCTGCCTCACGAGTCCCAGCTCGCGAGCCATACATCGAGGCTGCCGCGCGAGGCCGTGCGCCCGGTGTGGACGCGGCTAATGACATTCATTTTATAGCAAAAAAATCACGTGTGAATTTTAATAAGTGATAAAATCGCTTGTGGTTTTATCAATACAAATGGAGTACTGTCAAAACGGCTCATTTTCACTCATAATGCTCGCAATTACTACACAAAGCAAATCTTGTTTATTTTTTTGTTTCCTCTTCTTCTGCGTTGCCAGCCAAATATATGGCAAAATGAACACAACCTAAGAGAGTAAATTACGAAAATATCCGATACTTAACTACGGAATTTACTAATAGCAAACTACATTGCAACAAATTTTGTTCGTGATATATAGTCTTTTTAAATACAACGCGTGACCAAGAGTTTTCTTTGATAAAATTGATTTGGATAATTTGTTCGTGTTTGTTGATCTTAAATAATTTCAACAAGCACTTACAAATTATCCAAATCAATTTGTTGATTTACCATAGCAACCGGTTTTAATTGTTGATTGTTCATTGCAAATTGCTTGTCAGTTACATTTCCTACCTGTCATAAAATAATTCAAAATGTCGCGATACGGCAAAACTATGTTAGAAAATATTATCAGACAGTTAAATAGTATATTATTTTATACTGATACTTTTCATGGTGCGCTCGTGTTTAGCAGCCGAACGAAGTGAGTGATTAGGTACGAGTTATTTCTATAGTAACACATATCATAAAACTATCAAGTGGACACTGTGCTGTTAAGCACATTGAAATTATGCGTTTGTATGTTGCTATAATAACAATTTTCCCTCCGGTGGCGGAAAAGTGAAAAGTAAACCTCCGGCGGAGGAAAAGTGACACTTTGCGGCCGACTACTCAGTCGAGAAATGTCAGTTTTATTGACGTTTGAAGAAAATAGTATATTATTTTATACGAAGGAAAAGTGATACTTTTCATGGCGCGCTCGTGTTTAGCAGCCGAACGAAGTGATAAAATGATAATGATAATGAAATTATGTGTTTGTATTGGTTGTACGTTGCCATAATAACATTTAAATACCCTAAAACTTTTGGATTTAACTTTTTCCGGTATCTCGTATATTTTACCCCATAATCGACCGTTTCCATACATATCAGCGACCCTTATACAGGATAACAACTTGAACTACGCAAGCCTATTGATAGGAGAAGGTAGTGGGAGGTAAACTTTAATGTATCAATTTTAGTATTGTCAACTGTTTGTATGACAGGAATGTCAGTGGTTTTGTCAAATACTATAGAAAATTATAAAACCACTTTATAATTTGCACTTTTTCATTAATTGTGATATAATAAGTTGACAATAGTAAAATGGATACATTTAATTTTAATCCCCACCACCCTCTCCTATAAATAGGCTTTCGTAGTTCAAGTTGTTAGCCTGTATGTTTACATTTATATCAGCTTTTGTTATATGTGTACCCCGAAAATGTTGAGCACTGAGACTTTACAATTCACTTCGTCCAGAATCGCACTAGTAGTATAACACTAGTTGTTTTTCAGATTCTGTCTTTTACACAGTGGCAGTTGAATTAGACATCGTTGACGGTCCTTTTGCTGATTACAAATATTACATAGAAAGTCTGCCAAGTGGCAAACGCCAATCTGAATAAAAATTAGCCATGTGGTACAAGATATGAAGTATTATAAAATGCCTTTTTTCATTTTTGCGAAAATTGAGATTTACAAGGTGACAACCACCCTTAAAGAATCGACAATTTTTAGATTTTTGCAATGTTCCCCATCTTTGTGAATAGTAAAAATTGTAATTGTACCTGACGAAATTCGTCCAATACATATTAGTTTTCCCACCTTCCAGCTACTCTCAGTTCGTACTGACAGGCCAAACTGGGTAATCCGATTGAAATTTGGTCATCTGGTAGAACTGTTATAAAACACCATTTTCTGTTTTTGGGGATAATTATAGTTTGTGGGCGAAAACCACCTTTAAATAATTGACCATTTTCAAAATTTTAAAAATTTACATTGCATATTATTTGGATTCAGATTTCACAAGTACTATATTAATCCAGTCAAATTAATTTTTTTCCGCCCTATTTCAACTATATGGGTTTCTTCGCCGAAAGGAGCTTGCATGAAAGATATGCAAAAATGATCATTTGGAAATACGTAAACTGATTTACTTCGCGTGCAAGAATTAAAATTATTAAATTATACAGCAAGATAAATGAAACTTTTTAAACACTAAAACACCATTGCAGATACCTCAACATTTCAATCAACTGATGAAAGCTCGAATTACGTCCAAAATAGAGGAGGGTTGGTCAATAGGAAGTGTGGTAACGTATTTTAATTTAAATAAAGATACTGTGGAAAAAAGCGGTGGATTCAAGATTGGCAAGCAACCAAAATAAGCCTCGAACGTCCTAAAAGCAGCATTGATGCTGAAGATGCGGCTTTGCTAAATTGCATAAGAATGAATCCTTTTACTACAGCGAGGAAAACAGTTACAGAAAAAAATTCCCGTTTCTAGACCAACAGCCTGCCGAAGAATACGTGTTTTCAATTTAAAAAGTTCTTTAGCCTTTTCAAAGAACTTATTAACCGACGAAACTAAACAATCGCGATTACTATTCGCTTTAAATAATATTAGTAAAGGTGAGGACTACAGAGTAGTATTTACGAATGAAAAATGCTTCTAATCATCTTACAACGGAAATGTTAGAGTATATAGACCGCATTCGTAACTTGATGAAAATAATATTTGCCGCAAGGTTTTCGGTGGATGAGTTCGACTGGTTTGGATGTATGTTGGAACATTTTGTTGTTGCTGCCTAGATAGATATATTGGAGCATGCAATGCTACCATCTATGTATATCGCAAATCTTTCCAGACAATAACTACATATTTCAGCAAGACAATTGCCCCTGCATACAAGCTGTGTTATCGGACAGTGGTTCCAGAATCATAATGTAGAAGTTTTGCCATGGTCCTCAAAAAATCCAGTTCTAAACCCGCTTGAAAATGTATGGAGGCTTTTGGTCAAAAATATTTATAAAAGAAATTTTCATCTTCGCAATGCAGGCAAACTGTGGGAGGTTATAGTAGAAAAATGGGATATGTTAACAAGAGCAAGTGAGAATGAACACCTCACAACAAATTTAATCCGTTCAATGCCAGGCAGATCAACCGAGGTGAATGTTGCCGACGACGATATGAACAAATATTAAATATATTCATTGCTTTATCCACTACTTTTATTCTGTTATTTCTTGTATTCTGTTATAAAAATAATGTTTTAATATTGAAAGTTATTTAAATTTTTGGTTTGAAATTCTCATATACCTACTACTAATAAGTTATGAGAGAACAGAGAAGAATTATTATGGGTACAGTTGCACAAATACAGTAGCACTAATATTGTCTACTATTTTCAGTGCGTGTTGTTGTCGTAAAGTTGAGGTAAAAGATCCAAAAAGAGTATTACACAGAATGAGATATATATTTTTTTAACGTTATAATACTCTAACCACATGAAACGCCGAAGCAAGATTTACGATATAACATGTCCCCGTCTTTCTTGCACAAACACAAGTAGACATTGGCAGTACCTACGACTTGTTCCAGATTTTATTGCACAGTACTGTACGTGTTTCCTGCAAATAAAATTAGACCCTGAAACCCAATAATAGAAATGAGATATATATACGCGATTGTGTGTGTTGAACTATCATCATAGCTCTAATCATTCTTTTCTCACAAAAGGCTGCCCAAACTTTAATTTTCTGAGGATGTAATGATGCTTTCACAAAAGTGTACATTATTTGCGCTTCAAATTCTCACACAAAATTTCTCACATGCAAGCGGTAAGGATGTAAAAGTAGATTATACTTAAAGATACGTCTGCAAGCAGCGGATGAAAGATCTAATTCTTGACGCACATATTGCGCGTAGGAAATAGCTCCTTGAAACTTTAGAAGATATCTTCTAAAGTGTTAAGGATAGTTATAGGCTATCCTACATGAAAGTTGTTGCAAACAGTATGTAGAATCGAAAAATATAATAATGTGACATAGTACCCTTTGAAATTTTAATGTCCGATACTGGGGAGTCTAGGAGGGGGAGGAGGTAAGGCAGAATTTTGCCTTATTAGTGAGAGTTTCAACAAACAAAATTCAAACAAAAATCAACGTGTCTCGATGTTTTTTCGAATTTCTTGATGTTTTCGACTGATTTAAGGTGGATCGTTTTCATTGGAATGTTATTATGTGTACTCAGAACACGTTCAAACTATTTTAAAAGTACACAAGGATAAATTGATGCATTCCTCATTTATACATTGCTCTTGATCTCTTAAAGTAAAAACGGCAATTTAACACATAAATTTAGTGCAACACCTTGTATAAATATAAATCACCAACGGAAGCTGTTTTCTGATAACGTAATTGAGAGCTAGAGATTTTTAAATAGTTCTTAACAGGCCGCATTATTCTGTTTACAACGCTAGTTTGAGAGATTTAAGCACCGTGTAAGTTAATCTATAACTGTTGAATAAAGCACCACTTGTTCGATTAAAAACCTTTCAGAGTTGTATGTGTTGTAACTACTTCTATGCATGGCAGAATAAAAATATAGGTGTTGCATCCTACTTTTATATTCAATGAAATTTTATAAAACTCATTACAAAAGTTGCAGTAATAAATAGTTTTTGTATTGAGGTAAGTGATAGAATTATGTATATTCCATATACATATATTACTAAAAAAAATTGCAAACTGTGTAATAGATATTTTGTAACTAATTTTTATTTTAGATAAATACATCGCATTTTCAGCTTATTTCTTCAGAAAGGTTACATACATATCTACAAATTTATTTATAAATTTGCTTTCAGAGCTTTTCATATTTTTCATTCTGATCATTATACAGTGTGTCCCAAAATGTCTGCAACAGCCCTGTAAGTCCTGTGATATAGTCGTAATAAAAAAGTGTTTCAAATAAAAGTTGTTCCAATTTACAAGATCTACTTTGTGAGCTGAAGAGATTTCGAAAATTTTATACAGCCTGGTCATTATGTCGTTACTTCTTTTCATCTCTTATGGCAGCCATCTTGAATTCGCTTCCAATCGAAAAATGTTCTAAGAAAAAGTTGTTCAGAATTACAAAATACCGCCGTATGCAAAATTTGAACTCGATCGTCAAATATTTATTTTTCCCATGTATTATCTATCGCGGTGGCCCAAAATGTCCGCAATAGCTTTGTCAGTGCTGTATTATAGTCGTCATAAAAATATGTTTCAAATAAAAGTTGTTCCAATTTACATGATCTACTTTGTGAGCTGAAGAGATTTCGAAAATTTTATACAGCCTGGTCATTATGTCGTTACTTCTTTTCATCTCTTATGGCAGCCATCTTGAATTCGCTTCCAATCGACAAATCTTATAAGAAAAAGTTGCTCAAAATTACGAAATACCGCCGTATGCAAAATTTTAGTTCGATATTTACTGAGTGGATTATGGCCTAAAAATCAAGTAGCAAAATCAAATCTAAAACAGAGGTGATGAAGAGAAATAAACACGTGACTTTAATTTCACAACAATGCCACCAAGAAAATCAAAAAAATTGCCGGAATACGAAAAGGCAATTTAATTTGCGGTATCCTGACAAGAATACATATTATTCAACGATAGCTCGTATTGTACAAAATTTTAAGGAAGCTGGGAGTGTAGAAAATAAGTTTAAGAAGAACCAGTTACGGCCAGTTACGGAAAATGCGGAGTTGGAAGTCATCTTACGAATTACCGAAAATCCGCGCATTTCCATCCGGCAGATTGAGCAAGAGACCGAACTATCTCGTTCTAATATTCAGCGATTACTCAAGAAAAATGGTTTGAAGCCGTATAAACTTAAATTTATCTGCCGGTTGCAACAACATTGCCATGAAAATCGTTTCAATTTTTGTGCGTGGATGCAAGGAGAAATGGAAGCCAATGCTAACTTTCACCGGAATATTTTATTCTCCGATGAAGCGACTTTCTACACGAATGGTACGGTTTCATCGCAGAATTGTCGGTACTGGGCAAATTATAATCCACATTTTACAGTCAACAGTAGGGACCATTTTTTTTACAAAATTGCATGGATGCTGCTCAGTACCTTCAGTTCTTGCAAAATGTACTGGAACCGATTGTAGATGACTTCCCGCTTCACATTCGTTGTAACATGCACTTCTAGCATGATGGGGCACCTTACCACGCTTCGACTGGCATTCAAGAATGGTTGGAAGTGAATTTCGGAGCCCATAAAATATTCACTCGGTCATCCCAAGTTCAGTGGCCGCCCAGATATCCAGATTTGACACCACTGGATTTTTTCCTTTGAGGCTATCTGAAAAACCAGGTCTATAGCCATCGGCCGTTCCGAGACCGCAACCATTTGAAAGATGTCATCCTGGAGTGCGCAAACGGGATAGGAGCCAATGTGCTCTACAGTGTTATAGACGAATTCAATCATCGAACAGTGGCATGTATGGCATTAATTTTCATAATTACTGGCTTATAATATTTCCCGTGATTTTTCTTTAGAAAATAAAACGTTTAGTATTTACTACGTAAATAAATACTTTTTTATTCTCATAACTACTTCAACTAAAATGATTGTAATTGAAACAAAATATCAGATTACCTTAAGAGGCCACCGCGATAGATAATAATAATACATGGGAAAAATAAATATTTGACGATCGAATTGAAATTTTGCCTACGGCGGTATTTCGTAATTCTGAACAACTTTTTCTTATAACATTTTTCGATTGGAAGCGAATTCAAAATGGTTGCCATAAGAGATGAAAAGAAGTAACGACATAATGACCAGACTGTATAAAATTTTCGAAATCTCTTCAGCTTACAAAGTAGATCATGTAAATTGGATTATTTGAAACACTTTTTTATTACGACTATAGCACAGGACTTACAGGGCTGTTGCGGACATTTTGGGACACACTGTATATTTAATATCATATTTATGAAATAATAGACCTCAATGTTTTTGCTTTGTCGCCACAGAAAAGAATTGGAATCCTTTTATTTCCGCCTCTTAGCTTTCAAATACAATGTGTCGCTCACATCCTTGTTACATTGTTAAAAAAATTATGAGGATATTGTTGTTTGCCAAATTATTTATATTAAACTTATTAATAGTTTTTGCACAGATAAATTCTAGTTAAAAAAGTTATATAATTGAAAAATACATATATCTTTTCTAAACATGTTAGTGCGGTAGCTCATGTCATAGCTAAAAAATAAGATATACAGGGTGTAGCATCTTCCTGGAATCGGCTGATTGTGGCTTTGCTATTTGTTTTATCGAAACATGTTCGTAGTAAAAGATATCTAAAATGAAGTTCTCTACAGCAAGAAAATATTTTCTTATATACAGGGTGTTCAGTTTTGTGTGTACGATAGGATACTTTTTTTTTTAATGGAACACCCTATATATTATTGCATTTTTGAATTCCTTGATATAATATAAGGTAATTTTAATTAACATACTCTGCACTAAAACCCAACAGTTTTCGAGATATTCCGTTTCGAAAGGAAAAAAATGCATTTACACAGACTACTTAAAAAATGAATCTAGCCTTTCCTAATAATCGTTTTGAAACAAATCGTGGGTATTATTATAATGATACTTCAAGCTTTATTTTTCGTACTAAACATTCATATTATATTATACTGGGTGTTTAATAATGGAACTCGAAATTAAATACCTTCAAACGACTAAAATTCCTTTATTTAAAATAGAACACCCTGTATATTTTCATGCTATTGCAGATTTTTCCTCTCTTTCGATTTCGTATAACATTAATACCTAAAGTTTATATATTTGGAGTTCCAAGTAATTTTGTACAAAAATCTAAAATTTGACATAAACATAGGGTAATAATTTCATTTCGGTCTTTCTTATTTAGAATTTTTTGTAAGAAATAGTAGTTTTAGTAATAAGATAATGACTTAATATATTAAAACTACATTATATAACGCTATATTTATTACAAGCCGCTTTAAATCGATAAAAATCATAGTCTGCATCTTAAGTAAAACATGACAAATAGAGACAACGATTAAAATATAATTTTATTCGAAAAAGTTGAAACACTTTTTCGAATAAAATTATAATAATACTGGGTAATATTGGGAGAAAATATTAGAGTAGGTAAGTACGATGATTACAGCAATCAGCTACAGAATTTGACAAATAACTAAATTCACTTCAACTATTATTCAAAGCATAGATTACCTACTAGATTTAATTCATTTTTATTTAATTCAATAGTATACGTATAAACGTTCTTGTCGGTTAATGTATGTTATTTCAATAGTTTATTCATATATAAAATACAAACAAAAACAATTATTAACAACAATCTGAATAAATAAGGACAAAAATGATATTACAGTGCTTTAAACCCCGCTTCTTATGTCAAATTTTAGATTTCTGATCAACATTACTTAGAACTTCAAATGTAAACTTTAGGTATAGGAATGTTATATGGAATCGAAAGAGAAGAAAAATCTGTAATAGTTAGCATACAAATATACAGGGCGTTCCATTTGAAATAAACGAGTTTTAGTCATTTGATGGTATTTAATTTCGAGTTCGATTACAAAACACCCAGTATAATATAATATGAATGTTTAGTATGGAAAATAAAGCATGAGGTAGCATTATAATAATACCCACGATTTGTTTCAGAACAATTATTAGGAACGGCTGGATTCATTTTTTAAGTACTTACTCTAAGTAATCTCATTTTCTTCCTTTCGAAACAGAATATCTCGAAAACTGATGGGTTTTAATGTAGAGTATGTTAATTAAAATTACCTTATATTACATCAAGGACTTCAAAAATGCAATCATATATAGGGTGTTCCATTAAAAAAAAACAAAGTAATCTATCGTACAGACAAAACTGAACTTCATTCTAGACATCTTTAACACAGAACATTTTTCGATAAAATAAATAGCCAAGTCACAATCGGCCGATCCCAGGAAGATGCCACACCCTGTATACTCGTACATACAGGTGATTGATGAGAATGGCCTATTAAAAGTATTATATAAATGGAACAGAATTTTAAAACAAAATTTTGCAGTTGGATATAGTTGAATGAACTATCACGTGAAAATATGTTTAATAAATATCACTTCCGGTTAACCGGAAAATATTTTCACGTGATAGTTCATTCAACTATATCCAACTGCAATTTTTTTTTTTTAATTCTGTTTTCCGTTTATATAATACTTCAATTTTTTAAATAGCATGTTATAAAATAAATTACAGATTTAGCTTCTACTATAAATTTTACACATATTTCATGTAACATACCCTATACCTAAAAACCATTCCTTCTAAGTTATTCCCAATTAAAAGGAAAAAAGTGACAGATACCAATTTTACTTTATAGTGATATTACCTACCACTTGTATACGCACAGCTGATATTGTGTAGTTACACAACATTTGAAGTTCTTCTCTGTAACATTATACAGGGTGTTTGAGAACTTAGGTGCTTATAAATAAGTTCAATCTGCGAAAAGTACATTTTCTTAAATGGAAATATATATACAGATTGACTGAAGTTATAGTGAATATAGAAGTACCGCACTACACACACTAGCGCATGCATATCTACATATACGTGTGATTTAGAATGGTAGGTGAGGTCAGCTTGCAATAAGTGGGGATAGATTCGTTGTTGCCTCCCGTTCAGTTTAGTATGCAAAGATTGATATTGCAAAGCACACGTTTGCTTTTAAGAATTGCCGTCGCTATTAGAACGTACGGCCTAACTATTTACTTTTGTAATGAATGTATGTATGCAATAACATTGAACTGAAACAAAACTCTTATTCCCCGCGTGCCATAATACAATCTGTATTTTTTCTGGGACAGTTAAAGGCATTTTATTTTAGTTGTCAGAGTTTGTCCAGACACAATACCACACTCTATAAGCAGTGAGCGCTGAATGCTCCTTTCTTCTTGCCTCTCGCATAGTACGAGTGGTACCCCACCACATTGCCGATAGCTCCTCCTCTCTATCACATACACGCGTACATACATACATGTTTATGTGTGTGTATTTCAAGCTTAATATCTACTTTTATTTGCGCCAATCAGTATATGTATTTCATTAGAGATTCTGATTCTACAAAAGATTATCTTTTAATCTCTCTTTTAAAATAAAAGGTGAATAAGTTATAACGATTTAATTAACTTCCGTACCTAAAACGTTTCAGAACGATCCAACTGCAAAATTTTGTTTTAAAATTTCGTTCTGTTTGTATAATACTTTTAATAGACCATTCTCACCAACCACCCTGTATATAGTATATGTATATAGTGGACCCTCAGTTTATTTGATGTAAATAAAAAACAAGTTAATAGCTAGATTCGGAGCAAGTTTCAGTGCAGTGCGGAGAACAACGTGGAGGGGCGAACTGCGTGGCACGAAAACTTCAAACATCGGTCTGGTAATGTATAGTAAGTGTACGGTGTGTGTATGTGTTAGCTTGAAAAAGAATATGATTTTTTAATTATCTATTAAAATGGTCTTAGGTAATATAGGTCAGTACGCCCATGTACGTTCGGGCATCTTCGAAAAAATTGGCTGCATCTTTATTCATATTTTATTTAAGTAATTTACTGTAGCTACGGCAATGACTATCACCAAGTATCCTCATTTTCTGCTAAAATCTCATAGAGCCATCAACATGTCCGGTATTAATAATCGCATCATCGATCTCAAATTTTCTCAAGCTTAATGAATAGAGTAATAAAATTTCTCAAATATAGCTCTAGATTTTCATCATGTTTCATGAACATTTATATTAAAAAAAATTTTACTTCATAGATTAGGTATTTATATGTGCATTATAAGAAAGTATTAAGTAAGAAAATAGGTACTAGCTGTGATATAAGAATTATTTTATTCATGGAAACCCTAAAGTTTGCCTAAAAGTTTGCTCGATTGCTTTTTCCTATGTCATCGTTGTAATTGGCGGTAAAAATGCTACTAGTTTGCTACTTTGATCGATGACGTAACTTCAAACATAAAAAGTTACCAATGATGCATACTTTATTTAAGCCAGTCTGTATATTACCTGTAGTATAATCAAATTTTGGCAACGTTCCGTTTCCTTGACATGGTATAATTAATTAATAATAATAATATGCAATTATAAATATGTACGTAGCGACAGCTGCAAAATACGCAAATAAGGTAAAATATATAATAAAAAAATATGAGTATAATAACATAACTTACAGAACGAAAAATATTTTTTCATGGAAATTCTTTAATTTGTTTTTAACATGGTTTTAAAATATTATGTTTACTGTAAATTCACAACCATACGCATTTTGTTTTTAGAATATCTTATACGAATTTACTTTAGAAATACTGGTGGTGCCATCATTTGGTAAAATGCAAATCTGAAATAATCAGGTATTCAAGTTTATTTTCAGATCACTTATTATCCGATTTTATTTATTTTATAATACCTTAATTTATTTTATTCGTTCTTTATATTTATTCTATGTTACTATTTAGACATATATTTGCTCTTTTTGTTGTTTCTATAATTTTTGATGAGATTAGGTACAATAATTTTAGAACATTTATGTTAGCTATGAGGTATTACAAGTAAAGTTAAACTAATTTTTCATGAAAATTAAATAAAACGTTAAGTTAAATTACAGATACTAAACAAAAAAGGAGCTAAATCAAGTCCCTATTTGGATCAGTGGTAAAAAAAGCATATACTTTTAAAAGGTCCATACCTTCGACACCATTGCAAAGAAACAAACTAAATTATGGACTTTGGGTTATTGAATTCTACTCTTACGATACACTTGCATATAAAAAATAAAATCCAACTACACTTGAATGCTTTTACGAATTTCAGTCTTTTACGACAAAAATAACTGACAGTGCGCTGATGTTCTAGTATAGTAGCAGTAAATATTGCATGTTTAAGTTATTATTATGTTTATTCGTCGACCTTCAATGATATCTAGTTATTAATAGACTCGGCAAATAGGAACAAGTTTCAGTGCAGTGCGTTTAGTAACGTTTACGTACTCGCGTCGTTTATGTTCGTGACTTTCATGAGTGAGCATAGGCGATACGGACGCATGAATGTTTATACATAAAGTAATCACAAAAATTGTATTATATAATCTACTGAAACGCAAGTCTACTTTACTAAAAATTAAAAAATTATATTCCTTTTCAAGCTAACACATACAGACATCGCATATCAAGCATGCGATGTCTGTATATGTTATCTTGATAAAGAATATAATTTTTTATTGAAATGGTCTTGGGTAATGACCTCCTGGGACCCTTGGCAAATCGATCATATTTGCAGCAAACATCGGTCTGCGTATAGTAAGTGTACAATGTGTATATGTGTTAGCTTGAAAAAGAATATATTTTTTTAAATTTTCAATTAAAATGGTCTTAGGTAATGTATGTACGTCAGTATGCCTATGTACATTCGGATATCTTCAGAAAAATTGGCTGCTATCTTTGGCTGCTCTTTTCGCACCGGTAATACCCAGTAACCTTTTATTAACATTCTGAATTATAATTATCATCTTGCATGTCCATTAGTATTGCATTCTAAGAAATGTAATTATAGACCCGGCTGGGTTACGGAGAGTATACATACATCCGGGCAAGATTTTCTATAAACATACTTTGACAGGAGATGTGTATGTAGTAATATATTATAAACAGCATTATAACTTCTAGAAATAAGCAGCCCCAATAAGTAGATTCACTAGAAACTGCAGACGATATTTTAAATTTAGATATTGCAAATTATTTTAACAAGTATTTTAACAATATAGCTAATAAAGTAGCAAATTATAATGCGCACATGTACGCAAGAACTGTTTGCTCAGCCATCCCAACATATTTTTTGCATCCCACAACAGAACTCGAAGTGATCACAGTTGCAAAGCAATTAAACAATTTTCCAGTGGAACTGATAAATTTAATTTCCATTTATTGAAAGATGTGTAGATCAAATTGCAATTCCACTTACAAACATTACAAATAATTCTTTTATTAACGGGTCGATGGCCGCAGTGGTTAGGCGGCTGACTATCGTTGTGGGAGGACGATAGGCGCCGGGGTTCAATTCTCTGGAGGGACGCTGACATTTTTTCAGAGAGTTTAATCCCGGATCGACTTGCCATTCGCTGTTGGGAGCAAAGTGATTAACAGTGCGGCATCATAAAAGGCGATATGATGCTGTCACAAAGCCAATTGAACACAACTTAAACACACAAAACTACACCGCGAGAGTTGCAGTGATAGCCAGACAAGCGATACAGCTTACGGAGTCACTGCAACTAAGCACCCACCACACATAAAAAAAAATTCAAGCTATTTTTATACGAGATCTTAAAATTAGTAAGAAGTGGCCCTACTTCTGCGGTAGAAAGTGATCGTCCTACATCTTTATTAAGTATGTTTTCAAAAGGTATAGAAGAATTAGTGGCAACTAGGCTTGTTGATTTTTGGGAAATGAAAATATGTTAAATTGTAATCAGTTTGAATTCAGAAGCTATATTTTATATGAAGGTTTGGACAAAGGTGAATCATATACAGGACGCTTTTGTGCCTTGAGTAAGTCCTTTGATCGGGTTGATCATGGTATTTTGCTAGAAAAGATCGAGAAATACGGTGTCAGAAAAATCGTGATTGCTTCTCCAGTTATTTAAGTAATAGACTACACCGTGTACTCTTAAATGGTGTAAAATCGCGCTCACTCGTGTTGCACAGAGGAGTTCCTAAGGAGAATGTACTTGACCTATTACGATATACAGATTGGCCTAGTGAACGGTTCCCATTCGACTTCAAATACACACACACACACAGACATGTAGCATGTATGTGATACAGAGAGGAGAGGATGCCGAGCATTTCGTGGGAGGTATGCATTTGAAAGAGAGAAACACATTCCTCGCTCGCTTTTGTAAATTTCAATATAGAATTTTGTTTCGTTTTGAATATGTATAAGAATTTTATTTTAGTTACAATTGTTATAGTTTTGTTTCAGTTCAATGTTATTGCATAGATACATCATTTGGAAAACTAGATAATCAAGTTACACGTACTAATTCCTAAAAGCAAAGATGTACATCCTTACGTCACTCCTGCCGCACTAATACGATTGAAAGTGGAAAACCCATACCAATGTCCCCCACTCTCGTAACTTTGCTACGTCTACAGATGATATGTACATGTATAAAATGCTTGCGCTAGTGTGTGTAATATATACGGTACATGTAAACCTATAACTCAACCGATCTGTATACACCGTGTCCGTAAATGTTTGAAGGTGACGTCTGTCAAAATGTATGCAATATCTGTGCTTAAAGTTTACCACCCTGAGAATGTCAGTTGGTTTATTCCTCTATGGCCATAGTCGCACGTCTGTATTTTCGTTGGATTTGTTTTTTTTTCGTCATTGCAATGGTTTTATAGGTATAATTTTTTATAATTATTAATTTTAATTAGCAATAGGTAAGTGTTTCCAAAAGGAAGCATATTGTGTTTGATTTTAAGAAACAATTTTAATAATTATGCTGAAAGTAACTACCGCGTGGGACGCTAATGTTAATTCTTGCGACCGAAATCAAATGTAGTGTGACAAACTCAACCAAAATTTGACAGTAGCTGTCAGCTTCAAACATTTACGGACACTCGATATGTATTATACATACATCAATGATTTGTCACTAATGAAAAAGATGGTACTACCTTGAGGTACAACGAAACGATGTCCAGTATTAACAATTATTTCCCGTCTAACAAACTTCATCTGAACAGCGGAGTTGAATTCCAAACTAGAAATATCAATAGATATTACTCACGATATATCAGGGTTAATGACCGGAGTATTGTAGAAGTTGAAAAAAACTTTCTGGGCCTCATTATTGAGTCGTCGTGCAACTGGAGAGATCATAATGGTGCACAACTTCTACTTTCAGAGGTTTATTATTCCCTACAAGAATACTTTGATGACTCTGAAATTTAATAGGACGTCTAACTGACGAATTATTTTAAACGAATTTTGAAGTGTTTGTAATGAAATTGACGTATCAGGTACATCCGTAATTTTCAAGAGGCGAGTAGTGCATGGCGCCATCTGGCTACGGCTATATAAATTTGAAAAGACACCACTTTTTGTTCAATCTTATAAAAATTATCCTAGGTCACTTTTATAACAATTCCTGATATATCTAAAAAAATAACCATACGCGAGAATGAAATGAAATATAATTTTTAAAAATATGGAAAGAAATACGTATAAAGTTCCCTTCGATCTCCTTTATTTCTATCCGCACCAGGCACTGGAATCGTTACAGTTGTTTGCTTCTCTATCGGCGGACAATTATAATCCTAACGCAGTTTCTTAAGTTTTGCTTGTTTTCAAAGTCCACTAGGTAATAGCCAACTGTTGTTTTTTTTTTTTTGTATATTGAAGTGTACTTTTTGTAATATTGACTATTTTTCTTCATTATTACTTGCTTCTTCTTGGAGAACGGTTTGCTGTTTTTCAAATCATATTTCTTCTTTGTTCACTGATTCCCTCTTTTCCCTTGTGTATTGAATTATTGCTGTTTTGGTAACTTTACTTAACTTATTCATGTCTATTTCTTGTACTTCTACTGCTTTCTAAACTTTACTTAATCCTAATGAGTTTTCAAAATGTCTAGTTCTAGTTTATAGACTTGGTACTGAATCAATAATCTTCTCGATATCTGTTTATGAAAATAATTTTTCTACTGCAGAAGTCGGCAGGACACTACCTGCTAGGCATAATTTTGCTCTTCTCCCAAATAGAGCTTCGAACGGTAATTGTATAATACCAGAATGGAGGCTATTATTTTTTTGATATTGACAAAAACATATCTTCACTCTACTATGTGGAATTATTGTCTATTATCCACGCTTTTGTCATTTCTTCGATATCTCGATTTGATCTCTTAACACTCCTCGACTTTGAGAACGTCATGGTTTATCGTGGACAATTTTTAACTGAGACCACATCATGGTTAATTTTTCTGTAACACAGTTAACAAATTCTCATCCATTGTCTAATTGTAGCATTGAAGGGGCACCAAAAATGCAAATAGTGTCAACTAAATAACTTTCGCTACTGATAATTCATAAATAAATTTGAAGTCTCTGTCTTTGTAAAACTGCATGTCAATTAAGTTCAACCTATCCGCGTAAATTAATTCCATTGAATATCATTGGTTTGACAACACCCCCTTTTTTGGACGGACCCTTTTCTTTACACAAATTTCAAAATGACTTGCACCTCCCTATGTTTGCGTATTTATGTTTCACAACTTCATGTGTAGTTTTTAAAATATCGAAAATTTCGTCGTTGTGAACAAAGTATTTCAATAATTCATTATTGTTATACCTATGTGATGGTACAATTTAATTTGTTGTTGTCCCAACCGTTAAAACATCATATCGCGTCAATCATTTGTAGTATAAAGATATTTCCTTCTCACTATTTTTAGCTTACATTATTTCTTTCACTATTTTTTTATAATTTTCTTCACTTGTAGTTGAGCATGAACTAACCCGCAATTAATTTATTTTATTTTGAGAAACATTTTTAAACGCACATACATTTTCGTAACAACAACATTCGTATTTGACAACTGATAAACAACTGAACAACAAAAAACGTTTACTTTTAGCTTACAGCTGCGCATTACAGCAGTACACAATTATGTTTATTTCAGACACTCTACAAACAATGCTGTACCAAGCACAATAATGGTCAAAATTTAACTTGGTACAGAAAAGTTGTACTGATTGTGAGTGCGAAACTGTACAAAAACCGTTGTTCCAATCCTGGTAATTTACACTTCATATAAAATGGCGTGTATATTTCAGTACAGTTTCGGATATCGCACGTAACATATACGTTGCAAATTATAAAATATTTCTTGTGCTATTGACCTATTCTTTTAATTTTCTAGCTAATTAACTAAAACTATTTCATTTTCAGCTATTTAACCGTTTGTTTAGTGTTTTGATTTATCTTTGTTTCTATTAAGAAATTACAACATAATCGCAAAAGTTCATCATCCGTTATTTTCTTTTCCGGCATTGGATATTACAAGAAATCAAAACAGGAATTCTGAAATTACAACTTAATAACTTACAAACAAATATCGTGGCAGGATGTAGTTTCTGATAACAGAATTGAGAAATACACGTTCGATTATTTCATTGTAAACTGCATCACGCGCATATCTAATAAACATATTTTGATGGACCAATGTGGTCTCGTGTAGATTATTTACATTTATTTTTTCTTTTGGTACGTATCTAATATTATGTAATTTACCAACTATAACATTTGCGAATATAAATTATAGCAAAAGCTGGTGCTCGAAAGAATTTTAAATTGAAAATATTTTTAGTAACTTCATCTAGGCACTCAAAATTTCGTTTATAGGCGACTTTACTATAAGGTACTATTTTTAACAATGAATCGGAATTCCTTTTCGTCCGCTTTCCTTCAATCTCCCTGCTAGTGTTTACCTCATACTAGCCAATCTTCTTGTAAGCTTTAATGTTTATAACTTTATATATAGATTTGTACACATAGTGGAAATTTCGTTAAAATAAGTGCTATAACGTAGAAACTAGTGCTGTTGGTGTCATGTAGAAGAAAAATATGTGAAACCGTGCTGTGCATTTCTTTAGACTAGTTTACTAAGGGGCGTGTATGTATCTATTTTTAAGACATACATATCTGTGTGGTTTATTTAAAATTAAATTCTGGTAGTTTACCGTTGAGGATCTACGTTATAATGTAGATGATTTGTTTTCTTAAATGCAAATTATAATAATGGCGTTTTGCCCAATTTATACGCAATAAAATGTATGCGAATCAATTCAGTAATAAGTAGGGCCAGTGAATATTTCTTTCTTTCAATGAATATTTAATTATAACTATAGACCTAACTGACATTTTTACGTTTCATAGATTACAGCTATTGGTTTAATGATGTGGGATATTAAAAATGCTTGTTATAAAGATTTATCTAATTTTTGTTTTTAATATTCTATTTTGTTTTAGTTGTTATGCCTATGTTAGTGAAGGCTGTTTAAAATAATATAATTTTATTTATTGCTGGTTATTCACTTTCTTCTTGTATAATTATACAACGCCTCCTATTTACGTTAAAAAGAGTCATTGAGTGGGTACAATACGTTATCATGGTTTTTTTTCTCTTGTAGTATAGTATTTTGCTATAATTCAGCTACAAATTTTTGTATATGCCTTGTAATAGTAACCCCAAAAGAGGAAAAGCTGATCAACAGCGTACGTACTAAACAGAATCAAATGTTTTGTTTAGAATAAAAAGTATGGCAGTAATTTGTTTTCAAATGCTCATCCAACTTAAATATAATATAAATGAAAGCTATTCTAGGCTTGCTTTTGTGAATAATTCCAGAATAATGTGTTTTTCTTTATAATCCCTAAATTACATAAAATTTGAAATAGCGTAGGCCCACTGCTCGTTAGTAGTAATGTTATCCCCTGAGTTATAAGCGTTCCTTCAAAACTTCCTCCCTCTGTTCTTCCTATCATTAGATAAAATATAATAAAATTTCTCTAGTGCAAAAAATGGGGAATTTTGGAAATTCCGATTTTTATATTTGTGATAGATTTTAATTTGATTAATTTTGTATAAAGCGGTGATTTAAATTTTTGGTGTTCAGTTACGTAATTTAGTGGTCATCTTACGGTTCCTTAAATAATTTCTAGATATTTTTTGTACCCACTTTAGCAAATAATATTTTTTCGCGAAACTGTACTATAAACCGGTTTTAAAATATGGCCGAGCGCCGTTCTTATTTGGCCACTCGGTACATTTGTGACCATAACTGCTTATACTCGTAGTATTATTACGAGTATAATAAATGTTTGTATTTATAATGCAAATGTGTTGAAACGTAACACGTTAATGTATAATAAGTGAGTCCAGCTGTAAGCCTAACAAATATTTATCCATATTTGTGGTTGAGTTATTTATTTATTAGATTATTATGTTTTAAAATTTATTTTTTCCTGCACTTTTGACATTATTGAATTATATGAATTATATGAAACGCGTCGGTGTTTTAGTTAAAACTTGTTTGGTGTTTAGTGGGTTAAAGTGTTTAGTGTTCTACTTCTGCACCAAGAGATCCCGTGAAGAACTTTAGTTATTAGTTAGTATACATGCGTTATAAATATAAATAAAAACATAAGTTGTTTCAAAAAGCTAAATTTTATTTATAGAGACAGATTTCTTAATATCGTATAACTTCTGCATATAGCAATAATTGTTATAATAATATAATGTAGTTGCCATAGCATGTAAGCAAATGCATTTATAGCAAACACTGCCACAAACATTTCACTTCAATAAAAACTAGAAAGTTCGTATATTGCTTTTAAGTAACAAAATCGATAGAATATATGTACATTTAATATATTATTAGTTTATTTTTAAATAACTTGCTTGTTGAATAAATTGGGAATTATTCAAATGTTAAATAATAAACATAACACATAACCACGTGTTATACAGTGTGTCCCTTAAATGCCTATAAAGCTTCAAGTAGAGCTTTTCCTTTATGGATGCTTGAAGCAAATCTTCAAAAAAAGAAAACTAGGTCTTTAAAGCGTGGTTTACTTGTACAGGAGTGTTAAATTTGATATCTTTAACGTAGAATTTCATGGAAACAGTAACGAGAATTTTAATGGGGCCCGTCTCTGCTTGATAAGTAATGGATTTCCGCTAATGTACTAACAATTAACATTGAGATGACGCTCTAGTTATTCTTCTGGAAGAAGTGTTAAAAATGATTATTAGGAAAAGCTACGCAACAATGCATGCATGGCATGGCAATGGCATTGTGATAAAAACCTAGAAATTCAGTTTTTTTACATTAGTCAAAATGAATTTACCTGTCGAGACGTTTGATGTTTGCATTGCCATTTATCTTCAGATCATGTTTCGTTGTGTGTATATTTGTGTTTCTTTGTGCTCTTTCATTTTGTTGTTTTTTTTGGTGGTATTTGACGCCTCTGTTGAAAATGTGAATTTAATATAGCATATATAATGAGGCCACGGAAACCATAAACGATAACATGCTGCGGCGTAGCATAGGCATTCAGTCATTATTTGCTTAGTTGAGAATATTACTTGAGCAAAATTAAAGAAATATAAATAATAATAAAATAATAAATGTTAATAGTAACTACAAATTGTTTACATAAGGTAAACAGTGGAAAAAAGCATACGGCTATCGAATTAAATGTTCAAATTGGCGGCCACCAGCCTCAATGCACTTTTGTATTCGCCCAAAAAAATCTCTATGCACACGCAGTAACATGTCTTCAGAAATGTCTGCACACGCATGTCTTATTCTCTGCTGCATGTTTTCTGGTGTTGTTGGTTCCGTATCATATACAACAAGTCGATATTGTACACTTAAAATAAATATAGCGATTCTTCTACACGAATACAAAAGTGCATTGGGGCTGCTGGCCGCCAATTTGAACATCTAATTCGATAGCCGTCTGCTTTCTTCCACTATTTACTTTATTATGTAAACAATTTGTTGCTACGATTAACATTTATTTTCTACTTCTACATTTAACAAACAAATAAAAAACATTTGCTACAATGACTTTTATTGTCCTTATTTTTTCGAAATATCTCGATTAATATTAATTTGAGATCATATGTGGTTTACTATTTTTCTAATCACTAACTTATTGCTTTTCTAGAATTTGATATAAAAAATACCACATGCTATTTGAAAAAAAAGAGTTGACCTTGCTATGACTTTTGTGTCTTTCTTTATAGTGACAACAGTACCGCCATCGAATGAGCTCCTTCATATAGTTAAACTTTTGTCTAATACTTTTCTTCATAACACTAATTGTTTCGAAGATATTATAGTGTTACACTTTAAATGGACCATCCTGTATATGTATACATAAGTATTATATATGTATATTGTATGTATCTTGGTTAAGTGATTCAGTAAAGAACCTGAGCTTGACTAATACTAGCTGCGTTTGTTACTTCTAACTAAAAGAAGCATTTTGGTTTTTTTGGTGTTGATTTTGACAACAAACTTTTAATAATGCTAACGTTTCGGACCTTTTTATTTGTTTAAATTTTGGTCCTTCTTTATCTGTTAATTAAAAAACAACTACATATTATATTGTAGATTTTACAATATTGTAACTATCTGCTGTATCGACTCGTGTTCTGTAGTGCCTTGCTTGTGTGCTGCTTCCCGCCTTGCTCACTAGAGGACATGGGGTTAGAATTAGTCCATTGTCGGAGGTATACAAATAAGTTGAGAGGTGAGAGGCGATGAAATTAGATCTTGCATTCGGAGTTGCGCTGATGAGACCTGGAAGGTCGAAACCACGTGGTCCGCTTCTAATGCTTGAACTATTTTCATTGCATTCGTCCGCAGAGTGAATTCCAACAATATACCATGAGCGCCTATTTCAGGCATTTTTTTGGTTTTTATATTGGCATTTCTCAACGTTTTCAAATATTCTAATTGTATAATTTTCACATTGAGCTCTTTTTAGCACACTTATGTAGCTTATTTTATTAAAAATTGGTAGACTAAGGAGACATGAAAGAAAAAACCAAGACTCCAAATTGAGATGCACAAAAAAAAATATAATATATATTTATACTTTTATCTAAGTATGTAATATTCAATACCATTTAAGATTTACTTAATACTATATTATTGTCAAAAGAAATGAGACTAATTATTAAATTAAAGTTATATATAGTAGGAAAACACAAAATATGATAATATACAGGACGTTCCATTAAATAAAGCCGAGCTAACATCAGAGAGATAAAGCTAAACAATTTGCATACATCAAAACATGTTTATGCTATAAGAAACTTCAGAGATTTTTTAAGGAAAACGTTTTTTGATAAAATATTGTTTATATAAATAATTCATGATAAGAACAAAATTTCCACTGTAAATGGTAATTTAGGGTTTTCAACGAATTTAGTGTATCCTCTATTGTTGTTTGGCTACGTTAACATAATTATCTAATGTAGAAAGGAAGGAAGTTCTACACATCAACCTAAATTAAGATAATGTAGTCTTTCAATTAGAAAACATAAGTAATCATTGAAACATTAACTTCGTAGTTTTAAAGATATTTTATTGGATTATTTTATCTTAATGCAGTAAATACATCCAATTAATACATGGCTAATGGTAAATGTTCACGTCTAAATTATACGAACGCGTCATTAAATCATTTTTATTATCACTTCATATACACGTCGATTCAAGTAATTTATGAATGTGTACTTAATGTTCGCAGCAGCACCTATCTATTTTCGTAAATGTAACATCAAAAGAGTGCGGATGAATATAATTGAAATGCCTTCGAATCGGAACAGTCAAGCGCCAAGAGGTCATGATGAACCTCAGCAACTGTGGTCCGAGGAATCTATTATGGATAACGGAGACAGTGTATCCAGCGAATCTGGCGAAGACGATTCTGGATCAGAATGTGAGATGAGCGTATTATGTAGAGTGAATCAAGAAATCTGGGAGGAAAGTAGTATCTGGGATGAACTGCATGTGAGTAATGATTGATGTTGAGGGCCATGTATTGCAAACAAAAATTTAACAATACACAGCATCACTGTAGTAATTTTTCATACGATTATTTATTATAAATTAATGCTTCTTTATATGTGCCAATCGATTTGTTCCTAGTAAGCAAAACTCATCTACTGCAATTTTACTTTTGCAGCATATTTTGATATCTTTACATCAACAATAACAGTAAGAATATATTTTTCATAATTTGTTTACATTTATGTATATTAAATATAAAGTTTTGTTGAGAGTAGTAGCTACACACAAACACTACAAAAATAAAATACTTGGAATGACTTGTGTCCAAATTTTACTTCGTTTGGTTACTCTATAGAGATTCTAACAAAAGTTAACAAGAGCTTAAATCAGCAAATATTCAAGTAGGTAAGCCATTTATACGTTAGTTGAAATTTCCAAAATTAGAAAATCTAAACAATTTTACACTAATCCATATAGATCAGTTTTACAATTATTATTGTGTAGTTTATAGTAGAACTAGAAACGAATTTTTGTTCCAAATAAAAAAAGAAACACGGCAATAGGCCAAGGAATGAGAGTCTTAAACATTGTTGATTTTATAAACAACGTAATTAAATTGAGAAGTTTTACTGAAAGCTTGAAATAATCTGACAAATATAATTTCTTATGTCAGACTTTCTCTATGGATAATTTAAAAATTGATATTTTCAACACAATACCCAACATGCACACTCCGAATAAAAAATTTTAGTAGCTAATCACTTAAAAAGATATTGTAGAGTTAATACAGTGATACAAAAGATTTAGAACAGTACGTATGTATGTACTTATGTAGTTCAACAGAATTTGCGTCATATCAACAACTTTACATTTCATATTGGAATTCTAAACATTATTGCGAGCTCCCGGTCTACAGTCGGTAGTTATCGGAAAAAATAGGCGTTTTATTTTTATAAATCTGCAATTAGAAATCAGCTGAAATTCACAATGGATTCCGTACACTGTCTGGTATGATGCAAAATAGATTAATTCCTTTTGTTTTTTAAATAAATAACACTTCGTTTGTTTAAATTATCTTACTTACTACTTTCTTTATTTTTTTATAAACTACAACTTTATCCTGCACGTAAATCTTGCAATGATTAATGCTTTCTTAAACGGTTTTATTAATTTAACTAGGAATAACTATAATTGATAATCAGAATATTAGGTGTAGCAGATTTGACTTTTTATTTTTTTATTCCACACGGAAAGACTGGATTGTTTGACTCAAACAAATTTTACTTGCATTCACCAAATTTTATGGTTGAATATACACTGTAAAAAATAGCAGTAAAATTACATAGATAAACATCCTAACATTACAGTGAAAATAGTCGTACAAAATAATAACATGAAGATATACATATATATTCACTGCTAAATTACAATAGGTTGACAAAAAACGTAAAATATGTAGTATTACGATAACGTTATATGTAACAACACAGTATTACTTTGTGCATTACAAAGGTGTAGTGAATCTTACTGTTTAGTTTGCTTTATCACCCTGATATACATTGTAAATCTCCAAACAGTAATTGTAAATTTATTATTTTATTTTTGCCCGCGGTTGTAAAAAAATGCAAGTCAAGCAGAAACATGCAAGGCATCAGCTGCGAGGTGGATATTGGGTACACTGCAATACAAATGCACTCTAGATACTAGCGTCCATGTGTGCAGTTGTGTTATATGAATTAGAAGGAGGCATAAATGGATGTATCGTCATCTTAGAAAGTTTTTGATTTTATAATAATATATTGATATAATTAATGAAAATGCTGTTGCTTTTAGATTTATTAGCATCACAGAATATCGAACTATAGACACATGCATATATGTAGATGTAATTTATTATTTATACTGGAATAGTAACTAGCATTTTTGCATAAATATAGGTACTTATATACTGCTTAATTGAGTGAGTATTTGTAACATTACACCACTATTTAATTAATATACTAGCATGATTTGTAATGTTACAAATACAAACTGTGTAACTAAAGTCATGATTTGTAAAATCGCATATTCCGCTTGGTTATTTACTAATGGAATAGAAAAATTACATCAGATAGTAATTTTACTATGATAATCGTGGGTAACAAAGTTGCCCGCGATTATCGTTGTAAATTCGCACAGAAATTTTTTTCAGTGTAGGCAAACAAATATATAGTTGTTGGTAATAAATAATTTTGTTGGCTATATTTAAGTATTTTAACTAAATATTTCTTTGAATTAAGCAAATATTCACAAATTTAATTCCACTTGCTTAAAAACAACAAATAGATTTTGTTGAAACCATTGTTTTATTTGTTTACCATTACTTTAAGAAAGTATTTTACCGAATTATTTTGTTGCGTCACGTAAATCCTTTAACAAAATAATTTGTTTGCTAATAACAAATTTTGATTTAGTATTCAGTTAGAGTAGCAATGCGTATAATATCCTTAACAAAATATATGCCAACAAAATACATTTGGTTACTGCAGACAGCTCGGGTTTTCCGTGCATGCGTTTTATTAAACTTATAAGCAATCAAATTAATTTTTGTTAATATTTGGCATCTGAGTATAATTACATTAAATTCTAAATCATCATACTTAGTAGCTTATTGATTCACTGTGGATGTTATTTATAACAGTTACAATATTGTTTATGTTGGAACATTTTATGAACCTTAAAATATGCAATTATTTCAGCTTTGATGTAGTAACTCGAGAAAATAATGCTTGTTAAACAGTCGAAGAAAATTATAACCATATGTTTTGTTACACATTCAATTTATTTCTGCAAATGTGAACACGTGGATGCTTTGGATAAAGGCCGTACAGTGCTAATAATAACAACGCATTTTCGGATTTTTCCATATGTAGACACATACAAAAGCTGAGCCATGCGTAATATACTTGACATGCTATGTAAATGTAAAAAAGTAGTTTCAGTTTGCCAGCTTATAGACTACTATTTCCTGCAGTTATACTACGAGATAGACGAAATTAGTATACAATAAAATCTCTAAAATTAGACTAGAAATAATATAATAAACAGTGTAATATTCAATTATTTTGTGTAGTCATTTCGCTAATTATCTTATTATTATTTAACAGCTTAGAAAACATCATAACAAACATCAAATCTTTGCGTCAAAACAAACTACTTTTGTTTAAACGTTGCTTGACATTTTTAAGATACTTATAAGATATAAAAAAATAGTAATAAAACATACCGTTAATACTTCGAATATAATTGTAACCTCTGACATAACTAAGTTAAATTTATAATTGTTCTCGTTGTAAGGAATATAAGTGTACAGTATACTATGTCATCAGAACAAACTCTAACAAGTATTATTAGATAATTGATTTATTGGAGAAAATACAAAGCTTCCTCTTAAATTGCGACTTGCTGGTTTGATTAAAGGTACACTAAGCTAGCTAAGGAATAAACACGAGTCATTTTTTTATTCCTTGCTTATGTTGTTTCAAAGAGATTATTTTACAAGTTTTGATAAAGAAAGTATTGTAAAATTACTCTTAGTACTAAGTACTGAAATACAAATGGTAAATGGCATTTATTATAACTATTACGGACGGTGGTGGTATCTGAAAGTTAAAGAATGTAAATATACTGTAAGAAATATTTCTTCTTCTTTCTATGAAATATAGATTTCATTAAATGTTTTCAGATTTAACTAATGTAATTTCCACATACCAATATTTAATCATATCCAGCACGTGCTTATAACTAAGAGAAAGATATTCTTAAATGTAGAATAAATATATGGTAGTTCAACGGAAGTACCGAGCTAACGAGACCACAAGTATCAACGAATGGTTGTAAACCTCAAACCGTACGCGCTGCCCTACTTATGGCCAATTGCTTTTACCTATCAAGCGACTATCAAGCTGGATAATTTACCTCTAATTGTTATTAAAATATCCGGACGAAGCAAATATTACAATAGAAATGTAACAGTAACCTGAAATTTACTAGTTAATCTTAAAAAATAGCTACATACATAATTGCAGAGATAAAAATGATTGGCCGTAGAGTAGTGTGTATAATCTGTGGCTTGAATTTTCAGGTGATGCTTGAGGCGCATTTCGCTAAATCGATAGCTAGGTTAAGTTATGCCACATCGGAACATGGTTAGCGCTATCAATATTACTTACGACAAGATAATACTCTAACCAAGCAATGAAATATTACAATATTACACGCACTAAAATAATATCAATTTTATTTATATACTTACATATATATAGACTTGACAAAGAGGAGCAAGTTTCAGTGCAGTACGGCGAACAACGTGGAGGGGCCGAGCAGCCATATCAGGATGAGCGCTCAGTAACGTTTACGTACTCGCATCATGCACGTTCGTGACTTTCATGAGTGAGCATATGCGATACGGACGCATGAATCCGACACATAAAATAGTGACAAAAAATATATTATATAACGTGCTGAAACACTTACCGTTTTAAAAAACTTCCATGAAATCACAAACTGGATGGTATCTATTAAATATTTGAATCATTAAATATATTTCCATACTTGTTTCAATCATATATGAGTGCGGTGTGCGAAATAAGTTTTTTTTTAATGATGAAAACGACTGTTCCACATCGAGTGATGTTACATTTGCAAATTTAAAGTAGATCTTGTGGCAACGTAATGCATTTATCGACATACCTTCACAAATTTGTCTTAGTATGAGAAAATCTGAATCCTTGCAAATAACACTTTCAAATAACACATAACCACAATCTTGTATCTTCCAATTCTGCTTTAATTCTTCTTTCAACATAGTTACGAGCAGATGGCATAACGTTTCTTATCGATATCCGACTGATAATATAATCTGAATACTTGCTCCAGAAGGAGACAAATGCTTGTTGGTCTAGTAAAGTGAACGGTAGATTACATACAATAAAACAAACGGCTATATGAAATGTTAATTGTTTGCTGTATCGTTTGCCATGGATTGCAGAGCAGTGTTTTATACTTTTTAGGTGGCGTTCACAATTGCACCTGCTGGTATACGTCAAATAGTTGTCTCATCTTACATATTTAACTATCACCTTCGTATTCTAAATCTGGCATACTTGCTATTACGTGTTCTAGTTTCTTAGAAATACGCCGTTTCCGAAACGTAGGTAAATGCGACATTTTCTAAGTGTGTATGTACTGATAAGCACTCACAACGATCAGTAAAATAATACTGAACAAGTGCGCTTTGATACGGACGCTCGAGTTTCCGTGCCACGCAGTTCGCCCCTCCAGGTTGTTTTCCACACTGCAGCTGCAACTCGACGCACAGGGTTTCAATGAGTTCAAAAAAACGATAACTTTTGTTTGCATTATCCACTTTATCGTATCAGAGTTTCATTAGGTTCGTACCACAAACGAATTAAGTAAATTTCATTCAACTTACAACGCTGAAGATTGCCTGATATTTGAGAATTGTCAAGATTTTATTTGTTGAAAATAGGGTAATTTAGGATAAATCTATGAATAACAGTTATTTTTATGAGATTTGCGATATTTTATATTCCTATGATGTGGTACATATCCTAGAAAAGTCCTCCGCATAAGAAAATGTATTTTTATGTAAGCTATATTGTTCATTTTTTTAAATCCAAAACTAGAGAATCCACACAAATTCTTTTTGATAACTTTCAACTAACTGAATTTTCTTTGTCTAGAGAAAATATATTTAGTGAAAATGACACAAGATAAATATAAAAGTTTTAAGTAACTAGAACTATGTAAATAGATTGATGTTTACATCATATTCCAAATGTTTTTCTTTTTCTTTATATTTTAGAAAATAATTAATAAAATCTAAATTATAAAATAATAATTAAATGTGGAGTAGTTTTTCTGGTAGAATTTATGTAAGTAAATTTTGACCAACATTTTGCTGAAAATGGCCTAGCCTAAGAAAAATACTATCCCCAAAAGAAATCATAATTGAATAATTGAAACGTATGTATTAAAGTTGCATTTGATAATGTTCTAGTTAATATCGTTTATATTTAAAAAGATTTAATACTTTAAGGGGAGAATTACTTCAACTTTAGCTTTTTATGTATAGGACTTACATGGAGCGGAGGATATATTTGAGTTACTCCAAAATGAAAATTTAGAAAATATTGAGGATTACAAATATTACGGTAAAGCGGGATTACTTATAAGTTGCTGGCAAGGAAAGGACAAATTTACAAAATATTTTTTGGAACGAGCTGTTGACCCTAATTGCGCTGACAATATTGGGCGGTTGTATATTAAACATTATTTAAGGTGCACTATAATCATTTATTTCCAAAACATTTCAGGACACCTTTACATTTCGCTGCAGCTTCTGGAGCACTAGAATGTGTGAAGTTGTTAATAGAGTATGGAGCTAATGTATCTAAATGGGATAGGGAATTCAAAGCTACTCCTTTACATTGCGCTGCTAGTAAAGGACACTTGTGTTGTTTGAAATATTTGTTGAGAAATGGAGCTGATGTTAATGCTGGATTAGCACAGAAAAGTGCTTTACATTATGCTGTTCAAAGTGAAGCTCTTGAGTGCGTCAAAGAGTTACTCGAAGCTGGAGCAGTTCCAAACACTCCACAGGTATTGACCATTATCGTATTAACTTAATAACTTAAATAGCCTATAACTTTTAAATAGAATATTATGCGACCAATGTTATTAGATTTACTACTAACTGAAATAATATTCTCATATCAAAATTATTGAAAACCCTGTCCTCTGCAGTAACACGTGTGTCCAAACATGTTCCATTGAACTGACATTGGAGATATTGAATGGTTACTATTTTATGTTTATGGCAAGCTGATCAAACCAATTACAATATATTTTCGACGAAAATTATAATTATCGTCTACAGCAATAAATTGTTATCCTGTTTCTGTTATTTATACAAAAGAACTATGAATTGCATAATCTCATGAAGATAGCTCTGGATAATGGGCATAAGTAATAAGCACTCTTCTGAAAAGCTATAAACATATGTAGCAATAAAATTGTACTAAGTTGATCAATGAAACACTGAGAAAATTTCGCCTAAAACATGAACTCATGCAAAGTATTCATTGTCAAGTAATAATGCAGTTGCAATAATATGGTTAATCTATAAAATTTATTTATCTCCAATCTCCAAAGTATTGCCAAGTATCTTGTAAGTAAAACACTTTGTATACATATATATGTATTTATATTTCTAGAAACATATTATAGAGGTTAATCTAGTAATACAAAATTGGCTGGACTTTAATTTAGACATATTTTATTTGAAACATCAAAAAACTAATTACTCATTTGTTTACTATCACATCCATCTTAACTCCGAAACTAAAAATTACTGGAAAACGTATAATGCAAACACAAATTCAAGAAGAAGAAAAATGTCCTAAGCATATTATATGGCGACCAAATTCTAACATATTTCCTTATTAAACAATTGTGTATGTATATTCTCTATAATATTCTGATAACAATTTTGTGTTTCAGGTATTTAGCGAGGCACCTATACATGTTGCTGCGTCTATTGGAGCTTTCGATATTCTGAAACTATTAATAAATCATGGTGCATCAGTTAGAGTCCAATGTGGTACGGAGAAATCTACTGCACTTCATTTGGCTGCGGCAGATGGAGATGTTGAATGTGTTAAAATTCTCTTGGATGCAGGAGCAGACATCAACGCTAGAAATCATAAAAATCAAACTGCTCTTCATATGGCTGCTTTGTCGCAATCTACGGAAATACTTGAAGTTCTACTAAAACGTGGAGCCGATCCAAACGCCGCCGATATCAACGGACGGACACCACTGCACGGAGCTATAGTGAAATTTTCACGAGCTTGTGAACCTGGAAAATTACTTCTAAACGCTGGCGCTAATGTTAATAAACCAGATGTTTATGGTTACACTCCGTTACATTTGGCAGCATTAAACGAATTTTCTCAAAGTGTTATGTTGCTGTTAAGTTACGGTGGTGATATGACAGCTAAAACTAATGGCGGTATATCTGTACTAACATTTATAACCAGAAGAACACCAGATGTAATTCCAAAATTTATTGGTAAACTAGATTCCTCCATTAAATTAAATGATCACGAAATCGGTGACGTAGACTGTGAATTGAAATTAGACTTTCGTGTATTAGTACCATCTGTTGTAAAAGGCGAAACCGATCTTTTACTGAACTTTATTGAAGTGGGTCACCGCGAAATTCTTCAGCACCCTCTGTGTGAAACATTCCTTTTCTTAAAATGGCGTAGAATAAGAAAATTTTTTTTGTTTAGTTTATTTTATCATTCTCTCTTTGCGTTATTATTTACGACTTACATTCAAGGTTTATTTTTGACAAATGACAATTCAACATCTTCCAGAAATACAACCGCCAAATTGGAAGTCGACTATAACCCATGTACTATTCCGTGGTATATCATAGTCAGTGGATACAGTATGTTCATACTAAATTGTATGCTAATGGCGAAGGAAATATTTCAAATAGCTCATAGCTGGTTCTCGTACATCAAACAATGGGAGAATTGGCTACAATGGCTTATAATATTAAGTGTTTTTTGCTGCGTTTACCGCCATAACCCTGATGTTCGATGTAATATTGCTACTTGGCAGCACCATGTTGCTGCAATCGGTATCTTCCTTACATGGCTTGAGTTGTTGATGATCGTTGGAAGATTTCCAATATTCGGTATTTACATACAAATGTTCACAACAGTAGCCCTCAATTTTTTTAAGTTTCTTATGGCATATATGTGTCTCCTAATTGCGTTTAGTTTAAGCTTCGGTGTACTTTTGTCAAAGTATAAGTCATTTAATGATCCAAAGTGGACAATGTTAAAAACAATCATTATGATGTCTGGAGAACTTGAATACGAAGACGTGTTTTTCGATGATAATACAGATATAATATATCCATATACCGCACACATAATGTACCTAGCCTTTGCCCTACTGGTAACTATAATTTTATCTAATTTAATGGTAGGATTAGCAGTTAGTGACATCCAAGAATTACAAAGAAGCGCCGGCTTAGATCGCTTAGTTAGGCAAGCTGAATTAGTTGCCCACTTAGAAAGTATGCTATTTTCTCGGCTGTTATACTGCGTTCCCCATAGACTATTAACGTTTTTCCACAGACATGCTTTATTGCTAAGATCTCAACATTATTGGGCGCTGTATATCAAGCCGAACGATCCTAGAGAAACAAAAATTCCTAGAAATATTATTGATAATATTTATAAGTTGGTGGTGGAAAGAAAGCCAAGAAGAAAAAGAAGAAGCGATAAAGGATTGCGTAGAGGCGATAGTGTCTCCAGAATGAATTCAAATGTAAGTGCTATTTCAGTGGAAAAAGTCTGATCGAATGATACTGCATATAATTTTTATATAGGTACGCTATTCATATAAAAATATTTTTACTTTTTGATACACTGTCTTGTCGTAAAACATATATTACAGTATTATGTTTCAATTATATGATCTATAATGTAATTAGAATTAATTAATTTCTTTACAATTCACAATTACTAACTAATAATTTTATTAATAGTTTAGTCAGTAATTGTCTGGTTTTTTTTTTAAAATAGAGTCAATAAAAAGTAGCTGAATGTCTGTTGCAGTGGATACTGATTATGTGATATAACTACATTTCAATTAAAAACTTTAATCACCTAAACTATTAAGTTTGACAGGAGTTAACAAGAGGATACCTATATATGTGCATATTAAAGACTACTAGTTTAATTAAAATAATATGTATAAATAAAAACAAATTTAATATCCCTTCATATTATCTGGCAGTAGTATTATTTTGATAAATGTTTTTCTGTTAGCATTATTACCGGATTCCTTCCCACCTTGTATAATTATTATATAAAATTATTATAAGATTACTCACTGCAGCTCTTGCTGTGTAGATTGTGTGTTTAATATTAAACAGGTCGATAGGCGCAGTGGTTAGGCGGCTGACTATCGCTGTGGCGGGACGATAGGTACCGAGTTTCAATTCTCTGGAAAGACAGTGACATTTTTCCGGAGAGTTGAAATCCGGATCGACTTACTATTCCCTGTTAGGAGCAAACTGATTAACAACGTAGCATTATAAAAGGCGGTATGATGCTGTCACAAAACCATTTGAACACAATTTACACACATCTAATTACACCGAGAGTTGCATTGGTAGCCAGACAAGTAATACAGCTTACGAAGTTATTGCAGCTAAGCACCGACCACAAATAAAAAAATGTGTTTCTATGAACCGGAATGCCAATCTAACAAGACGCAGCCACAAGCGTTAGCGATTTGAGTCCCTGACCATAAGTACTGCTTTATTCATGGCCTGCAGTTCTTCTTTCTGCAGGTATCGAGCTGTCACTTTTTATTTTATTTAACAGGTTATTTTGAGACTGAGCTATTCCTTCCTTGATTGACTAACCTTAATATTATGATTTTTGTCTGACTGTATAGTAATATTTAAAAATGTTAACGTGCTGTTTATTTTATTTTAGTAACTTTGATAAACCAGCGATCCTTAAATACTTGTAGCCGTGAAGCTCTTGATGCCCGTATGAAATTAATATCAACTGGAGAAAAATTTGGTTTGATTATTAAATTATTTTCTGGGGTACTGAGAGAAATTGTTCTGGTCATTTCGACTTTCTATTGTACATCTTGCTGTTTAAATTTATAGTGTTTTTCAATTAGTAAAACTAGTGCGCATTGAGTGTATTTGTATCCTTCTCGTGTATCTTCAGAAAAACACAAAAATAGATTCAGTTCATGCTATTTTATGACAAAATTCTAGTAGGGCATTATAGAAACACGAGGAAAAGATGTCGATTAAAAAGTAACAATTAATTAATTTTGAAGTAGTATAATAGATAAAATCTATGGATAAAAATATTCAGTAGTCACAGAAAATGCATTGTATTTGGTTCGTTCAGATATTTATAATGTCATTCTTACAATAATACTAATCAAATGTATATCATTGTAGTCGCATATTAGAGATGATGTTTCCATCCAAATTTGATCTAAATCTGTGGTAGATACAATAACGATTTTTGTGTTAATAAAATGAAAGAAAATATTCCGTACTGCGTTAATAATTAGGTATAAAAGGTTATTCTTATATTACTTTTTGTATTCCGAATATATATTTTATTTTTAAAATTGTATTGTTACTCAAAATAAACTTAAAAATTACAGTAACTGCAAGCTAAATAGATTAGTCGTCCTTGTTTAGTATGTAATTCAAACCATGTTTTATCTTACTACGCGAACAATTGCTCAATACCATGTTTGTGGTTTTCTGACCAAGTCCCATTCGTATTTACCTATGCATTGCTAAAGTGTATCTTAAGTCAGTATTCCTTTCCATACGCTAGGCAGTCACTGAAGCTACCCTTTTAAAGAATAACTACGAAATTGAGTTATACACATTCTAAAGAATTTAGAACGTTTTTTACTAGAAACATTCACACTGGCAATTCAAGATATACACGAAATATCAAAAGACAGCCATTTTACATTAATTAGATGACCGCCTAATATCCAATCCGTTGGATGTTGCAATGAAAAGATGTATGATATATTCATTATACGTATATTTTCTAGGATAATAGCACAATCCTTATATTTTTACAAATATTTCTTTTGCTAGATAGTACATGAATATTCATAGAAATATTTTATTTCATTTATCAATTAAAATTAATCTATTTATTCGCTTTTACATGACAGTAAAAAGCAATATTTTTCATTAATTGAAGTTTGTGTTTTCAAAATTGGTTACATATACAATACAACATAGCTACCAGCATAAAATATAAAATAAATCATACTTTACGTGAAACTATGACGTATTACTTAATCTGTCAGTTTTTCTTTATAGTGGAATATAATAGAATTTTTCATAGCAGTAGGAAGAAAAACAGCATCGCTTCTATATACATATTTTAACATACAATACGTAAATATAGAACACAAGTTAAGAATTACATTCGATTATATTAACGACGTATATACTTAAACATTAAAATGTCTGAAGATTGCTTACTTTTTCTCATTTTAAGTCAGGAGTAGTAAAATACTGCATGGGTTGCGGGCCATAAGCGATTTTTCACATGTCCTAGTTCACATTGTCAACGGTGAAAGAGCATTTATGTTGCTTCTGACATTCCGCTGTTCTTATTTGCTTCACTTCCATCGCACAAAAATAGCTGATCACTGGTTGACGAAATGACAGCATTCAATATAGAACAATTGGAATCAATAACTTACAAGAACCGAAATAAATGAATAACATTCACGGGTATCTGCTGCGCTGCAGGGTTTGAGCGTCTTCTGTAGTCACGAAGGCAAATTAATTTGGCACGGTTTATTAAGCGAACTATTCTTTTAAAATGACAAATATGTTTATTAAAAAAGAAATATGTGGAACAATTTGCGAAAGAAACCTTCAAGTTACTATGTAATTATATGTTCATGGTGCATACATATCGGTGGTATATCCAATGTCTTTCATGGCATGGATATTATAATAATCTTCTGAGTGTCCATTATACATTCAGTGGTGTGTGGGAACTGACACTTTTAACACTGTATTCATGCCTAAGTATTATTATTGTTCAATAATATTAATAAGCATTAAGAAAAATGTTTTTTTTTATTGTTTGATTATTTTAAAACTATTTCATATTTATATAGCTCTCTTTTTCTAATAAATACGTGCAGTCATGTATATATGTCGTTTATTTAACTGCAGTTTTTATAAGTTTTTATTGCCACAAAGTATTATCTACGTATTATACGATAGATATGCTAGCTATAAAAGAAAATTGTCCTGTGCACGTACTGGCGGCATTAGATGCATACCTATATTCATTTTGTAAAAGGTTGGATGTTCTACAGCTATTATTATTTATTTGATATCTATCTTATATTTCATAGATAGACATACATACATACATACATAACTGTCCTCCAGTGGATTTCCTCCTCTGTACGTGAAATATTGTATAAAGTTTTTCTGTTGAGCTTGCATTTTCTACACTGGATAAAGAATAAAACGACGTATAAAATTGTTTCGCACATCAAACAAATAAAAGCATGTTTGATAAATTTAAAAATACGGACATGTTTTAAGTTAAAGTGTAATTAAATATATACACAATAATTATAAAGAATTAATATCATTTCACTAGGTATTAGCGAATTTTTTATATACTACGTTACGTAGCATAATATAAATCTTTATACATAAATATTACAATTTATTGTCATGTTATGTTATTTCCATTACATTCATCAAAATTAGTAAGAGTAATACATATTTTTTTTTTTTTTGCCAGGGGAAATGCATAATGCACGCCAAGTGCTTGGGTCAATCGCACATTGGTGTGTGGGACTCGCACCCACTAAAACCCCTCATATGCCCTCTGTAGTACCCGGAACTATTGGTGATATGGCGTCAGGTACTACCGGCAGGTCTATAGATTTCTGTGATCTTGTCTTTCCCTCTATCCTATGTTACAGCAGCAGTTACTGTTCTCTGTCTGTCTCGTTTATCGGTTTCTTTTTTCGACATTATATTCCTATTGGTAATATTTCATCAGGTAGTGTGCTTCTTACGGGCCTACGTCATCTACTGCTGTCGTTGTCTTTGTCTTTGGAACTCATCCGCCTCTTTTGTGGACATTATCCCCCTTATCATATCATGTACCAGCTTCCACGTGGAGGGCGACTCTAGCATGGTCGATACCAAGGTTTCCGGTGTTAGTGCACGTCCAATACTTTCATAAGGTCCCATTCTATGCTCACTCCACTTAGAACAAGCAAATATTGCAATGGGAATTTGGAATATTATAGCTTTAATTGTCAAAATTACACACACACGCATGCGACGCTACTTACTACCAGTATACGAGTATCGGAAAACTTTTAAGAAAGTAGGAGGACAAGAAAAAAAAGGGAGGACCATGGAAAATTGAAAAATAGAAAAAGACAGATCGGAGAAGACAGAAGACAATTAATCGAAAGGAAAGTAAAAAGCTTTTCCCTTAGAAACGAAAAATTGATAAAACGGTAGCGTTGCAACTGGAAAATTTCAATTCTTTGAAAGTCAGTGCAAGATCCGAAAAGTCAGCAGATACAAGCAGAAAATGGAAACAAAGCAAGAGAGCGGTGATCTTTGAAAGTTCTTTTTACATTTACACACTAGATTAAGGTAAGGGTGAGTTATAAATAGGTGAGGTATAGATTGTAAACTAATTAACGTATATATTTTGAAAACTACATTATATATCTATACATACATATCTACCTATTTAGCTGTCCAAAATGAACACAACACACAACAAACATGTTTGTCGAACATTTTTGTTTGTATGTTTATAACATATTTATTTTATATATATATGCAATATAACATCGACTTTACGTTCGTGGATCTACGAATACGCTCTGAACATAATACAAGGATCCATAGACATCCTGTGTTATACTTTTAGCAGCAAACCATTGTTCAGTAGATGATGAAATGTATTTTTTGTAAATTTGTCCATTAAAGTTGTAGTAAAAACATACAATCTACTAAATTCTTGTTGGTCGAAACACCCTCCAACGTGTACTTTTGCTGAATATAATTTGCCAATATTTTCAGACCTGTATATACTAGAAGTTAGCATTGTAATGTATTGGTATACATGCATTAATGCATGGGCATACAGGTAGCAATAAGCACTAAATTATCGTACTACTACTACTACTACTACTCGGGTAGTATTGACATTATCGGTCAAATAAATCTCAGTTGCGAACACAATAATAATCTAAAAAGAAACCTGTTATTTTATGTATTACAAATTTGTAGGTGTTAGGATTAACTGCACCAAGAGAATTAGGAATTTTAAGTGTTTCTCCAAAAACTAATATTTGTTCAGTACAAAATGATTTTGCTAAGCATATTATTTCAAAATATAGTCAAGTGTTAAGGTATTGGTAGAGTCTCAAAATCCTATAGTATTACATTGAAACATGATGCAATTCCGTGTGTTTCTGCTTCCCGGAAAATACCTGCAGGTTTGAAAAGTAAAGTTAAGGAAAAACTTGATGAAATGGTCACGGAAAACATCATCACTCAAGTAACTGAACCAACGGATTTGGTGCAACAGATGTAAAATTTTTAGGTCATGTAATAAGCAATCAAGGAGTTTAAGTCGATAGCAAGAAAATAAAAAGGATCTTCAACGATTTCTGGGTATGATAGTTTACTGATCACAATTTATACCAAACCTACCGAATGAGACAGCTATCCTTAGAAATCTGATGTCAAACAGAGTTGGATGGCGTTGGTCAGCTAATGAAAAAAGGGTCTTTAAACGACTTACGCAATTAGTGACTGCACCTATTTTGAGGTATTTTGATCGTCAAAAGGATGTTTTGCTTTCCATCCATTTGGCATTGGTGCTGTGATTACGCAAGAGGGTTATCCCATACAATATGCTTCTGTTTCACTGACCCCGACACAGCAACGCTACAATCACATTGAGAAGGAACTTCTTGCTGTTATATTTGGCTACTCCCTATTACCTTTTTGGCCGTAAAATTCAAATTCAAACTGATCATCGTCCATTGATTGACCTATTAAAGAAACCACTTGACGAAATGTCGCCAAGGATACAACGATTAGCACACATACTATTAAGGTATTCTTTCGATTTGAAATATGTGCCTGGAAAAATCAACAGATAGCTGATACTTTGAGCAGAGAACCTATGAGCGATGAAATTGATACCTCTTATTTGGACAGTAATTTGAGGGTATATTCGATAATAACAACCTCCGCTAAAAATGAGAGAAGACTTCAGAATCAAATTGATCAGGATATCGAATTTCATAAAATAAAATAAAATATTATGTACAAAATGGTTGGCCTTCACACAAATCAAATTTATCACCAACTCTTAAACCATAAAAAAGAACGTATTATATATTGGTATACAGGTAGTACTAAGCATATAGAGAAGTACATCATGTTGTTATTACGTTATGTGTTCTTTGTGTTATTGTTAAAACAAAATTAGAAAGTAAATTAAATAAAAGAAATAACGTCGTGTTTTAATAATACTATAATAGCCTGTTAGCTACATACTAAACAGTTAAACAAAAACAATACAAGTTCATGGAATTATCGCTTCTAGTCTTTTAAGTTCAAAAATTTAAAAGTAGTAGAGAAGATATACGTGTTTAAAAATCGTCCTCGCCAGGAAGAAGGTAAATAGAATGTATACAAAACACTCTCATGTGTTAAGCACTGTAGATTATAAATCGGCCCAATAAGAATTATAAAAATAACATTACTAACTAATTGGAGTGAATTAAAGTAATAAGATTGCGTTAAGATTGAAAGTAGAAAACTTCTTTAAATTAAATACATACACATAGGTTAGTATTTATAGTCAGATTTTATAAATTCTATTTAAATTGTAAACAAAAACTAAATAAAAAGGTACTGTAAGTAAAATATGCCGTAACTGACAATTACATTATTATTGATATTTTATCTTAGAATGTATTTTGAAAAGGAGGTTTGAAAAGAGGTTCTATATAGTTATTTGATCCTTTGAATGAAGATAAATTTCTACAATACGGAATCCGTTTGTATTAAGAATATAATGTGTTTTGTGCGATATTGATTTTACCTGTCGTCATGGAAGTAGCCATGGATGCGAGCAACAGAACAAACACAAGATGTCTGACCATAACAGTGCCGTATTCGCGCATTCGTGTTTAAAGACACCAGTAAATCCTTTAAATCGACAACCATTTCCCGTATGTGATCAAAAGTATATTAATTATTTGGAAGATGAAGTAAGAAAACTGAGTGTAGAATCCAACGAATTCAAGATGAAATCGGTATCGGCGTCTGAAATAGATAAAAGTACAATTAAATCCTTCATAGAATTCTATGACAGTATACCTGATTACAACGATATCCATCACCTATCAAACAAAGACTTTTATAGGAAGTTAGAAGCGCTAAAAGAAAAGCAGAGAAACTATTACGACTATGTGCGTAATCAAGATAAGTACTCGCCAAAAGAAATTGATTGGATAGAAGATTATAAAAATTTAAGTATAAGAGAGGCGAATTGGAATGATGAAAAACACTCGAATAAGCGAATAAAATCAAAACCTTTTGTGCCACTCCAATATTAACAAAACCAGTTGTTAGTGTTACTAACGTTGAAGATGCGGAATCAATAATATCATCTGATAAAGATATTAAGCCTCCGTCGAGGAGATCAGTTAGAATTGAAACTCCCAGCGATAAACTTTTTGTAGAAAATTCACCCGAACTCTCATACTTCCGTCCAAAATCAAGGGCCAATGTTTCTTCAGCAGGATCAAGAGGTTTCAATAATATAAATGATTCGTTCTGGGATGACTTGAGTTTTGATGATTGTTGCGATGGTGACCAAAATTTAACAACTAGAAGTGCTCCGAATAGCCCTTCGAAGTCGAAACCTAATGTTGGCTGGAAAGACGGAATCACGATACCGAGACCATTCGAAATGACTGTTAGGTAAACAAATTGTTCCATTAAAGTATTCGTTGCAGATATAACGTATAAATATATTTCATGTAATTGAAGGGACGAGGAGATTAAAATTATTGATGGCATTATGTTGAAAACTAACAAACCGGCCACAGAAAAACATGATATGTTTAGAGCTCATCCAGTGCCTATTGAATCGCAGATTCCATTATTTGACAAGATTATGTGTGATCAGGAACGAAGGTTAGTGTATCATTTATACACCTAATAGATTTTATGGTCATAATATCAAGATAATGCATACATCTGTATGTAAACATTAAGTTACATATGTACTATATGTAGCTACCTAGATCTAAAATTGATGCAACTAGTTATAGTCAATATTAAGGTAAAAACTGTGTGTATATTTCTTAATGCTAAGTGTGGTATAGGTACTAGGTATACATATCTACAAGAAAAATCTGCAACTTCCTATTTATTTGATATAATGGTAATGTCAAACCTTTCCATTTGAATTTAAAAATTGAAACGATAACGTGATTCCGCGAAATTATTTTGAGATTACAATGACGTTTTTAGAGATAAATATAGCCGCTCTGATAGCTGACACTCATTTCTTTATTGATAAATTGCCACGTTACGAATATGTATTTGTTTGAACTATAGATTATAGTTGAAGTTTTTCTTAAAGGGGTTATACGTATAGGTAATTCAAATAAATAAGTAGGTGAAATTATTGATCTCAAAGAAGTTGGTTTGTTATTTATTAAAAGTGCTAATCATGTATATTATCGGATTCAAAAAATTATCCCTATCAAGTATCCACAAATAGTACCATACTACACAAATAGAATAAATAACTTTTCTAAACGTCCAATATTTATAATTGCAAACATAAATATTGGCAATTATAGGGAGATTTTTTTTAATTGCATAGAAGAAGATCCTTAACATTATAATATAATATAGTAACCCTTGATTATTCGCACCTATTGTTTATCACACAATTACTCGCAGAGTAATTGTAGTATACCGCATTTTCAAGCATTATATTTTTTGAAATATATGTTTTTTTTCTAAACTACAATGTGGTATTACGCTTTCTAGGTAAAGTTATAAAAAGGAAAAATAACAATTAATTAGTTTTATTTTATTTATTTCAGGAAAAAATAAACAAACCCACTGAAAATGTAACAAAAACAATTTGGTTCTTTAAAAAATATGTTGGTTACATGTTTACCGTATATTTATTGTTTTAAAGCTATTGCTTCTTGTAATTGAAGTAGCAATTTTTTCATTTAACATCCTTACTATGAGGACATATATATAGTATATCTTCAATTTTTGGAGTTGTTTGCTCAATACTTGGATTTGTACTGGAAGTACTTGTTTTAGTAATCCAGGAATGTAGCAATTTATAGTGTAGTTGCAAAATTTTCAGTGCAATTTCATCAAGAAATCTTGATATTTTCATTTTTAAAATAAAGTTGTTTAAATTATAGATAACAAACGCGTTGATTCCAGAAGTGTTTAACACATAATAAAATTCTTCCAATATTGTATGCCTTGCAGATTTGATCTACAGAATCTACTCCACCCTTTGTTAAACTGAACTATTAACGGGTTTTTCATGTTTGCGGAGACCTCAACTAAAGCCAAATAACGAATTGCCAGGAATATTATACCTTATAAAACAGAGTGGCAGTTCTCTTTTGCTTTTTCTAACAGTTCTTACCTTTTCTGCTCCTCTGTGTCTCCGTTATTTTGAAAAAAATATATCAGTATTTATAAGCTTTTGATAATAAAAGTAATAACTTAAATTTTCTTTGCAGTTCAATTACTTTATGTGAATTTCTTTGTCACTCATTTATGTTAAAACTATGAGTATGGTACAAATCGTCGAAAAAGATAAACACACACACTTTTGTATTACAAGAACGCCGCTTCTTAAAGGACGTCTTCAGAACATAACTGACTTGTGAATCAAATAACACACCTCTAGAAGTCGTTTGGATTTGTTTAATCAGGGAACGGTTTCGAAAGGGAAAGCAACGTTTCTTTCTCGTTATTTTCAAAATTATATATTCTTTATTATAATACTCATATTCTTTTCAGACGTCAGAAAATCAAAAGAAGAAGTAAAGCCGCTTTACAGGCACAGATGCGTCCTTTTTCGTTTACTCGTCGTGATGAAGAAATTCAAGCTATTAATAAAAGATTATCTAAATCGTCACCATGTGTATTTCTTGATGAGCCTATAGTAAAAACTAAGCCCTTTAAGGCAAAACCAATTCCGAAGAATCTTTTTAGTAACTATATATATAGAAAGATGCATGAGGATGAGTTTTACAGGTATGAATATATAATAGATATGTATGTATATGAAAACTAAAGTTATTTTCTTTTCAAAAAGAGTTTTGATTATTGAGGGCAATTTAAATTTGATCATCTCGACATGTCTTGAAAAACACCATAACTAAGGAATAACAAAACTTGATATGTACATATATACAAAATTTTTAAAGCTTGCAATTAGCGATAGAATACAAACTTAAAATAAATCAACAAATATTTTAAAAGTTGTAGTTGTCACGTACAATAATCTGTGAAATATGATTATAGACTATAACTCAACAGCAAGATAATATAAAAAGCAATCTCTGACCCGAATTATCATGTGTTCTCATTTGTTAAGATAACGTGCCAGCTCTATGTAACTAATAGTGTTTCCAACCTTTCCTAATAGGTCAAATATTACTACGGCAATTTTAAAGTACTAAGTATAATATAATTTACTACAGGGAACAAATTATGAGGAATGTAAAATAGTATCAGTTATGATATGATGCTGGTGATTATGAGTCTATATTATTGCAAGTCGAATATCATGAGTCATTTAAAAATATTTTTTCTATTCGTATATACCCTTTTAAAGGCGGCGGCGGAGTAGCGGTTGCGATTAAGAGATATCTTCAGCATGTTCCTATTGCCGTGACCGAGCTTCGTTTCTTCGAAGAGGTTGAAGTCAAAATTTCCGCTCGTCAGATTTTTATCTCGAAGGGTATGGTTTACTGTCGTTTTTTGGTGCTCCGATGGTCGTCACCAAGGATTTGAATACCAAGCACTCTTCGTGGAGGTGCAAAATCCCCAACGTGTATGGCAAGAGTCTACTTTGTTACACCGGTTCCAGCCCCGTTGCTTTGCATTTACCCGCTGGGCCGACGTTCTTTCGCCTTGGCGCCCTGCCGAACATCCTTGATCTTGCCACAACGAAGAACATTCCTTCTCTCGTAGATGTGCGTGCAGTTGCTGACCTCTTGTCGGATAACAAACTCATCCTCGTCACCATTTCTGGAGAAGTCTGGCTCTTAGACTGCGTCTTTTGGCGAGGCGTGTCGTGGTCATTATTTGTGAAATCTCTAGAACGACTTCCCTAAAGCTTTCCATATGACATTTTAGACATCATCTCCCTTGAGTTCGCTGCTGAACAGTTCGCACATGGCATCTCCTCTTGCCTAAATGATGCGACCACTTTCATCAACCCTCTGATGGGTGGCTCCCGTTGGAGCTTAAAATTCTTATCAAAGCTCAAAGGAGAATTACAAGAAATAACGGGGGATCCTAGAGACATCGCGGGAATCGCGAATGCTCTCTTCCAAACTACCCAGCAAACAGAAAAACGTCAAAAGCGCGTAATATTTTGGTAATATTGCAACCAAAAGACGTGTTTTTGGCACGTGTATATAACGAGATTTGTACGTTGAAATGTCACACTTTTAGGACGTGTTTTGAGGACGTGAATAAAACGTATCTTAAGACAGTCTTATTACGTTCTACCAGGACGGCATAAATACGTAATTGAAGACGTAATTAAAGCGAATATTAAAGCCTCATTTATACATGCTAGTCAACTCGGCCGAGTGATAGACTAGCAAGCCATTAGCACTCATATAATACGTGTAAACATTCACTGGTGCTAGCTTGAACTAGCACCAGTGAATGTTTACACGTATTATTTGAGTGCTAGTGGCTTGCTAGTCAATCACCTCGGCCGAGATGACTTAGCATGTATAAATGAGCCTTAAAAGCATGTTTATTATACCGTATTACTAGGACCTAATACCTACTGTTGCTTTAATAAATTATGCAAGTTAATGAAGTACATATCTATTAAAAAAAACTGGAAAACATATGTATATACATATATTTATAATAGTTTGTCTGGCCATCTTGTTGATATTTCCACAGAACGAGCGGGTTACTATTAGAGGTTATGAAAACCAACCCTCATATATCTAATCCCAAACAAATCCAAGAACGTTCTTTAATAAACTGCCAATACATAGTATACATATGTATGTATTTGTTACATATACACACAATATTAATACTGTATTTAACATCTACAGTCTTTAATTCACAGCACTCCCAATTTACAGCAATCACGTCTATAGATAAACACTGACAGTAAAAGAGAAATGGTCGTTGGCCCGTATATGACTCGAGCGATGGCGCGTAATTCTATTTCATATTCTATGCAATATTACATCACTATTTATCAACAGTTCCAGATTTATTAAAATAAAATCATGAAGCATGATTATTACTAGTTATAGAATAGTAGGTATCGTTGCCATATATATATGTTGTATGTAAAATTGCTGTTCTATATATCTCAATTTCGGATTTAAAAATCTTTAATTCTCCTCAATAATTTTAGTTTGCGCAAAAGTTATTGAAAATATGTTCTCTACATCAAATACTTTATATATTCATTAGGTCGCCCAAAAACTCGTTATAATAAACCAAAATACAACGTGAATAACACGAGCTCGTTTCAGTTCTGTTTGCTGGGTAAGAGCACCATTAAAACAATATCATGACGAAAAATGGTGGGATAAGGTTTCGTCCCTTTTTGTCAGTGACGGCTCTATCTACACAGCTCTGAAAAGTATGAGACGGGCAATTTCCTTCACGGCCTCGACGGCTTTCTTTGTGATTCTGATTCTAATTTCGCTAGTAACTTGCAGTCGGTCCACGATACAGCCCCGAATGATGATTCTGACAATGACATCGATGATCAGGTTAATAACATCAGAACCAACCTTTCCAACCTAAAGGGCGAAGGCGGGCATTTCCGAACTTAAAAACTTCATCAACGCCCGTAAGCCCTGAAAGGCATCTGGCCTTGATCAGATCCGTAATACTGTATTTGCCAGAATTCCTGATAGTGTTTGCGAGGTGTTGGTCAAAATAAAAAACGCCGTCCTCCATCTTGGGCATTTTCCAGAAGTCCGGAAGCACGCTGTAGTCGTGGCCATCTCTACGCGCGCGCAGGGCCGTCTCTTCCCCCGAAGCTATCGACGCATTTCTTTTTTGTCGAAATCGTTGAAACCGTTGTCCTTAACCGTCTTCGTGAGGTGCGTCTCGTCCATAACTTCTTCGCAATTCGAATTCAGAGAGGGATTGTGAACCGAATTTCAACTCTTTAGAGTCACGAAACAAAGGATATTATATGTGCTGTGTTCCTAAACATTGTCCGCGCATTTGAGACAGTGTGGCATCAGAGTCTGGTATAGAAGGTGGTTATTGCAAGGTTAAACCCTAAACTAGTCAAAATTATTCAAAGTCGCAAAATTTGTCCCCTGTTCCAAGACTGTCTCCACTGGGGTGCCACAAGGGTTGCTTTACAACCATTTTCACATCATCGAGAAGCGAGCAACTCTCCGCTGCCGTTAAAATAGTTTACTAGACAGCTAAATGGCGACTGAAAATCAACGAAAGAAAGTGCATTGCGTTCCATTTCACAAAACGCCTTCGACCACTCCATTGGGTGAGGTTGTGATTGGGAATCAACGTCTGCCGTAGAGCCCTTCCAGTGTTTATTTCGGCTTAACGCTCGACAGCCCGCTGACCCTTCGATCTTACGCGTCGGCACGATAGTTCAGTAGTTCTGCGCAGTGAGGTCGTTCAGCTGTGCGCTATTCCGCAACAAAAGCGCGTGGTCACTTAAAATCAAAATTATAATTTATTATGTCTTTCTCAGACCCATTCTCACTTACGGTGCTCTGACATGGTCTAGTGTTGCCTAGAACCTAGAAGCCCAACAAAACCAAACTCAGCGTATGATTGTGGGCGCGCTGTGGTTTGCGCGTAATACGGATCTTCGACGCAATTTGCGGGTTCCCTGGCTCCAACAGCACGTCCTTCAGCTGGTAGCCAAAACCTTGAACAGGATCATCACGTCCTCCAACCCCAATCGTGACGGAGACAGCTGGGTCCGACCCGAATAGACCACCTCTACGTGTTGTTATGGCGAAAGCCAGCACGTGCTCGCGCAGAGGAATGCCGATTAGCAACACTACAACACGTTATTCGGCAACAGTTCTCCGTAAGGTCCAGTAACACCTCATAGCCAATACGACCTATTCCAAGAGGACAAGAGGGCTAGTCCTGGAAAGAGAGCAAAGCCATCAGACCATCGCAAATACATTTTACAGAAATACTACTCAAACTACACTTATTTATTTAAAATATACAGATGTCCCTACCTAGCGTAAATTCGAAATTTGAACTCATGTGGTAAAAGAGTGCTTTATGAAACTCGTGCGTTAATATGCTAATGGTCATGATATTTCAGAAAGCATAAAATTTTGTTTTCTCAAGTACAATCCCGCCAACACGTAAAAATATGAAACACTCTTGAAAACGGATTTCAAAGTGGAAGTCATGTTGTCATGACGGACGATAAAATTTCTGGAGTAAAGGTATGAACTTGTGAATTTCATTATCTCAGTGTCAACTACCATGAAAGACATAACAAACTTGAGATTAATGAAGTGGAAATCTAAAACAGTAATCAGGAATGAAATTGAAGATAAAATCACCACAACAAAGAAACCTATCTACGCGATGTAGTCTACACGACTACCAGAATACTCATGAATGTTGTTTCCAATAGGAGTTAGTCCCAAAGATATTTTTATTTTAATTTGGCTCCCAATTACACGAAAAGTTATGTTTCAGTACATATTTAGTCATTTTAATATTTTAAATTGCGCAATATGTTCTTTTTATTAAAATAGAATGAATATAAAGAAATAAGGTGTTTAAATATAACAAGTTGAAGTTATGGTACAATAACAGATGCTATAAAAGATAATTTGTTTTATTTTATTATTAATGAGTATAATACTGAGAATTTAATTCTATCACCTTTTTCGAAGGCATCCTAATTGAAGTAAGAACTGATTTAGAGGCGATTTATGTATTTTAACAGCTAAGTAGATTTGTATTCTTATTTCGTACTGTAGAGCTTTACAAAGAAAGGTCAGAGCAGAGGAGATGCTAAGAGCAGCTTCGTTACCACCCTCAATGGCATTACGAGAGAAGAAGAAACCCAAGCCCCATTTATGTCCTAGATCTTATCGAGATTTTAATATAGATGAAGATATGGTAAAACAAATAATGCTAACAAAAAATAACAGCAAATGTAAACCACAAATAAACGACTACATCGACCGGGAATTAAGAGAACTTGAAAAACTGGAAAGTGAATTCATTCGAAGAAATCCAAAATGTCATAAAAATAAACGCAGAAGTAAGGTAGTAGAGTAATAATAATATTACTATAAGAATACTAAATGGTAATTATCTTCTTCTATTTATTAGGTAAAACGAGGACGCCAATCATCAGCAGAAAGCAAAAGTACCATCAGATCTACTCCAACCTTAGACATGGTACACAGATCAAATTTAGCAGCTGTATTAAGAGTCCAATCTGCAAGGTTAAACAATATTTTCTTATATTATCTGCATTTCGATGTGATATTAATGAATATTTTAGAAAACGAATTGAAATGGACTTGTGCAAAAAGGTAGAAGAAGCTAAATTACGCGAGGAAACTAGATGGAGAGAAAAAGTCTTGAGAAAGAGGCCAGTTTGGCAAGAACTAGCTTACAGTAATGAAGAAGATTTAGCAATGAGGTTACAAATGAGACGAGACGAGGAGAGATTAAGAAATGAAGAGCATAAACATAGAATGCAGCTAATGTTAGGTAGAGTCAATCAGCAACCTACTTTATTTGAAAGACAGTCACAGGTACTAACCTCATGTCGTACGCTTTAAAAGAGTTTTATATACCTATAATTCTACGTTCAATTTTGTCTTAAAGTTTGTGCAAATATAACTTACACTAGGAGTGTTAAAACAGTAGCGCGTGCGCCGAAAAAGTGCAAGGGATTTAGAAGATAATAAATATAAATAAGCATGTACTCTTTCAATCAGTTTTTAGTTACTGGCGTAGTGACGAGCAGGCAAAGACGTCTATTATCTATTATGTTCCGAGCGCCACTTGCAGAGGGACGTCAAATGGTCCTGAAGACAAATCAGTTTTCTTGGAAAATTTTTATTTTATCGATTTTTAGAATAACTCTAAATTCTAAATTAATATTTATTGTAGTATAATTATTTCCTTTCTTGATTTGTCTGATAAAATATGTTTTTCGAAAAAGGCCCCAGCGGCCATCGAGCCTCGGACGACACTTGTGCTCGCTACGCCGTATCCAAATGCACAAAGTGTAAAATTGAGATAAATATACATACTTGCATAATCAGATATGTTCAATAGTATCTTCGTGTAGTTATGTTCGACGTGAGGCATGCAGAAAATGACCAGTCGACATTGTATGTATTAAGTCTGAACATTTACTGACAAGTAGTAATACATAGTCACTATAGTAGCTTTTTGGCGATGTTATTTAACTGAATCATATAAAATTCAATCAATCATATAAACAGTGTATATGTTTGGTTCCAACTTTTACTGATGGTCCTTTTTGCAACCATAACACTAGTACATTTTCGAATAACTGTAAGATAAATATTGTTAGAAGGTAGTATGTAAAAAATTAAACTTTCAAAACCATTTACTAACTAAATTACTTTCTAAAATCTCTAGCATTTGAAAAATCTATACAACATACAGTATAATATACAGTAAATGTCTATAACAAGGTTCTAAAGAATAATTCAACTTTAACAAATGAGTTCGAAATTAATTTATTATTAGGTCTTTGAGTGGTTCTAGGTGTAATTTTAAATATTTTCGATGCCAGTACAGTGCGCATTTCATGGTTAAAGTTTTGAGCACTGCAGTATTCATTCTAGCATCACTTCAGTAATTTATGTACTTCTCTATATAAAACGTATTTTTCAAAAGCTTTTTTAAGTAATGTATTAAAGTAATAGAAGTATGGCTGTCTACCAAAGTTCTATTGTATTAAATATATAAATAGTATTGGCGTATGGTTAATACAAGATTTCGCTTATTATAACTAATTTCTTTTCTTTTTGCATTAAATTATTTATTGTATAACTTTCACTAATTACATTTTTCATTATGTACATTTTTCAGGCTAGAAATTCAAAAACAAGAACAGAATTAATAAATAAATTATACAAAGATATCGGCAGATATTCTAGTAATAGTTCCAAATTAAGTGACAGTGATATATCTGATAAGAAGCGGACGACAGAAATGAAAGATGAGGCTATCCAAGCTCACCTTGACGGTATCTTTAAAGCAGAAGAGCATTGTATCTCAAGTGGCAATAATAAAGTTACTCAATGTCAATGTGATAGTGACGACAAAACTTCATCGTAATCAATTATACATCATTTCAAAGATTTTCTTAAGGCAAAATGATCTTTGAGACTACTAAGCTACAATAATTAATTATATTCCGTATCTTTATTGACTGATAGTATTATAACATATATTAATTAAGCGAAATAAATAATATTACAATATCTGCGTCTATAACTCTTATTGAATATTCCTAAGAATCAATTTAGGTATTTCCGAATATCCGTATAAACTGATGGTAAATTAGGATCTCCACAACCACTGGTAGCACCAAATGAAACGACACCAATTTGGAAATATCTTAGACGAAAATCTATCGACTCTACAGCAAATAAGGGCCCTCCACTATCACCTCTGCACGCATCCTGCCCATTTTTTCCATTACCACATATTTGTGTTTCTGTCAAAGGTCTTATTGCAGGAGAAAGGAGATTATTGCATATTTTTGTTTGCCAAGTATTTATTAAAGCATATTGTAGTAATGATGAGCTCATACTGGTACCTGAAATATAAAATGTAAGTACCTATATTTGCTTCATTTTCTCTTGACTCTACTTACTGGTTGTCGTTGTTCCCCAACCACTAACTATTAAAGGTGATTGTTCTAAATCAATATCAACGTTAAAAGGCAAACAGATTGGTTGAACATAATCTAGAAAGTTTGTCAAATTATATTTATTTTTGAGTAATGCTTTATGTACCTGTAAATTTGATTTTCTTCGCCACTTTAATTAAAGCAATGTCGTTTTTGAAATTATCAGAATTGAAATCGCTATGTATAATTTTGTTTTCAATGTATATATCGATAAACGGTTCTCCACATTCGACAATTCCATCTACATCTACACAATCGGTATTATTTCTGGTGTCTAATTCACCTAATCGGACAAATGTTCTAAAAAAAAAGAGAATATAAATTGACTATACATGAAGTTCTACATGAAGTGGAAGAAAGATGATTATTGCGAGCGGCACATTTTGTCATTTAAATTTTGTAATACATTTACAATAATATTTTCATGTGTCAATTGTTTGCGGAAAATATCAACGGATTTACATCCTTATAAATGTGTAGTTTAAAGAAACAAACCTAACTAAAAAATAGAAGTTTACCAGTAATATTCCAACTTCTTTCAGTACCTGTCAAGACTACTACCGCAGCTCTTGTTGTGTAGTTTGTGTGTGTATATCTGTTTCTATAATTTTGTTACAACAGTATCTCGCAGAAAATAATGTTGCGTTATTAATTATGTCCCAATAACTAATGATAGTACCAACCAAGACAAGACGCGAAACCCGTTCTATCAATGCTGTACTACCAGCCGTTCTTAGACATGGAGCTATTAATTACACTTCAACTTGAGAGTATAGCCAGAAGCTTAATAATGTTACTTATCTACATCTGCGATTTATCAAATTAATTTTGAATTCCGATTCACCGTTGATTAACCAATGCATATTTATGTTAGCACAGGAAAGATATTCTATTGTGTTTGGTAAGTCACAGTTCTTACAAGAAACATCTCAATATTCTCAATCAAAGTTCAATACTACTTTCTTGGTTTAAGAAAGAGATTAATAAAGGTGGTTTAATTAAGTGATAAACCAAGAAGCCATCTCACATATTTACAATAATAATATTACAGTTAAAATGCCATTGATGTGAAAGATCAATTTATCGAGCTAAGCTAATGCTAAGTTAAGCGAGCAATGGGTATGTTAGGGATAGCAACCAGTAAAAAATAAAAAGCAAATTTAATCTTTTATAAACCTGACGTAATTAATATAAGTAATTCTCTATTCGATTTTTGCATTTTATAACGAACATAATCTGTGCTCTTTTAACATTGAATTAACTACTTTGAGTGAAGATAGTAATATTCCTAGCAGTAAAACAATTTTGTGAAATTGTCGTTCTATCCGGCTAGCATTTTAATCATTTGAGGATTCAATAAATAAGGAAACAAGTTCGTATAGCTTAAAAACGGTTATTTAATCAATACAATCCTTTCAGGACGCAAGGTGTTTCTATGATGGTATCTCATTAGCTGTTTGACAGAATTTTGTACTTATTCTTTCAAACACTTTGTTAAAGATGGCGAGTTTGTTTAAGTATTTCAACGCGGTAGAACAATATGTGGTGATTAGATCTTTAGTTGCAGAGGGTGTCTAAGATAGTGAAATTCACGAAATAATGTTGAAAGTGCACGGAAATAATTGTTTAAACTATTTGAACGTTTACAAATCAATAGATTAGTTTAAAAGTTTCCTGTCGCTGACGAGTGTCGAAATTGCACCTTCGTCCGTCCAATCCCGCATTAGTGCGTTAATTTTGAACAATATTATTAAGGTTGCCTGATGCCTAAAAAAGTGCACGCGAGTGTTGGAATGGTTCGAAATATTATTCAGAATAACCTGTAGTACAACAAAATCTGTGCGAGATGGGTACCAAAATAATTTCCGACTACCCAGATAGAAACCAGGTTTCAATCCAGTTTTCAACGGTTGAAATAACCATGTTTAATTAAGAAACATTTCTTAGAAGAATTCTATCGTGAAATGGGACAGAGAGACATAGTTTTCAGTTGCAGACTAAGCTGCAAAGCCTTGGGTGGGACATATCAGTTCTCTCAATCGAAAGAAATTCAAATCATGCTTACAGAATACTGGGATACTTAGAGGCTTATTTATTGTGACTTTCTGAAAGACCGGCAAACTATTAACAGTCAGTACTCAAATAAAATGTTGTGAACTCTTGACTGAAAGTGCAATTTTGCTTGATGAAAACGTGCCTAATTGGAGTGAGTGATACTTCCATGTCGCCCGTACACTTGACACAAACAAATATGAACAGTTAAAAAATAAACGTATACCTAGTGGAAAAAGAGTTGAAGATTGCCATTTTACATTTAACAAAGTATTCGAGATTGAAAGATAGGTAAAATACTTTTTAAACCATATGATGATATTTTTATATTATTAATTTCTAAAAATCTATTTATAAATAATGATGCTATGATTTGCCATATTATCTGTTTCATATCTGCAGTACTAAGAAACAAAATAAAACATTAAATAAAAAAAACAAAAATATAAAATAAACACAAATTACTTACAAAGTTACACCAAAACAATGAGCGGCGGTAAGAATATATTCTTCAGTTATAATGGTACCACCGCAAACAAATTGTACCAGATTAACTTGAAACACATTTCGTGTATATCCTAGTAGAGCCATAAAGGGAAATTGTCCCAAAGTTGCATTTAGTCCGTTAATTATCCTGTCGCTTGTCGTTACTAATCCGCATTCGTCCGGGATCTTTCTATTTTTGTCGATTAATTGTCCCTCTGTAAATATGTATTAGATGGCATATAAATAATTTACAATCATAAATCAATACTTACCGCAAAGATTAATAATAAGTATCATATAAACGATTCGTATAACATTCCGTACATGACTCATCTTTAATAATTAATTGTAGGTGACTGCGTTACTCGGTCCGTTATCCCTCAATGAAGACGAAAACCTGGTTGTGCCTTTAATTTGATTTTATCTTAAGAAACTTTACCGTTACGGAACGCAATAGCGCAAGATATAATATGTATAATATATCGGCGAATTCCATTACGCAAAATCCGAAAAGTTACAACATGTTAGTTACATTATAGTCCTATTAATTATAATAAACTCTATCGATTCGTTTCTTAGTTTATTATTATAATCTAAGACCAAACAATGCCTTTGTATGAGTATTCGTATTATATGTTTATATATGTGAGTTCTGAATTATATTTTAATGTTACCGAATAAAACTTAATTTCAAATTAATTATCTATTCTATGTAATTTCAAATCCTCAGTTATTCTGGAATTTCACTACACAATAAGAGATTTTCATTATAATAGGTTTCGAATTTAATAATATAAAAAAATTTTAGGTTACGTAGAATATACAACGAATTGCGAATTAAATAAATATACTTTATTTGTGCTTATTACTTCTTTTCATACAAATCACATTCATTTTAACAAATTTTCAAGCCAGATATACATAATTGTACTTGTTAAAGTCCTTTAAAACCATTACTTATATAAATCTTTCTGTAACTAGACAGAGAGAACACAAAATGTGACTTTAGTAATTTATTCATATTGATAAATACGCAATAAATTTCGTTTTCTTGAATTTGCATACATTTTTTTCGTATTTACAGGTTTTACTATAGTGGTAAAATTTGTATCTTTGTGTACTAATAATATATGTATATGTATTCTAGTTATATCTAGGCTATATTGTCGTAAAGTATAAAACTACTTTCCTAACTATGGAAGAAATATAGTGCGGTAATTACCTTAAATTTTTGCAAATGGTAACCAATTACTTCTTCCTTTTTTATCATACATAATACATTAACAACTAATAAAATATTCACTTTACATAAATACATACATACATAAATCATAACAGAGCGATTGACTCATTTTTGCGGTTAACCATTTTCTTGTTTAATTAGTGCATTATTTAAGTAGTGTAAGGTGTATTATTTAAATTTGAGATATTACAATATATCTATTCGATTCTAAACCGCAATGTTTAAGACATTTTGAAGCAGGTAGGTAGTACATACAAGAAACGTAGGACTTTTATTTTACTGTTTCAAATTGCTTCGTTCGAAATATATAAAATATATAATAATATTTTTTTTTTTTTTTTTTAGTGTGGTGGGTGCTTAGTTGCAGTGACTCCGTAAACTGTATCGCTTGTCTGGCTATCACTGCAACTCTAGCGGTGTAGTTTGGTGTGTGTAAATTGTGTTTAAATGGCTTTGTGACAGCATCATATCGCCTTTTATGATGCCGCGCTGTTAATCACTTTGCTCCCAACAGCGAATGGCAAGTCGATATAAATATAGTATTGATACTTTTAAACTAATATATACAATATGAACTACAATATGTCATACAGTGTAGCTGGGCGAAGTATCGATACATTGCCCAATACTCGATACCATTCCCGATACTTTGGATAATGTCGATATCGATACCTTGGATCAATACATAGGTACCCAGACAGCACAAAGACATCTCGTAGATGTCCATAAGATGTCTGAGTTCGATATTCGGGACGTCTTATGGATGTCTGCTTACACCTGAAAAACGTCCATAAGATGTCGTATAGACATCCGATGTTACAAATGTCAACGTTTATAAGAGATCGTTTTACAACGTCTTATGGATATCTGTTTTGGACATATGTCAGACATAATTGTCTAGGCTATAATTAATGCATTAATGCTATAATTATAATGCACTAGATAGCGCCTGTTTAAGCTAACAGTATTGATACGTATACCTACCACAGTAGTCTTATGAATGACTTGCTATTTTAATTCCTTGTAAACTAACTAAAACTGTGAAAATGACTAAATAAAACCAGAATTAAACTCAAATCAAATAGTCAATCCGAGTCGATCGCCATTTAAATTATCGCATAGTTTCGAAGACGACGTGACCTGGCGCTGATGTATGTGATATATTAAAGTAAACGCTGATTGGTTGAATAAAAGGGGAACATTAAATCACTTATGAAAGTGTATTAATAAAAAAATAAATTGAAAGTTATCAATGGTCGCATCATATTCTTTTGAAACATGAGCACAATCTCAAATACACTATTTCACATTTTGTGGAATTTGTTATATAAAACGTCTAAAATGTGGTTTTTAGACTTTTTAGAAACGTTTTATGCATGCCATAAATGAACATCCGAGAGACGTCTTTAAAACTACGTTCATAAGATGTCTTTTTTTATATCTTTAGGCGTTCAGACATAATACAGATCTAAATAAGATAGCCATAAGATGTCTTGTGTTGTGTGGGTAGTATCGATACTAATACAACCATACTAATACCGATACGGAGGAACCGATACTATGGTATCTATACCAACGAATCGATACTACGGTATCGTAAACAATCTTTTATATACCAAACATTACTTTTTCCGCCCTTCAGTCTTTTCCGTGTGTCATTTCGTGTTGGAGAAAAGAATAATTAAATAGCAATGAAACATGTCAATATACAGTATATGCAATCACTGAGTAATAGTAGTCCGTACAGATTAACATAAACTAATATTTACAATGAAAAAAATGATTAAAAGCGTCTGCCATATAATATTTTGAACTCATCTCAACATTGTCAACTCTTAAGTTGGACGATATTTTCGTTCTTTTTGTATTATTTTTTATATTGTTGACAACTGTTTTAGGTCTATTACTCATTTGCATTGTAAGTCTATCGTAGTAAGATTGATTTGTTGCGTTTGTCAAATTTTTATGTACGTTTTTGTGTTGTGTGTGATAATTAGTATGTTTACTAGTTGATATTTTCATTTGTCCAGGTTTCAAATCCTTTCTCGCCGCAAAAATTGCAGGTATTGATAAGATTATTGTTCTATTTTACGTTTGCCCAAGAAATTGTGCATCTGCCATCACGAAATATTAATTGTAATTGTTACGAATTGATGCCCTCGCACTGAACGTAACTACCTCTACTTCTTAGTTAGTTTAGCGAAACATGTAGTTTCTGGAAAATGATAAGTATCTAAATATCTATAAATCGTTATATTTTCTCTTTATGTTTTGAATAATCCATGATGGTAATGGTTCGGATTTTCTTTCTTGCTACTTTTGCTTATTTACGTTTCTTGATTGTTTCTCCACTGGAGGGTATATTTGTTTATTATCAGTTCATAAATTGATATATAAAATGCATATAATAAAGAAAATCTCAATTTGACTAATAAACGAAGCACTTTTAACTATTAAGCTAAACTGCAAATACATATTTAGCAAAACAATTTTCGTACACTATAGAGAGCTATGAAAATTATAACTTATTGTCTAACGAATTTAGTTTTTAATTGTTTTTTTTTGTAGATATGTTATTGAATATAACTATTGAAATCGACGGCAAAAAATCGATGTCTATAAATCATTCCTAGGTATCGGTTCCAAAGTCGAGGCTCACTTTTAGACACCATTTTTCCATGGTAGCGTCCCGATTTACTAGAACACGTTCAACTCTGGCTCCCCTGATTTGCCGAAAGAGTTCCCTCAGCTTGAGGTTAAAATTATTAATCTTTACGGTGTTTCTCCGGCCGATATTGACTTATGGCGCGATCACCTGGTCCAGTGCTTGAAAGTCCCAGATCAAAAGGTTCAATGTTTTTCAGAACAGGGTGCAGGGCATAATTGTTGCAGTGGCCTGATTTGTAACAAACGTCCAAACCATAGAGATCTTCATGTTCCATGTTTGAGCGATCAAGTGCTGGTGCTGGCCAGGAAAACTTTTGAAAGAATCACGCGGGCAGAAAACCAACGCATTCCTAGAAATTTGGCTTGAAGAGCCGCATATCGGGACACGCAGTCCAATCTTAGCCCATCTATCCATACTGGAAATGGATACCGTGTACCGAACCGATAGATTGATAAGAATCGATACTTCGACTGGTATTGATAGCCGACACCGAAAATGTAGATCTCGCCCAGCGCTAATATACAGTCAGCGATAATTTATAACAAAATACATTTATAAAGATGTATCTAACAAAATTGACGTTTCTCTAAAGACTGATGTTGATGTCTTCTGCTCCTCGTTATATACCCAGTCGCTGCTCCCCTCCAGTGATGCGTATCCGTTCCAGTCCGCTGAACCGTGTCCGTTATTGTCCTCTGATCCGTATCCGATGCTTCTCCTCGATTCGTGTTACATGGTTTCGGATGTGTCTTCGATGGTCCTTGCTGCTGTGGGCTCTCTAGCGCCAACCTCCATAGCTTATTCAACCTGTATCCGTCTTCTTGGTTGAAGTTGTTCGGGTTCTTCACAATTTCCAGGGATTCTCTTACTATCCGTGGGTAGTATTGATTACTTCTAACTAGTACCTTCACGTCATTGTAGCCCATTACGTGACTGTTACCGGTGTGGTAGTGTTCAGCTACTGCAGATTTTCTGATATTTCCCTGCTCGACATCTCTGCGATGCTCTTTGACTCTGCAATGTATATTGCGCCAGGTTTGTCCAATATACGATTTCCGCACTGGCATTGTACTCGTAGTTCGTAGATGCCCTTAGCTTGTAGTCTCGGTATTGAGTCTTTGTAGGATGGAAGCAGTTCTTTTATTTTCTTAACTGTGCTGAACTTGACGTTAACGTTCTTCTTCTCCAGGGTTTTCTCTCGTGGAGGGTGATGTGACGCTGCGTGTAGATATCGGTCCGTATGCGTCTGAAGCTGACAGTATGAGCAGCGAAACGTCAAGTTTGTTACAACGATCATGGCAACACCCGAAAGATACATCTTTATGGAACAGTGACCGGAAAAACCTTCATTCAATTAAAATACATTTACTTGTAGTTTTTGTTTCTATTGTTCATGTAGCTCAAGCGTATGTTAGGAAAAGAAAACATAATGTAATTGAAACAATGTCTAACAATTCTATGAATATTTTGTATGAAGTATTGATAGGGTAAAAATTCGCTACACTTTCGATATTATAATACAAGAAGACAGCCTTGATAATTATATACCAATACGAAAGAAAATCATCTTTAGAGCTAATGATGAACCAATTAACGAATAACATGGATCAATAAAAAAATTAGACACCTTGGGGTCATATGATCTTTTTGACGCCGAATCAGTATCTGAGCATAGTAGGTACATATGACAGGACCTTAATTATTAGTCATACAATAGTTAAGAAAATATATTTCAAAGTCTGTTTAGGAAACCTGCAAACCGTCTGTCCAGACCTGTCATAAATAGAAATTAAAATAAAGAACTAGATTTATTTTTTAATAAAATTAATTTTAAAACACCATGTATAATATAATAAGAATGTTTAATATGGATTATTATATTATGTTGAAGTGTTGTTACTGTAGAATTGTTTGGATATAATTGTTCTATATCTGCTGAACTGAGGATGTGAATTAAGTTTACTTTACATATACGACTATATTACATCAAAGTACCCCATAATATACCAAATGTTTTACTACAAAAAAGGCAATGTAATATATAGCACAGATAAAACTGAACATTTTATATATAACATATTTTTGTATTGTAAAGAATTTTATTTAAAGGATTTTTTATCAAAAACTTTTTTGGATAAAATAAAAATATTATAGGGTTTCTTAGCTAGCTGACTTTTCGAGTATTGGTGATATGAAATGTAATTGTTATAGGAAACTAGTTTGGAACTAATAACTAAGATTTACGCAACATACAAAATATTTATTGCAAGAATATAAATTACATAGATAGTAGGATCACATTGCTAAAATCAGTTGTCATATAAAGTTTATTCCCCACAGCTGCTTATGGTTGCATATTATCAAGAATCCAGCCAACATATCTTGCAACTCTAGTATATAGTGTTGGGAATCCTTCAAATCCGCATACTGAAGCTCCTAAGGAGACAATACCATATTGAAGTGTACGAAACCTATCATCAAGTGTATACTCGGCCATTAGTGGACTACCGCTATCACCTCGACAGGTATCACGTGTATTTTTGCCACCAGCACATAAATGATTCTTCGATACTTGCCTTCTAGTAGCATATTTTGATGCACATTCTACATTTGTCACCGTTGGAACAGTTACCTTTAGTAGAATAGGACTAAAATCATCTAGGCAAAAATAAAGCTTTTTAAATATTATATACAGAGTGGGTTTCTTGACAGTTTTAGTATCTATAGATATCTCAAAAACCACAATAGATAGAGAAGCGGTAAATAGAGAAAGAATTGTAATTTTATGAGAACCACTATTCTACAGGAAAAGCCTATGTTAAGTTCTTGTAAATATTTGCAAAAATCGGAAAACCTATCGTTTCCTTAATATTATTTATGAGATTTATAAGATTGAGAAAAAGTGGAGAGAAGGAGACAGGAGAGAGGATTTTTTAGATATTTATTTGCCAAATAATGATCTACAATCGATATTTTTATTGCAGTTGTCTTTCTAGACTTATAACGCAAAGTTATGCTTTTAAAAATAGAAAGGTGAGTTGTTTCTAATCTCATAATAAAGCTTATTTCGTGCGTTGATAACAACACAAAAATAACTCGGCATGATTATTACACTTAATCAAGAAGCTACTGTTAAGAAGTAATAAAATATATTATCTAACTTATTATAAAAAACAGTTTGTCTACACACATAAAATAAATTAAAATATTTAATATTAAATAAAATAAGTTCAGCTAAAAATGTTTGAATGTTTATGTAAAGTACAAAAAAAAATCAAGATTCAAGTATAATTTAAACAACAAGTTGTGGTATTCAATTAAGAAACATAATTTTGGTGATAACTACTGTGGGATCACCGGAAGCGACTACCAGCCCTCGGTGGAGAACGGGTCGGCGGCAGTTGTGAAGACGCACGACGGCCGAAGGGACGTTGTATTATATTGTACTATTTTGACTTGCAATTTTGTTGATTAAGTAAAATGTCAAATGACATAACATAGAGACATGTCATTCGATAAAATTGTCATATATAAAATTTTCATAATAAACTATTAATACTTCTCGAAGTGTCATAAAACGTATCCCACACTACTGTACGTACGTAATAATCATATCGAGTGACATATAAGTGTAATCAGATGAAGATAAGCTTTATTATGGGATCATAGTCAAGTATGGTCTTCATTAAAAAACAAAACTTTGAGTTATAACTTGAAAAGTATATAGTATATTCAATACAGATATTGATAGTGAACCATTACTTAGCACATTAACATCTCAACATTTTTTTTAAACTCTATATTTCCTTTATATATGATTTGCAAATGTCTAGAATTGAATAAAACTGGCTCGTTTCCTTATTTAACCGTTTTTTTATCTATTATAATTTTCGATATTCCTGTACTAAAACTAAAAAAAAAAACACAGATATAATGTTATCTAACGTCTACCAAAATACTGACTTTCTTTGCATTTACAATGATGTAACGAAGTCCAATTAAAATCTGTATAATATTCGTAAATATTCAATTTTTACTCTCAAATATTTATTTTATTTCCACAATGTTCCTATTAATAATAACATTTACATATTTTTATTATCTTTAATAGCGTACCTACTCTTTTTCTGGCTTAGTTCCACCTCAGGTTCCACATATAACAAATAAACGTACATTTGAGTGCCTTTTATTTGCAATTTTGATAAAATTAGGTAGGAATGTAGAACACCGACTCGTTATTGTCATATAATTCTTCTAGCGTTCGGTTTTCTGTTTTGAGTATAATGAGGGCTCAAAATTACTCCCAATAGTATATTTTTTGTAATATGTACTTTGGATATGAGAAGAGATGTTGAGACCACGTAAAAACTAGATCGTTCCTGGTTAGCAACCATCCCCCTCCCAGCTTTTGTATAGTATAAACTAATTTTTAAACTACATGAAAAATAAAAATGACCTGTTTAATTTTTTTTTAATGTCTGTTTTATCATTTTTAAGAAGATAAATATAGAATATAAAAAGTAATATGTTAGATACAAAAAATATGACCTAAAATGTGGTTATTTATTCATCTCGAAATATAATTTACTTGGATACCGTGTGAGTAAGAGTATGGTCAGCTTGCTAAAGGTTATTTTTATAATTCATTTTCCACTATTCGTTACAATTACGATTACTTATCAAACACTTTTTGTTAAAGATAATTACGACGTATTCAAAACTGCAGTTTTTATGTTAAATGTATTGCACATCTTGACAATATTAATAAGTTTAATAAATAAACAATACTAACTGATATTACACAACTTTTGGAGGTAAGTATATAGTTTTCGCTTCTGGGAGCATTTTGTTTACCAGATATCAGATATAATTGCTTTATCACAATTTGTTATGCATGTAAGGTATAAAACATTTGTAATGCTCTTCGCCAAGATACATATAGCGACTTCACCAATATACTTGATACAAAAGCGATTACCTACAAAAATATTTGGAATGCTTTAGGGTACGTTCATAGTGACGCGATGAAGCGAGCAACTAACGACGAGATTAGAGTAGCGACTAAAACAAGATGTTGGAATCGCGTCTCTAGCACTATAAACGCGGACGCTAAGGTTTGACTGTAGGTTGTTGTTTTCGACGCTACTCTAGTTTCGCCGCTTGTCGCGCGCTTCGTCGCGTCACTATGAACGTACCCGTATAACGACAGCGGGTTTCTCCATTCACGACTCGCAGTTATCAAACCGCAATATCTGTGAGTCATCGGCCATAACAAAATATCCTTGGTGCAAAAAATACTAGTGCATAAAGCATTACTTTAATGACTATCACAACTGTGTAGACATCGATCATAAATGCAGATAGTACCTATTATTATAATTATTAAGTATATTGCATCTTTGAATATTTTGTTATTTACCTCAACTGGATTCTATTTGATTTAACAATAAGTAATTATTATTTTAATTCTAGGATTACTAGAAATTATTTTTTGTTTTTGTTATATCAATTAGCAATACGAAAACGATGTGTAATAACATACGGTGTTATTTTCTGTTTGATACTGATTGTAACTTAAACAGAACCAAATACTTTATGACAATACATTACAGAAGCAGTAATAAATAAACAAATATATTTTAATTTATAAAGTTTATAAATCGCTTGCCTACATTAGCAACAATAACCACATCCTTTTATCAAGACAACATCATACTCAGTTAAATTTTGGTATAAATAACTGCGCACGACATTTTAGGAGATACTGTTTGTATGTGACATATTCTTTTGTATATTGTAATGGAACAAACAATGTTTAGTTTAAGTACAATGTGAAATTAAATTTAATTCTAAAGTTATTAAGAAATATAATCTTGCACAACATTAAAAAATATATCAAAAACAGGAAACTTTTTATGTAGAAAGATAAAGAAAAAAATAAATTTATAATATACAAGACCAGGGGCGACAGAAATTATATTATCTCAGCCCCGTAACGACCACGTGGGTGTGCTAGTGCTCTTTCTTCAACCAAAAATGTAGTGCTATTAACAAGAAATGATCTGGTTTTTTTAGTTGATCTGAACATCTCTCCTCGTTTCTGAAATTTTGTAAAAAATGTCTTATCGGCAATAACTTTGAGCCCAAATTACAGGAGGTTCTATATTCGTATTACATTTTACTAAAATCGGAGAGAGATACTTGGGTGCCTTTGCTTGTAAATCAATACAAAACGCAGATCATTTAAACCAGTTTATACCACCAATGTGCAACATACTAGATAACACAATATGACTGGAAACTAAATTGTCTAAGCATTCCGAAAACAAAAGATATAGCCTTTATCTTGAACATTTTGCAACATTAAAGAGGAAAACAATTATAAATCAAAATTAAGCAAAATCTTGAACAGAATTGTTAATACGTGTAAATTAATTAGGAATAGTGTTATATTTTATAAAAGTAATATTGTTTTTATTAGCGTTCAATGGAGAAGGCTATATATTATACGACAATAAAGGTATCCAGCAGTTTAATGTAATGACGGCAAGCCTAACATGCTCGAAGTGATTAATGTGAATCAAACTGAATAATGTTTATTCTTTATTTTTTAGCTACTTTTTGTGATAAATCGTATGCTACTTGATAACTAATATATGTATGTCAATTCAATACATAAACGATTCAAAACACGCATTTTTATACATACAGGCTAACAACTTGAACTACGAAAGCCTATTGATAGGAGAAGGTAGTGGGGATTAAAATTAAATGTATCCATTTTACTATTGTCAACTTTTTATATGACAGGAATGTCAGTGCTTATGTCAATTACTTATTGTGTATTCCAAAGTTTGATGGTTCGGTAAAGTATTTGACATTACCACTGACATTCTTGTCATATAAACAGTTGACAATACTAAAATTGATACATTTAATGTTAATCCCCACTACCTTCTCCTATCAATAGGCTTTCGTAGTTCAAGTTGTTATTCTGTATAAAAACAGAAATAAACCAGAAAAAATAAGATTTGTATAAATTTGTAGAAAGATATCCATATTTTGCAAATAGTTTGGTATACGTATTGAAAATTTTTTAATTTACCTGTGCCTGTACGACCCCAACCAATAACTGTATAATCCGGGAAGTCAGTTGTTTTTTCAGGTACTGTTATTGGTAAGCATACTGGGCTAACAGAGTCTAAAAATGTACAAACACATAACTCGATATGTAACTAATGCAATTATCAATATAAGTTGGTACTCGCTACTAAAACGGTATCGAAGGTTTCCACTGTTCGAGTCTCTATTATAAAAACTTCCGGATTTTGACCGCGTCATAATAGTTTATATACAGTGTAACCCCGGATCGACGCATAATTAGAACTAGAAGCCTGAAACTTTTTGAGATTAAAGTACATTTGTAGGTATGTATGTCTTAGAAATTTTCAAAAAAATAATTTGTTTCACCAATAAAATGCATGTTCTGTAGGAGATACGACCAGATGTTATTAAGAAAACTTGTTCAGAGTGATAATTTATTAATGTTTGTAAAAGTTGAACAAAATAGAATAACATATCAAATACAACTACCAAACAACATATAAATAAATAAATAAATAAATAATAGTAAACTAATAAACTTATATTTTTACTAACAATAAGATATTCATTTCTTTGACGTCTGCCATCCTGTGTTTTAATATTTGTATTTAATATTTGTCCCAAACACTCTGAATTCTGCTTTTACCTTCTCAGGAGAAACGAGGCTTAAAGCTTTCCTAATACGATTCTTCAAAACTTCTACATCATTTGGAAGACAATTTTGATAAACTATTTGTTTTACTGTTCCCAAAAGTAAAAATCCATGATCTTTAGATCCGGAGATCTGTGTAGTTACAGAATGGGACTAGCATTAGCTAGCTTTTTTATTCAAGCTGCTCATTCAACAATTCACACATAGGCAAAGTTAAGTAAGAAAGATAATCATCCAGTAGAAAATATAAAGGATATCTTGCTTCGTACGGGAGTTTGTCCACAAGCTGAATCAAAATATTTAAATAATTATACTGGTTGTCACTACTACAATTATTTGGAATAACTATTTTTGAGAACATTGTTAAAACGTTCTTATTTTCCCATATCCAAGGGATACTGCAAATTTCAAGAATAATACCAATCTTGTTAAAGTTTTACCCATTTACATAATTCCGATCACTCCAAACAAGTTTCCTCAATACTGATATGTTTTGCTTTGTAATTTAAAAGACCTACTTGCTTTTTTACACTAAAATTGTAGCACAACTTAGTTTCTATTTAAACAGAACTGAAACCCAGAAAATGAAATTCAAGATCAACATTTTTCAGACTTCTTGTCTTATTCATGCGTCAATCCCTATACGCTGTAGGTATATATATACATACATATAATACAAAATACACTAAAAATAAATAAAATAAATGCCTAAAAATATCGGTAATAAAATATGTGACTTCTTTAGGAGCAAAAAGTGGATAGAAGATACTATAAGGCCATAGTAACTGGATGTGTCAACCACGCTAGAGGCGGCAGGATGTGAGAAGTATGCGGTACCTAACTATGCGTCGTCAAGGTATACTTACCTTCTGGTATTCCCTATCCAATTTTTGCTACTGAAGAAGCCACTTATATTACTTGTGAAATGTGGAGTTAGTAAAGTTTGTATTTCATTAATAAATATTTAATATATATTACATTACTATAACGCAGTCAAAACCAGGAAGCTCTCATAATTATTACTAAAGTGGAATTTTGTTGATTGCACATGGTAGCACACCAGACAAAGGTTGTCGAAGAAACTCGATGGATCAATCAGTCAAACTCAATTGATAAGTGTTCTGTTATAGCGTGTCACAATAGCGTGTCACTTCTAATTTCGTCGTTAGATGGTGCATTTACCTAATATTTGCCTTCTCCGATTTGATGAAAATTTGGCTTCAATGCTTGTTTGTTGTCTGTGTGTAAAGTGACCATAACAGTAAGGGAAAGACAAATATTGAACTTGAAATATATTCGACAAGTATGGAGTAGTCTTAACGGTACCAGGCCATAATGTTCAATGATTATATTTTAATTTTATTCTTTTCAAAAGATACGATACGACTGTGAAACAGAGCGTATATGTCTTTTATGAGCTGTTCGATAGCGTAGTAATTATTGTATTACATATAATTATGACGGAAGTTCTACAAGTTAGAAAGCAAACACCAGCTGACATATGAAATAAATGAGAATAAATGAGTTGAGAAGTTTATTGTTTTAAAATATGAGGTCAAATAATTTGTTTAGCAAACTTCTAATGTGCTGGGTCACAATGATTTGTAAAATACATGCAAATGATATAGAACACAGAAATAAAAGAATACTATCAATTCTATCTTTAATTCGCTTCTTATGTAGTTTGCTAGTAATTTACTACTCTTTTTACTAAATCAACCATTACATCGACACGTTCCATTTATCGGAACTTCCGTAGTTAAGCAAAGTTGCGTGAGTATGTCTATCTGTGGCAAAATTAAATCTGAACTAGCAAAGAAATAACAATGGATAGGTATGAACGAGACGACAAACTACTGGGCGCTATAACTGACGAAAAATATGATCGTATTAAAGAGAAGTTCAATATTAGACAACCAGCACGAAAAACATCTGTACATTTTTGATCCATCGTATTTTCTCGACCAGCCTTATACACTACAACTCTGCTTGCAGGGAGAATAAGTCGTTATCCAGTTGTGTTGTGAGTGATCTATACAATCTAGACAATGATTTTCGGTGCATTATTTTTACTTAACTCAATTTTCATGTTACACTTGGTTTCTATTATTTTAAGTACATATATTGTAATTTCCAATGATGAAAATTTGAAGATCTTTGCACTCAGTTACAGGTCAAACTCGTAAGTGCTTCATATGACATGAAGATTCTCCCCGCTATTGTAAACTTGCAATCACTATGAATGTTTTATAATATCGCATTTACGGTATGGACTAATTTTTTGGAGATGGGCACCAATGATAAAGAAGATTTTTATATTTCAGAAGTATGCATTTTTGATTCGTCAACTACGTCATGTTGTTTCTTGTTCTAAGAATACTTGAATATTTTGCCATTGATGTCTGTGGGCATATATGATGGACTATTTTGTTATAAACGGCGATGTATACAGAGGCATGATGATTTACCATTGTCACGATTGGTTATTTGAGACATCTCCGAAATATAGAATTGCAAAAGTATTTAACATTGGAGGTACATATATTATAACTTACACGAATATTTGAATGAATAAGAGCTTGTTAGATTAAGAAATTTCTAATTAGTGAATAGTGCGTTTTCTTAACTTTATCTATATGTTCTCCACATTTTATACTTTATTGTATCTATACTGACATTACCCATTCCTTTTTTAAACTAACTAATATTTTTACTGTTATTATTAAATAAAAATATAATTAGAGTATATAGATCACTTACAACGCAGCTGTGCTAACTAGTAACTACAATACCCTGATCTTACTTATAAAATACATTGCATACATACATATGTATAGAACGCATGCTTTATGCATGTATTATAGAAATTGTAGGAATTTACTTACCGGAGCTGATGTTTGCTGGTTTTCTTAATCTTATAAGAGCAATGTCATTGTCGTAAGTTTCACTGTTATAGTCTGGATGAACAATAGCGTCGTTTTCAGAAATTTCAAAGTCTTGCGGCGTATCTGCACATTGTACGAGAACAGGACCTTTCTGTTCACAATCGGGCTCTTTATCGAAGTTGTGTTCACCTAGTCGCACCGTGGTTCTATAAAAGAAAGTGAGATCGAGTACAGAGGATAATTATTATAAAAAGTAATAAAGCAAATAAAAATGACAGGTAAATTGTCAATAACATAAGTTTATACAGACCAATGTATGGGTTATAATATTACATTATTATTATAGCTGTGACATGCAACACACACGTGGAAGACCGAGCAATCTGTATTTCTGTAAACGTAACAGAAGAAACAAGGTTTTACACTGTCGCTAACATGACTGTCCCAAAATCGAAGCTGCTTTATATTCCTACAGAAAGAAGCTGATGAAAGAAGCAATAAACAACGAAAACAAAATCAACGACGACGGCCAAAATAAGAATGTCAAGGTAATGGATCTATTTAAGAATAAAATAAAGCTGGATATCTTAGAAGTATGCAAGGTAGTGCTTGTGAGGATACTATATGGTTTTCACAATTTGAAAATATAAGAGGTTTTACAATGTTCCGGGGATGCCTTGTGTTAATGCCAATTAGAAGCAAAATGATGTAATATCATAACTCGTGGCTTTACTTGAAGGAAACTTTATTTTCGAATGGCTGGAGTACGTTCAAACTATCTGTAAAGGCATGAATTTATTAAATGTCTTCCTGTGGCTATTTTTTCAGATTTTCTAATAATTTTCTAATTTTATCGCAATTTTGACGGTATAACTGGCGATTTAAAAATCGTAGCAGAATTTTATTCGATATTTTATTTTAAATATAATACTAATATCTGGTTGCATTTAACAGAACAGGAAAATTCGAAAAGTAATGACGTTCAAAACATGTTTGTCGGAGCAACAACAAAAGATATAAAATATTCAATAGCTATAAATAGCAGCAACTGCAACGAACTGCAAACAAGAAAGAGTGAATTTTGTAGACACATGTAGTTATGGTAATACGACATAAGCTTTAACATATGCTTTCAAAATTAATAAAGTTCCAGAACAGATTATGGGAAAGTAGCCTAATACTAAATAAATATTTCTTATGTAATTAATAAGATTTACATTTGTTGCGTACTTACAGCTTTAAATCTGATTTTATGCAATGAGCTGCTGTTAAAACATAGCGTTCGCTGATGAGCGATGCTCCACACTTCCACGGAGTAGAACCTGTTATCAAATTATAGAACAATATAATCTATTACATATATTAGTATTTCAATAATTTAATGCAATTTTGACACAAGGTCTAATAAAAAAATGTATCTCGTTTAGAAGTCAAACTATATTTCTTCAATGAACAAGATCTTAAATATGAGGTCTTTAGTTGCAAAGCTTCCAGAAATACAAAATTGAACAACTCAAAAACTGCTGGTTTTGCATATAGAATACCTTAACAAGTTTGATGTAGAATTGCATGTCCGATTTGAAAAACTCGTAAAAAAGATATAATGCTAAATTAGGAATTAGGAAAGTTGATATCAACTTACGGTAAACCAAAAGTGAGAGGCGAGCATAAATAATTTCGCTAATAAGACTAAATAACTAGAACTATCTACACGTTTTAAAACTACAACTATAAAATTTCAGGAACGTCGGAAAGTTCTAACGAACCAGTTTCGTGAATAATCCTGTATATACAGGACGTTCCAGCTAACGCGTCTCAGAAGATCACTGCTTTCCTATTAACAATATAAAAAAATGGTAAAATTGTTTAAAAATACTGTATTTATTAACAAGTAACTAACTATATAATTCATATATTTTTTATGAAGCGATGCTTTTGCAAAATGTAAAAGTCTAATTTACTCAAAAAAAGTAAATGGCACACATTGTATATCTTTAGTATATTGTGTTCCTAATTACACAAAGAATCATATCTGTATCAGGTTGTATAGCGTTATTCTCAGTAATAATTATATTAAAATAACAATTATTACGAATCGTTACAAAATCAAACAGTTTTTCAAGTACAGTCGTCTTCGTACTTAATTTTTGCTAGTACTGCAACCAACAGTTAAGTAGCCATCACTACTAGCTACACATATATGTATTTTGGTAATACAATTTTTTGATATTGATAACAGGAAAGCAGTAGCGTTAACTGGAACAGCTTGTATACGTATAAAAATGTTTAAATATTGACTGAACTTTTTAAATGTGCGAAACTTGTCAGGTATATCGATCTGTTTTCCAATAAAATACTATAGTCAATATTTCATAATTGCTTATTAATATATAATAATAGTTACTTGTCAAATAAATATTGACAATTAACTATTATGTCAATACATACGTCACACCTCATTTATTAACTCCTGAACAAGTAATAAACAATTACAAAATATTGTCAAATAATTGTCAAATAAATATTAACAATTGATTATTATGTCAACACATATATCACCACACATTACTATTAATTGGTATTGGTTAATTTTTGTTTTGGTTCCAATATACACAGTGAGTCGTTAAGAATGGGAAATCTGGAAACTGGGAATAGTAGAGCCTAAAATATGAGGATTGACCGCGGCATGCCTTATACAAATGTTGCTCGTTTAAGAGATACAGGGTGTTCAAGTTAATAATTTCATTTCTAAATTTTCCAATAACTCAGCAAGTTTTTATAGAATCAACTTGAAAATTGCATTATTTCTTGTTATTATTTATTAGAGTTCGAGGTAACACAATTTTTTGGCAAAACCGGCCCAGGCCTATATCTCGGTTTTTTAGGTGCTATCGAAAAATAGTTTCGACATTCTTGAGGCATTTTTCTAAGTTACATACGACGACGGCATAAACATTCCGCAATTTTGTACCGTTTTCGAACTACAATGTGTGTTTTGATTTTTGTAAAACCAATACAACCCTGTATTTCGCCTTTCTTTGGTGCTGACAAAAAAATCTCTTGGGCACTTTTCTAACTTATATCCTATTATCCTATTATTTTTTATATTGCCCCAAACCCAAAAATCAAGAGGCATATCTAGAAGATCACCAAACTACTTCATTTATACCGGAGTAATTTTAGCAATGCATTTCTTGGGGAACACGTAATTTAGTTAAGTCCCAGTTTGAAGTGCATTGTGCACGTATGTACCATCTTACCGAAAATATATTGATTGACAAATAGCGAGTATTATTTCCTATATTTATGTACGATAAGACATTTAAATTTCCATTGAAGATTTAAGGTCCTATTAATTCATTAGCAATTAAACCACACCAATGGCCGAAACCAAACCGTTCGTATCTCAAGTTTGACATGCCACTTGCAGAATTCTTACCTTCTATTAACATTTACCTGGTGTTGATGTAATTAATTTTTATTTTATACGCCAGAGAGTTTCTTTATGTATCTCCAGTTTTATGTATGGACTTTTATATTTGGATTTTTTCTAACTAATGCTGAACGATATTTTCTTCTTGTGCTCTGTTGGCTATATTTTAATTAATAATCAATCATTTTAGTTTTTGTTTCTAGATTTAGTGTAGGACTCATAATTGATTATTTTATATTATTTTTAAAAGTTCTTGTATATGGCTGCGGTATTTGTGAGTATCTAAAATTTAACGATTAACATTAAATAAGCTGTTACAACTCACTTTACAAGACTATTGTTTCCGAAATTAAAACACTTGATTAAGTTGTATCTTACTATTTTTACGACACGACCGTTTGCGCTATTATTTTTAGGAAAAAGAGCTCGGAACCGTACCTTAGTTCCTTTCCTATCTCCGATAAGTTCACTGAAATCCTCGAAATCATACAAAAATAAGTCATGTTGTATAAAAAATAACGGCAATACGTATTATTATTATTTAGGTTATTACAGTAATTAACAGAGGGTGTTGCCGAGTTTACTACACTCGTTTTTTTAACAATATATTTTTCTCAAAGCAGAACTACCCTCAGGATGAGTACGTTCTCTTCCGTTCTGGTGCTTAGAGGTGAATGACTACTTGCTGTTGCCTATTCTAGTGACAGCAATGGGAACCGGAAAATTCCCCGAAAACAATTCCCCGACAGGAAAACTTCCCGACAGTAAAATTTCAAGACAATCAATTCACCGTATGGAAAATTCCCCTACAATAGCAAAATTCCCTTCCCACTTTACCTCGGCTTAGGACGAGCAGCATTACACTGGTGTGTTTAGAAAAGGGTTTTCTCTTATGTACAAGGGGTTACTACTTTTTATTGTCTCTAATAAATAAGGTTGTGGGCTATACCACGCAAGTAATCGAAAAGATTCGAAAGAATACCAATGTCTTTAAGTAAAATATAAGTCACGTATTGTACCTGCATCGGTGAGATTATCTTAAAATCAGTATTAGATCATAATTCTAAAATTTTTACCAGAATATAGATTTTGTTTGGTTAAGGTATTTTTATAATATAAAAACCGTGTAATTAGAAATTCAGATCAGCCGGGGAATTTTCGAATCGCTGAAATGTTTGTCGGAAAATTTAACCTTTTTTTCTGTCGGGGAATTGTTTGTCGGTAAATTGTTTTCGGGGAATTTTCCTAGTCCCGACAGCAATAATAGTTGGCAAATTTAAGGGCAATACTGGAACTTTACCTGCATTAAAAGTATGGTAACGGGCAAAATAGACAGAACCTTTTACTTTGGCAAAATTTAAAACCAGCAATGAATAATGAAGCAGTGCCAGTTATGACGCGGAGATCCAGAATGTGATGTATGCAATTTGAAATCGGTAGATAGATTAATTATTAGATTGATTGTGAGATGTAATCGGTAAGCAGGGAATACTTTTGTTTGAGAGACTGCACCTGTAGACTGCCAAAAGAAATATGTGCTGTACTACTGCTATTTGAGAAAAATATATCAGCATAATAATGTTCACATTAACCGACAGCATATCAGCTTTTGTTGCGTAATACGGGTACCGCGAGAAAGGTAATCTTTGGAGGAATAATAATATTACCCCTTTTCTTCAAACTACACGTTCGTGACAATACTTAGAAACCAAGAGTTCATTAACTTATCTAATTTTCGCATGTGATTTGCCTTACCAGTTACAAACTATACATCAAAACAAGACTAATGTCAAACGTATATCTTAATTATACATGCATAACGCTTGTGAAATACATTTTAAATGAAATATTAATAATCTTCCAGAGTTTTCGGTTGGAGCAGTATTAGAGCAGCACTTCGTTTATCTAATTAAAACAATAACATTACTTATGTAAAAATAGTAAATCTATAATTGTTTTATTGAAATATGGTTGAACATGTAGACCTTAAAAATAATTTGAGTGACTTCAAAAATAATTAAAACAAAAACTTACCTGTATCATATTTTAAAGCTACTGCCCATGGAAATTCAAATAACTCTGTTTCATTACCATTAATAATTTTTTCTGCAGTTGCACCAGATCCACAATTTTCCGGTAATAATTTATAATTTCGATGTTCCATATGGTTTACAACCAAGTTAGATGTTATGAACTCAGGTACAATGGCTGGGCAACATACTTTTTTTTGTTTTTTATTGCAGATAAATTTACTAATCGCTTCTTTAGCTTCATCAGTTGGCAGATTTTCTTGTAAAATATATTTGTACAGAACTGTACATCTTTCTATGTTGATACATACGGCTCCACCGGCAATACTGTCACATTGCTCATTTGGTTGTATCCATCCTGAAAGATAAATATGTGCCAATAACACTATTTATACCAAGCAGTTTTTATTGAAATAAAAATAACGCAAAATATGAACATGATATGGTGAATATTATATTAATTGAAATGAATTCATAAACCAGCATTAAATTGTTAATAGATTATATCATGGTAATGAGTAAATTTCTTCCTATACTACTCCTAATGATTTTTATTTTTGCATCTAATATACAGGTCTGCGATAAACTTTTAGAGGTGGCGGGGCATAATAATAATAATAATAATAATAATAGTCTTTATTTCCAACAGGTAGCCCCAAGAACAGGAAATTTAGTAACTAAAATTAAACATATAAAGAGAGTACACTTGATAAGAGGTATATTATATACTTAGAATAATATTTGAAATCGTTTGAATTGTATCAAAATTAATATCGCATAAGTAAGATATAGAATTATAATTATTACAAATAAGTGACATCGGTGATTTTACCATTATATTAGTTCTACTTGAAGAACAGTAAAAATAGTTGCTTTGACGACTATTGAATCGAGGTACAATAAAATTGATTCTGTGCAATAAATCAGGACAATCAATGTTCTTATGCAAGATTTTGTATAGAAATTTTACACTACTTATGTTTCGTCTAAGTTCCAAGGAAACCAAATGGTATCTGTTAAGCATCACTGAAGTATCAATGCCTCTAGTGGGGTAAATTCCATCGTCAATAAACATCATATATTTTAAAAAACGTCTCTGTACTGCTTCAAGATTTTTAATATGCACATTGTAGATTGGATACCATACGAGAGATGCGTATTCTAATATTGACCTGACAAAAGCACAGTACAATGCTTTTAGGCAATCAGTACTGCGGAAATCCCTACAATTTCTATATATATATATCCATAACTCCTGTAAGCAGAGGCTATTGTTTGGTTGATGTGTTCAATGAAGTTCAGTTTGCTGTCAAAAGTCACGCCCAGATCTTTAATCTCGGTACAACGGTCCAATGTTTGACTATTAATTGCGTAATCAAACATATATATCTCTTCCTTGCGACTAAACGTTACTACTTTGCATTTACCAATGTTCAAGGTTAAGCGGTTATTTCTACACCATTCCTCAATGTTAGAAAGGTCTTTCTGTAGCTTAATACAGTCATCCACGGTATTAATTTCATAAAATATTTTCAGATCATCAGCAAATAATAGCTGCTCCCAAGAAACAACTGCCGATATATCGTTAATAAAAATCAAAAACAGTAAAGGGCCTAGATTCGAACCCTGCGGGACGCCAGATGTTGGACTAAATTCGGAGGATTTAATATTACGATACTCAACATATTGTCTCCTTCCAAAGAGGTAAGATGAAAAAAGCTTCATCAGCGCTGGCGAGAATCCTATACATTGTAATTTGTCCATAAGAATGTGATTGTCAATTTGATCGAAAGCTTTTTGGAAGTCAGTGTATACTACGTCTACTTGACCACGTTTATCTAGACACTCTGAGATATACTGTGTAATGCACGCCAGATTGGTGGTAGTAGATCGATTACGCATAAAACCATGCTGTGACGTTGTAATTAAGCTCTTGACCGAAAAATAGATTTGCTCATATAGAAGTGATTCGAAAACCTTAGCAAAATTGCATAATATGGAAATAGGTCTGTAGTTTTTAACATCAGATGGATCACCTCTTTTAAAAATCGGACAAATGCGGGAAACTTTCCAGATTGCGGGAAATCGGCACTGCTTCAAAATTAAATTGTAAAGAAAACACAATGGCCCTGCCAGCAAGGGGGCAGTATCGTGAACTAAGAAAGCAGGAATTTTATCCACTCCACTTAGAAAATTATTCTGCATTTTCTTTAATTTCTGTAAATGGGCATGTTTTATTTAATTACCTACTTATGCTTATTCAACCAAATATGGTAAAGAATGTACAGTTGTTTAACTACACTGAGAAAAACATACCACACACCACGTAGGTACACAACAATGGTTGTTCGTGGTAAAACACAATTGCAAATATTATTGGAACAAAAGTAATATGAATACCTTTCTGTAATTGCAGATTGTACCCCATAAAATATTGTATCAGGAAATCCGAATTGCACCAAAGTGAATACATTCTTTTTCTATGATAAACAACAGAGTTACCAAACTGATTATGTTAATATATGTAGGGTAAATATCGGCAATTAAAATTACTGACAAAATCGATCATAAAGCATAAAATCAAATACAAAGATACATATGTACGTATGAGAAAAACTACGAACCTCTTAAAGAGGTATTATACGACGAAAATCAAGTGCATAGTGCATTCAGAATTATAAGAAGCTAATTTTTAATGTGTCTATAATTGCATCCCATATGACAATAATTATCTCATTGTCATTTATTTGCTACTGTTCACCTATCTGCAGTATACGAATTTTTTTTATCTGTTGTGGGTGATTAGTTGCAGTGACTCCGTAAGCTGTATTACTTGTCTGGCTATCACTGCAACTATCGCGGTGTAGTTTGGTGTATTGGCCTAATGGTGTAATGGTGGTATTGACTACAAATTATGGTCCTCTAATTAAGTAAGAAAATGTAAAATATAAAAGAAACATATACTACTTGTCAGCGTTATTTGCAAAAAATATTACTAGAAACATGGTAATATACATATATGTATGTACATATATTAAACACATAGATATTGAGGTACTCTACTTTTGGTCACATATGCGTTTAATAAAATAAAGAAAAATAACCCTAATTGTGATATTCACGATTTAATCAGCGTAAATGAAACACAAGGATTTACAGGACACATGTATTTATTAGTACACTTAGTTGACAAGACTGCATCAAATGATATGTGGACGGTTCTAAAACCGACAAAGGAGCAGGTGCAGGGATATTTGGGACAGGAACCAAATACTCCGAGCCAATGGGAATATACCCCAGTGTTTTCCAAACGAAAATCAACGTCATTGTAAGATGCGCTCAACTGAACCTGGACAGGAACTATCCCAAGCAGAGAATTGCAATTTTCTCCGATAGCCAAGCAGCCATAACGGCGCTGAGTTCTAACACCACCAGCTCCAAATTAGTGTGGGAATTTCTTAACAGATTAAACAACCTAGACAAGGAAAACAGAGTTGCATTATGCTGGGTACCAGAACGTAGTGAAATCAGAGGCAACGAAGAAGCTAATCTATTAGCAATAAAGTAATAAAATTTACTAGAGGTATATCTCAAACAGAAAGAGATCTATCAAGAACTCGTCATTAAAACCAAAAAAGCCTTCTACGAAAATAAAATGTTAAACTCTAAGAACAAGAGTAAAACCGCATGGAATATTATCAATAAACTGACTAATACATCCAAATATAAGGTTGAACATATTTCACTAAACAATCTGGCTGGTGATGTGGTGACTGACCCCCAGGGGTGTGTGAGGTGTTTGCCGAGACCTTTTATGATCTCAAGAATAATCTTCCTAATAATAATAACGCAAACTATGCATCGTCCTTGGATAGCAGTTTTTTTCTCATGCCTACAGATAAGGCAGAGATTGAGCGTATACTACGTGAGATCGCTCATTTAAATATGTTGCCCCACACGTTTCTGATCCATTATCTTTTGCATTGAATTATGCTATTTCTAATGGCATTTTCCCAGATAAGCTAAAGGTGAGCAAAGTCATTCCAGTATATAAAAAAGGTGATAAATCGAAACCTAGTAACTACAGGCTGATAGCTATTCCAAATGCTATAGCAAAACTATTTGAAAAGATTATAAATATAAGACTCATTGACTATCTTGCGGATAGGAACATAATCTCGGCCAGTCAATTTGGTTTCTTAGCAGGTAAGTCTACCAATGACGCGATCCACCACTGCTTGGGTCGAATATATGAGGAAATGGATTGTGGAAAGTCCGTGCTTGGTATGTTCTTTGACTTATCGAAAGCATTTGATACTCTAAACTATAGTATCTTTCTAAAATGTGGGCCTATGGTGTACGAGCCATTGCCTGGGATTTATGTAAATCCTACTCATTCAACCGTAAGGCAGTTATAACAATCCGTACTAACACACGTAATGTAAATGAAGAATACCACTCAGCTTTTGTCAACATTGTTCGTGGCGTTCCTCAAGCTTCCATACTTGGTCCTACGCTCTTTCTTCTTTACGTTAACGACTTAAATCTATCTCTATTCCCATGTGCATTGTCTCAGTACGCAGATGATACTAGCTGTATTATCGCTCATAATAACATTAATCAAGTTTCCCTTCAAGCAGCTGGCGTATTGAGGAATATGTGTACATGGTGCAAGAGTAATGAACTTATGCTCAATGTTGATAAGACTGGCCTAATCCAGTTCCGGTGTTCTAATATTGAGAATAGCAGTCCTATATGAGGGTAAATCAATTCCCGTGCGGGAATGTGTAAAGTTCTTAGGATTAGAGGTGGACTGTGCGCTAGAGTTTAATTAACACTGCTCCACGATAGAAAAGAAGTTGTGCTCGGCATATTACGGTTTGAGGAATCTGAGGGCATGTGTTAGTGTGCATGCTCTGCGGATGTTATACTTCTCCTTCGTAGAGCCACGCCTGCATTACGCGATCATATTTTGGGGTTTGGCGTCCTGTGCTGGCAAACTCTTTACACACCAAAAAAGAATTATTAGATGTATGGTGGGTACCTCATCGAGAGACACTTGTCGGCCGTTGTTTAAAGAATTGAGCATCATGCCTCTGTGGTCATTGTATCTATACGAGGTTTTGGTTTTTTACTAAGAATAGAGACATCTATACGACCATAGTAACGCGTTACAATGATCACCTAAGTGTGCCGATTCATAAGACAGCACTGTATGAGCGATCTCCCTATTATAGGTGTGTAGTTTATGATAATGCACGACCTCCGGAAATTAAAACAGCTTCGTCTATTATTGATTTTAAAAAACGTCTTAAATTATTTATTTATCTCCATTCCTTTTATAGTGCATCTGAGTACCTGACTTGAAAGACTGGACCATTCTGTATTTTTTTTTTGAAATCTGTGGTGGGTGCTTAGTTGCAGTGACTCAGTGTTGGTAGTATTATTTATTTTATTGTACTTACTTGTGTCATGTATTGGTTGTTTTTCTTTCATAGATATGTCAATGTTTTCTTTAAACTAACGACAGTAAAGCATTATTATTATTGTTATTATTATTATTATTATTTTTAGGAAAAATCAAATTTCGTAAAAAACGGGACTTCGGTCTGTATTATTTATTATTATTTATATTATTTATTATTATTATAAAGGCCATTACAGCGTTGTTTGTGGGACCGGAACCGTTCTGTGGTATAGGGATGAGCATCTGCAAAAAGGAATTTAAGGATATTGCTTAATTGGTTGCATCCCTCTGGGAGAATCTCCTGGTCTGAGACACTCCAACATATTCCTTGAAACCCACAACAAGCAGAGAGCAAAAACTTTGTCATGGACGAAGAGGAAATACCTGTTCTAAAACCATCGCAGTTATTGCTGATTATTAATGCTCTTAGACTGGATGGGGAGCTTTGAGAGCGGGCATACTCCAGCAGCTTACAGCCCATGCAAGGGGTCCCAATAAATCAATAGGTCGCAGCGCAATATCACCCTTCTTGTAAATCTTTAATCTAAATCTATCTTTGTTTTGCCGCATACTGTATTATCCGATATATTTTCTATGCGAAAATACCATGATTTCAAACTGTATAGACACGATGACAATACATACCAATGACATATAAACACATAAGAACGATATCAAGAACATATGTATGTATATACATGAATCAGTTGTCAGTTAGGATAACTTTGTTAATACTTCCCTACACCTATTTATTGCTAATTCCAATAAAATTCGGTTTTTATGAAGATTTAGACGTTTCCGAAAAAATTTAAAACACGAATACTGTCGGACTTGATAGATCTACATTTACAACAAATTATTTTGACACATCGTGGTTACAATAAACCGGTAGAGTATTTTGATATTGGCTACATATTGGATACATATATAAATATAAGCAAAACAATTTATATTTTTACCTATTCCACGTAAAAGCATATTAAATTCCCTACCAAAACAATCAAAATGTCTGTGTCTAAATTTAATGATTAAAAAGTTATTAACAATATTCTTTAGAAATCCCACAAAACCGAGGCTGTTTCGTCTAAATGGAAGGCCATGCTGCTTTAAAATTAACATAGCGGTCGTTTTGAGAAATAGGATAAATATCGCCGGGAAGGGGTAGGAGGTACGAAAATTCGTTAAGAAGTATAGTCGCGTCTAGTATATGAAGAATAAAGTGAACAAACAATACTCGAGCTACCATTCCTGAGGATTTAAAACTAAAATAATAACTAATGTTATTGCAATGACTGTGGGTTCGTACAAATAACAATCGGCTTATGAAATATATGTCCTGAATTAATTGGTTAAGCGTTACCGATATATAATATGGATTTATACATTTTTATAAATTATGTTAATAAAATAGTATTTAATTTACTTATTCCAGATATTTTAAGGAAGAAGATCCTTTGAACAGCCTATAAAATTATGCATAGAAGAAGATGATCATCAATTTGAGCAACTACATTAATCTTTCTTATTAAATAATTTACTTATATTTATTCAATTTAAACGAACATTTAGTAGAGTAGAACTTTTATTTACTTATTTTTTGTTAAATATGTTTGTAATTTCGTTAATCTGTTTATGACATAGGTTACTTCATTATTTCATTTTCAATTCTAATACCATACATTACCAACGTACAATATATCAATATATTACAAACTAAGACGGGAGTTTTCACTACTTTATTCGAATAGTCAAGTTTTTATTCGATTCAAACAAGTAATATTCACATATTTGAACTTTATTTGACTCTTTAATAATATATTAATCGAATATTCAAATTATTTCAACATAATTTGCTACTTTAGTTATCATTGGAATACAATTCACAAGGAATATAATTGACCACACTAATAATTAGAGAGTATGGCCTATTTAGATGAGAAAAAGCATCAGCCTCAGAGGGTTTTTGAAGAATTTCGTTAAAAACTTTTTAGTCATTAAATTAGACATCAACATCTTTACAGTTTTTGGTAGTTGGTTTAATGTGCTTTGATATAGGATACATAAATACACGCTGTTCCGGTTAGGTTAAACCAGTTATTTATGTCTGAAAAAAAAATGTACGAATTGTTTCGCTTAATGCCACGTAGCATTAAGATAGTTCATCGGTTTATTGAAAGCACGCTGTGTGAAAATAACTTGTTGCAAATGTAAATGTTCCAAGTCATACAGCTTTTATTTTTTTTTTCGGGAAAGCCTACATTTTCATAAAAATAAAATTTTATCGAAATTGGCCGTAGATAGTAGTGAAGTATCAACAAAGTTATCATAATTTACAACGTAGAATCTGAAAATGGTAATTATACAGGTCGTTCCGTTAAAAATAACATATCTTTGTGTTAATTTTTTTAACTGTAAATAACTTTAAAATGTGCTTGTTATCGTCGTGCACATTTGACTAAAATTTCAAACTGATATCTTTTAGCGTTTAGATACTAGAGACCCAGCGAATAGTCGTGACACTCTGTACATTAAAAAAACTTGCATTATGTAGATTAAAAAAATTGACATTTCTATATTAATATATTTGTATAGTAATATATCCATCGTAATATAAAAACAATACTAATTTTTGTATGCTTCATAAATCATTTAAAAATACTCTCATACATATCTCTTAATTATTAGGTATTAGCATATTTTTCAGTATGTTATGAGAAAAATATATTGTTTTTATATACAATTTAAATTTTAAATACAGATGTATGTACTGTTTTAATACAATTTACGTTTAGCCTATAAACTGACCATGTGCAATGGGAAGATATTCTATTCCAGGTATTACGAAATCGACCGGTTCATTATACTTTTACGTTGAATATTGCTCATAAGGGTTATGTATATTTACAGAGTTTTATGGCATTTGGAATCAGTTTTAATGCGCCATCACATGTAACCTATTATAATTAAATGTAGGATCCTAATTTTTAGTTAATACGGCTAATGGATTCATATAGTGACGGACTACGTATCATCGCCATAGGTGTGCAACAGCAGTTACAAACACATCAAAAATTAATTTCTTATAATTGTGGATGCACTATACTAGATATGTAAAAAACCATATTTATAAATAAAATCGGGAATCCCATGTTTATCGGTTTCAGTTCTCAGTTTACTGCACTTTATACCACATATTCAATTTTTAAAGAAGTTCTACTAGAACTTATTATATCAACAATAAATTATAAAATATTAAAAAACGCTTAGTTGCACAGTATGTACGTACAGTGTATTTCTTAAGTAATCTAAAGTACTTGGAAAGAAGAATTTCAGAAAAATCCCATATGACTCAACATTCCTATAATATAAATTCCTGCTAACACGGTTGGAAAATGTAGAGGCCGGAATTTCCAGCAATTTGCAGTTTTGTTCGAAAACAGTGAAAAGGGATGGATTAATAACAGCTTCTACAGATATTCAGCACCATATGACAAAATTTATAGATATTTTATCCAAAAGCTAACGTCGACAGATACCACATTTTTATAATAATAGAGCTTAAATATCTGGGACTGGTAAAAGTTCAAAACCAAATAATATTAAATCTCAAACGGCGGTTTTTAGTAATTTGATTTTGAACTTTATTTCGTAAAAGCTGAATTCGGAGAAAATGATGTTTCTTAGAAATGTAATAACCATGTGTGGGGAATATCAGTCTAACTAATGTCTTATTATGTATAATAAAATTAATTAAATGTGCCTTGTTATCTAAACTTTCTCGCTCTCTCTCTCTCTCCCTCTCCCCAGAGGGTAGTATAACGGGTGCCCACCTAGTACGTGGAAGTCCAATATCTTGGTTGAAAAGAGAAATAATTGTATCTTATTTTATGTGTTTGTTTTTTAAGATCTACAAAACAAAAAAAATGCTGAAAAAAAAAACAGAAAAAATACTTTTTGATCAAATGTTAGGTAATAATGTTTCTTCAAAATACTGTCAGAAACCGACCTACAGTATACGGGGTGCCCAGAAAATATTGCCCAATTTGATGGACAAAAATATCAAAAGTTTCCGTTAATTCAAATGAAACACCCTATTTTTATTGATCAGTTAACTCCAAAATTAAATATTCCACAACTTTGCTATACTTACATAAGTTCAATACTTCAGGTAAAAAACGAGTAGGATAGTAAAAGGCATTAAGCTAGTATACTAAGGAGACGCTATGAAGCATATTTACTGTATGTTCAAAACGGCGCACTAGGCATATTGTGCAATATGGCTGCCTCACCAGGTCCGGACTACTGAAGTCTAATTTTAAGCCTCCACTTCAGAAATGGTTTTATTTAAAATTAATTACGTCATCACACACCCATTAGGCCCAAGGCCCATAAATGTAATAATTTGACAATATAAACACTCAATAAGTAATAGTTTATTTATGCACCTACATGCAGGGGCACCAATTGAAATTTTCCAATTACGGCCCTGCACATTGTTTTTGTGTCATACACTGAGCTATGAAATGTTATTTTAGATTAATTCTTGTTGTCAACGCTGTTTCCACTGTTGCAACTGCGTAGAGCATAAGAATCCATAATGTCTTCTAATAGTTTACTATATCATATAATTGTAATAATCAATTAATGCAAACATACATGACATACACTATAATCTACGTGTTTGATGTAAGTGGAGTACCAATATGGCCGACCTGCACCGGTTTTAGCCACGTGATGTCGTCTCTCTACTTATTCTATCTCAATGGTAAAAAGTAAATAAATCTATGCATCACTTCAGATTTACTCCATTACAAAAAACTAAAAAAATTAAAAAGACAACTAAAGAAATTCGAAATGTTCACTGTTCAATAAATAATCCAACAAGTTTATAACAAGTTTTATTATCATTACGTTTTTTTACTTATATAATATCTCTATCTATTTTGCAGTAGGTAGTTCTTTTATTGTAGTAGGCTTCTTTTTACAAAACCTGAAACATCTTTGCATTATTATTTGTTGTGAAATCGTATTAAACGCGCATATGTTTGTTGGCGAAAATAGACACACAAAATAAAAAAAAGATCAATTATCTCTCTTATCAACCAAGATATTCGATTTCCGCGTACTAGGACTAGGTGGGCATCCTGTATAAGTTCTAGATTATCTAGTTAGAAACATGTAAATTTACCTAATGACGTTTGCTGTAGCCATGTCATTACCATAGTAGTAATTAATTACAACAATGGAGACAGCATTCCAGAAATTTTATGTCAGTAAATGCAAAATATGTGTACATGACAAATTTAAATAAAGTTAAGAAGTTAAAATGAACTGTTCTACTGAATAGAAAATCAACAAAAATATGTGTGAATGAAGAGACAACGGCTAAACTAAGAATTTTTTACTTGAAATAATTTGAAACAAATTTATGCAAATATTTATCGTAATAGTCATTAATGTATGAACTATTGACTTGAGAAAAACGTTTATGAGAATTCTTTGATTTTGATTATTGTTATTTGCCAGTTGTACATTGCTATGGTGTTAGGCTTTCAAGGACAATTATATACATACCTACTTATTTTGTAATCTGTATTACACCGGTTTTGATTTATGTAGATTTATTGGCTATTAAAAAGTGATATTCTTGGCATTCTCTCACTGAATTATAGGAGTCCGTTATTCATTAATTATAATAATCCCTTTTACGATTGATAATAAACTAAAGGCTTATCACTATTACCAATTTCGCGTTAACATGCCTGCTTAAGATAATACATCAGTCAGGGGTTTCTCAAAATAACTTATTTAAATGACGATAACCTAAATTAGATTCTTAGATATACTGAAGGAAAACACTGTACAAATTACATTGATAATTGGAAGAATTTAGTTTGGTAACTACAGTTGCATAGTAGTCTTTTTCCAGGATATATAATTTAGTGTAAAGTTGTAGCTATCCAACCACACGATAAAATATGTGTAGAAATGATGCTGAGTATGTAACATGGTGTGATAAGTCAGTATACTCTTCTTATTGAATATATCCTTTCAAATACATATTTGAAAAAACCTATAATTTAGCGTAGAATTTGCGATTAACTTTTAATTGATATGAGTATAAATAATACCAGAAAAGTAATTATAACTATTAAACTTACGTCAGAGGAAATCCCTACATGTAAATACATAACATTAGTTGAAAAAACATAATATTTATATTGCCACTGTAACCTCGTTTGCGCTTTAATATCAATAGCAATCTAAGGTTAACATAATTAAAGTAACTAAATTCATCATTGCTTTAAATTTATATTTATGTATGTATATGTATCTATAACTTATTTCAATTTCCTTAATTAATTGAAATGTTCGAAATAAAGCCAAAAACTATTGCTAAATGATCAAACTTGTAAATTAGTATACGGTTGACTAAATTTGAATATTTATTATACTCACTTCGTGTAATTGCTGCACCCGCACTGTAATAAACCAAAACAAAAACTATGGCTATAAGCAAAACACGCACGAGCTCCATGGCAATTACTACTCGTTTGTTTGTCGATGCTACAAGGTTTCCAGTTTTAAGTTGACATCTTCGTCTACCAATAGAAGGACGTGTGGTTCAACTTGATTTACCAGAGGCAAAAATGTTGTTTATTTTTGAAGCTGGTATCATACGACTGTATTAAACTATACTACTTTATATTCCATCTATGGTGATTAACGTTTTTACCTCTCTTGAATTCTCTATATTGTATGAATGTATTTGTATGGAGTGGTAGCGGACGTCAAGAGTCGATAATGTCAAAGGTATGTTAATCAAATAACTTATTTCCATTTTCTTGAAAACATAAAGATAATTTTTCGGTTCTTTATACGCACACCGAATTACATTGTATGCATAGCATTAGAGAGTTATTGCACTTTTCTTGCCAACCATGTACGTTATTTTTGCATGCATTAAATAATAATATTAATATCAACCGAACTACATTAGTTCTAGCTTGAAAAAGACGGATACTGCGGCCGGGTTCAATTTTACAATGATTATTTAAAATTGTCGCATCGAATATATTTTCTCGATAATTGTAAATACATATTAGGCGAAAATTTCACTGCATTCCTTACAAATATGATAAAATTACTTGCTGTTGTTTCTACTCTGGTGCTAGCAAACAACGGCCGAATCACTAAAAGCGATTTATTTCATTATCTATGTTTAGAGTTTGCTCAGTATTTTCATCTATTGGGCGAGGTAATTAGAAGATAATCTAGAAATTTCCTTTGTTCAGTAAAAGTTTGTTTGGTAATGTTATGAGAGCATACAAACAAAAACAAACAAAAACAAGACAAAATAAAATAAAAGAACAGTACATATACAAAATTTACTGACCTCGACGTTCTGCCACTAATTGTGGTTATTTCGGGAGCAAACAATCCTACAGGTAAAAGCCTTCTATATCAGAAGTTTTTGCCACTAGCGTGGTTTGCACATCGAATTACCGTGACCTTATGGCGTCCCTCTACCCACATTTGCTCCTGATGAAAAGTCGAGTTCAGAGTAAATTTTGTATATTTCAGGAGCAAATGTGGGTAGCGAGACGCCAGAAGATCACTGGACGAGCAAACCACACTAGAGTCGAAAACCTTCTGACTGAATGTTTCGCACACAAAAACTTTTGAATCTGTTAGTCCAACAGTAACAAGGAGGAATGGAGCAGCCAGATGGATTGACGAACATTTCTTTTGCTATTGCATGAAAACTATGGGAGTGTTAACAAAATATCCGTACAATAGGTTCATTGTTCACATTGCCTAAAACTCGGTAAAAAGAAAACTGAAATTAGAGTGTCTTGCGAAGGTTGGTAAATCTTTAATAAAGTTAGGCATTTCACACGTTTATGTAAGAAACATATTAATAGAAAGAAGTATCACAATAAGAAAGAGAAAATCCGCTCCTAAGTAGGTACAACGAAAAGCAATTACAAACTCAGAAAAGACTACTCCGCGAACAATATTTGAAGCCTTTCACATGAAACCTGTCTAATTATGGATGGAAAATGACATTGACGTATGTCCTTAAGTTCTTACGGACGTTAAATTCAAACGGCATGCGAAATTTCCTAAAAAAGTGTTGATGTGGTTAGCCATTAGTGTTAAAGGCAGATCTTCTGCATTTATAGTGCAATCGGGGTTATTAACCAAAATATATGTGCAGAGGAATGTATTCGCAAAAGACTAGTTCCTTTTATATAAAAGCATAAAGCATATTATGTCATATACCCAGATGGGACTACAATGTACACTCGGTTGATTTAAAATCGACTCACCCGGCAAGCGACGTAGACCTAACGGCGCACACAGAAACTTTCAACATTTAACTGGATGTTTGTAGTAATAAAGCAATTTGCTTATGAGCAGGTAAAATAGCTACGTAATGTGAAATGAATGGAAAGATCGCTGCAGAAATATATTCTTTTTCAGATACTTTTAATACCTGCGTTCTTACGTAGTATAGCGTTTGCCAACACCCATTACCATTAATGACATATAAACGCAAATAAAATAATAATACAAATCAATTTTAGAACCATAAAAAATTATTTATCGAAGTAGATAGACAGGAATCTATATTCATCTTAAGTTTGTTTCGTTAAAAACACTGATTTTATTCGAGAATTTATAACAAAACACACAGTAAACAAATAATAATTTATTTCGAATAATAGAGAAGGTAAACGAAAAGGCAGTCAAACTGAAAACAAATTAATACACAGAAAAAACTTTTGAATTATTGGTTGGTTCTGAAGGACATTTTCTGCACCAACATGCGAACATTCATTCTCTAAAGTATATGTAATAGGGTGAATCGAAAAACGCGTTTTTTTCTGCAATACAATTCTAATAGCATGGAAAACTTGCGCATAGGCGTCATTATAAATAAAAAAATATTTAAAATTTTTTTTTTTAATTTGAAATCGGGCAGAAGGCCTAAAGTTACCAAAAAAAGTCAAAATCCCTGTAAATTAAAAAAAAAATTAAATTACGAAAAAAATACATTTTTTGTTGTAATAGTGAAAAAAGTGTTTTTAAGAGTGTCCTTAATGCATACAAAAAGTAATTAGACCCATTCTTGTTTTACTGAATTCGCGCAAAAGACCTAAAGTTGCGAGCAGGGTTGCCGCCCTGAAAATATATGTTGGCTATGATAATGGATGAGAGACCACACATTAGGGAACTTGGCTACAGGAGGATCCTTAAATCCAGAAATGAGCCATCGACTGAAGGTTACGTAAGAGACTTCAAAATACCTACAATAAATTTTAGTGCAAACGACTATACCGGAGTAATTGGTCAATCTCCAAGTTAACACCGCCGCCACTACTGTCCAAGATGCCAACTGAACACATTGCTTCTTTGTTGAAAGACAAAGCGCTATCAGCGTTTAACTACCTCAAATTCCCATGCCACACCCAGTCATTTGAGAGGCATGTAAAACTGGTTACAGAAGCAGCAGAAAAAGTGTGCGGGCATGAAAATCGAGATGGTTATATTAGAGCTACTTTAAAATCAAGACAACTGATGCCCACATTTAATTAAAAGTCAGAACTCAAAGGGACTTCTATGTAAATAATCTTTTGCCTACAACGAACATATGCATTGTACAAAGTAAATAGTTACTGTAAATTTTGTAAATAACATTCACCCTGGTTGGTTGGTTGCGTAGGGTGGATGTGGAAATCACTTGTTAGAGTCTTATTACAAACCTAATGTGTTAAATAAACACTCATCAGATATGGAAAACGGCGTTTGTACGGGACTATAACTTAACTTATACTATAATTTAGACCTTTTGCACGAATGCAGTTAAGGAATAACAGGTCTGAAAGTATTTTTTCTGGATTGGAAAAACTATTTTGAATGGTTTTTACACTATTACAAATTAAAAATAAAACTTGGGTTTTGGCACATGTTTAAAAATCGTCGAAAATCATGAAATGCTTTATCTAAGCACTCTAAAGATAGACGACATAATTTTGATTTTCAAAACACTAAAATTTTAAAAAAGGAAAATAATTATAAAAAAAGATTAATTTACGAAATGATATACATTAAGAAAGATGAAAACGCGGTAAATTTTAGAACGGATATTGATAATTTAAGCGTTATTTATAATAATTTAATTCACGCATGAATTTTATTAATTTTAAGCTCTTGACTAGGTTTTTTTGCCATGTTTTTCCCTAGTCCTTGAACAGAATTGTTAGAGCTTGACAAAAAATAGATTGATATACGAATAATTCAAATCATTTCAATTTCTAATGTTGTATTAAATCATTATTCCTTCATTATTACTTGTGAATATAATTAAAATTCGATATATCAATGAATTCTTTGTTTTTTAGATAATTTTGTTGATAGGCATGGCAATTTATATTTATATTATTAGTAATTTGACACATATTAAATGTCAATTTCTTCCACTGAAGAAGTTATTTAACGAAAACGTATTATTATATGTTATGGAATAAATTGGTATTTAATTATTTATTGTTTTATTGACCTCTAAGTGGAAATAAATCAGGAATTAAAAGATAAGTACATAAAGGTCAAAAAATACATATATTAATTGACGTACTTATGTCACATCCTCACGACGTCATTGTAAGACGTCTATACACGTCTGTGAAGACGTCTGTACACGTCTTTGAGGACGTATATACACGTCTGTGAGGACGTCTGTATACTTCTCCAAAGACGTCTATGTACGTCTTCGAAGACGTGTGTTTTTAGTACTATACACTATACTATGCACGTCTGTGAGGACGTCTGTACACGTCTTTGAGAACGTATATACACGTCTGTGAGGACGTCTATACACGTCTCCAAAGACGCCTGTATACGTCTCCAAGGACGTCTATGCACGTCTTCGAAGACGTGTGTGTTACGATTACTTTATCTTTTATTTATGCAGATATAAATCCAATTTAGGTCAATAAAACAACAAATATTACAATTTTGATGTATTTTAAAATAAAATACATTTATAGTCGATTTATTGTCCTAAAGTGATTTTATATCTGACGAAACAAAAGATAAGTAAGACATAATATACAGGTCTTCCAATGAATGTAATGTACGCACTATTTTCTCTTCACAGATAGTACTTACCTTTATATTTCTTTTTCTTATAAGAGGAAACACTTGATATTTAGATGTTCAACAAATATTATTTTAGATGCTGAATCTGCTAAAAAATATATATCAGGTTTAAGTAAATGTATAGTGAAGAACAAATTCATACATATGTTTGTTACTACTTTATTAAAGGTTCGCTTGTTATCAAAACAATACATTATATTACAAATATATAGGTATAACGTAATAAATTAAAATTTAATATACTTACATGTAGCACCCAGCTGTTCAGTGGCGTCGTAGCGTGTTAAGAAACTGACACCAACTGAAGCAATACGCTACATCTAACCAAGCCTAACGTACGCCGTGGTTCAGAGCAGTACTAGGAAATGCGGTAAAGTACCGGATATCCTAGTAGCAGTGTTGAACGGCGGTTAATGGATATATGTTTGTGTTTTACACACTTTCTTAATATTTTCATTCAATTCTACCTATTTATATCAAAAAAACAGAGAGTATTTAAAAATATTTTTTGTATACTTTATGACTAGAAATAATACATAATTGGCTCAATTTCCGTGCATGGCAAGTTTGGAGCTAGGATTGATGTTTGAAACATTGTTTGTCATTACCGAACCTTGCAGTTACCTTGTTAGTAATATGAAAGAAGTTGTATTTGATATAATTCAAGTTTGTTAATATGAAACATTTTATTTTATATCACATGGATTTATTAATGACAAAAAATCTTTCCGGTCAACGTTTTACGTTCGACAATTTAATACATATTATTAATACACAACGTCTTAAAGACGTTACACTTAGACTATTATAAAGTTAGTCAAAAATGACCAGCACGGTACGTCTTCAAAACATCATATTTTGGCGATGACTTATTTCGTTAAATATGAACAATATACGACGTCCTGAAAACGTAATGTTTTGACGATGACGTAGTTGGCCGAATACGACTAATATACGACGTGCTCAAGACGTACACGACGTTTCCCTGTTTGCTGGGAAATTACGTCTCAAAGATACATTGTCTGCAATGTAACCAAAAGTAATAGGGTTCATATTTTACGTAAAGTTACAACTCGGCAATTTTTAATTCTCAAATTTTAGACATAGACCAGTTGGAAATATTGTTTGGTTGTTCTTGTAAACGTAAACAATTTGAGGATATGCACATGTAGAGTTTTTGATTATCCGCAAAAATGTATTTATCACAATCGACCTTTCCAATCAGATCGTTGAAAAAGAGTATGAAAAGAAGCGGGTCCAGTCATAATTCGTAAAAGTAGAAGTAGATAAGGCCAAAATGAAAATAATTGCTAATAGATATGCTGCTAAAATTCTAGAGTCGCGAACGAAAAAATTAGGTATGTCCTCAGGAACAGCGGTCATCTTGTTCTTTTATTTTCTATTATATGTATATAGTGGAGTGTTAGATTAGATTAGATTCGATGTGGGTTATGTAGGCAATGCTGCCTCTGCTCACTACGATTTGTAAGATCTGTTGTGAGTAACCTTAATCTTTTTGTCCCAATTAATCTCCAGACTTCTGAAGAAGTCAAGGTTTACAACGCGTTTAAAACGTTTTAAGAGTGTCTTCTTCGTTTTACTTATTGCTTCACTAAATTCTTCATAACTATCTTTACTAATTTCTGCATTTTCATAAGTACGTACCAGCATCCTTTGCAATTCTCCAGGCCGCCGCCTATTCAGTATTATAATTCGACAAAATATTGTTTCCAGAAGAACAGTGTATGCGTCCATATCATTTTTTCATTGGCTATTTTGTGTGGGTTGATGTTCAGGTTGTCCTATAAATACCACAGCCAAGTTTGGTGGAGGGCATTCTGCATGCGGGTTGATATTAAATCATCATGTTTGCCGCTTACTATAATTACGAGGTTATCGGCGTAGCCTTTTACTTCAAAGCCAAGGCTTGTTAGCCTATTGAGGATTCTGTCTACAATCAGTGACTACAATAACGGTGAAAGTACCTCTCCCTGGGAGCAACCTTTCACGGCTACGACTTTTTCAGTAGTGTCTCCAATGTTTGCAGATATAATTGTGCTTTTAAGCATTGCTTCAATCCATCTGATGAGGGTATGTTCAATGCCTATATTCTCTGCTGTGTTTTTAATTGATCTAAATGAGGTATTATCAAAGACATGTCAATAAATGCCCACACAGCGATTTCATTACCCACGAATGTCTCTTCAATCTTATTAACTAGATTGTGTAAGACTTGTGAGTAAAAAGGAGCTCAAGCTGGTGAGGCGGTATGATTTAGGTTCTGCAGTAGGCCGATTGCCAGCCTTTGATATAAACGCCGCCCTAATTTGTCCTCGAGGTTGAGGAATCTAGGTAGAGGCTAGCTCTAAAAAGCTTAACTAGTACCGGTAAGATCTCCCCTAGACCTTCTTGTAGCAGCGCTGGGAAAATACCATCTCCACCTGGCGATTTGTAGGGCTTTAACTGTCAGTTTTAGAACTGTTTGAGTTCCCAAAGCTTTTCTTATTTACCCAATATTTTGTAATTTATTTACTACTTCGCAAGAAGAAAAATTACAATAATAACCATTTGAACACAACTTACACACACCAAACTACACCGCAAGAGTTGCTGTGATAGCCAGACAAGTAATACAGCTTACGGAGTCACTGCAACTAGGCACCCACCACACATTAAAAAAAAGTATAAAAATTATTTTTAAAAATGGTTCAAGCAATAAGCCAAAGTACTTATCAGTTATGATTATACATTGACATGATATGTACCGTCAAATATTAAAAAAATGTTATTAGAGCTAAAATAACAAATAATATCATAAATTTTGTTGCTAATTCACATAAGGAACTGACTTACATATCATGCAATTAGATAAAGGTCGTTGTAATACAGTAATAGATAAGAAGGATTACATGTATAAAACTAAAGAATTATTAAATGATTCCACCACATAGGTATATGTAAGCTGTTAAAAATGATCGTACAAAGTTCCAAATTCTCACAACAAAATTATAAAATAATTAAAAAATACTGATCAAGTTACACCAAATATATTAAAACAACTAACAATTTATAATTCTATACCACCTAAAATATGTTGTTTATCAAAGATTCATAAATAGAACACTCCATTACGTTGTATAGCAAATTCCATTAAAGCTGTAACATACAATCTACCCGAATTACATTGTAAAATTTTAATTGCAAGTTTTCTGATACAGTTGGTTATAATATTAACGACATCCAATAATTATGTTTTAATATCTTTAGCTGCCATTTGACTCTTTAGCAACTGTCTTTACCATTAATCGTGAATATACTAGATACAAATTGAGAGGTAATTCGAACATAATGTTATATGACTAAGAACAACTTTTTAAAATTAAATAATTTCACTTTTGAATATTGCCACTTTAAGTTTAATAATATGTATGTATATGCAATTGTGAATGTTTATAAACATATTTATGCAAAAAAACTTTAAAATGGTACAAAGATTGGATGTAAATTTTGTAAATAGTATATATTAATGACGTGTAGAAAGTTTTAAAAAATAAATTATGAATGATTATCTTATAATAAATTTGCATATATGACACTTGGTAGGTTAATATCTGATTTAAAATTAATACTATTATTGTCTCCGTTAATATGCATCATTTCTAAAAATTTTCTTTTGTTGTAATCATTCTCCTTCTACAATACTTTAATATTATCATAATTGAATAGGTGGTGTTGATTTATAGAATCTGCAGCTAAAGTCTAAGACACCTTACAAACTTAATCTAGCTTGGTTGATCGAAAAAGAATTCATTCAGTGAGTAATAACATTTTTGAAGTAAAAATTATTTTATAGCAGCTTTAAATATCGTTACACACAATATAATATGTTTAAAGTCTCCTGGCAATTTGTTATAAGCTTTTATCGCTAAAAAGCAAGGACTCCTTTCGTAAAAAGATAATCTATGTGAAGGAACTTCTAATACAGAAGAGTTTCGCGTATTATAGGAGTGGTAAGTATTTACTCTTGTCATGTCTCCCAAATTATTTTTTGCATACATGAGTAGCTGCATTATGTAGATACATGGCAATGGCAAAATTTTCATTGAAGTAAAGTAGGGTCTGCAACTACTTTGGCAATTAACGTTATTCATCAGACGTATTGCAAGTTTTTGTAACCTGAACACTTTAATCAAGTCAGGCAATGATCCCCATCCTATCGTGGCATATGAAAGTAAGGAATGGAAGTGGCCAAAGTAATACATTAAGAGTATATCATAGCTTACTTCTACTGATTTCAGTCGAGTCAGCATATAACATACTGGTGCCAATTTTGTACATACATAGTCAATATGCTTACTCCATTGGTACTTACATTTGCGCATAAAACTAATTATTAAAGTTAGAGTAACAATTTTCAAAAGTGAAATTATTTAATTTTAAAAAGTTGTTCTTTGTCACATAACATTATCTTCGAATTAGTTCTCAATTTGTATCTAGTATATTCACGATTAATGGTAAAGACAGTTGCCAAAGAGTCAAATGGCATCTAAAGATGTTAAAACGTAATTATTGGATGTCGTTAATATTATTAATTATTAAATTTTACAATGTAATTCGGATAGATTGTATGGTACAGCCTTAATGGAATTTGCTATAGAACGTAATGGAGTGTTCTATTTATGATTCTTTGATAAACAACATAGTTTTAGGTGGTATAGAATTATAAATTGTTATTTGTTTTAATATATTCGGTGTAACTTGATCAGTATTTTTTAATTATTTTATAATTTTGTTGTGAGAATTTGGAACTTTGTACGATCATTTTTAACAGCTTACATATACCTATGTGGTGGAATCATTTAATAATTCTTTAGTTTTATACATGTAATCCTTCTGATCCATTACTATATTACAACCACCTTTATCTAATTGCAAGATATGTAAGTCAGGATGGTTTTCAGGAATACTTTAGTTCCTTATGTGGATTAGCAATAAAATTAATATTATTTGTTATTTTAGCTCTAATAACAATTTTTTAATATTTGACGGTACCTCTTCTATAATATTCTCTACATATGCTAACAAGTTGTCAAAACTGATATCAGCATTGATACATATCAGGATAAAATACACGTTAAAAAATAAAGTCTTACGAATTTGTGAAAAATTAAATGAATTAAAATTACGGGAGACGGTTAACATTCTATGACCATATGGTCAAAAGCGGCGAAATCAGTAAGTAAAAAGATAGGTTAAGTATTAGGGGAAAAGTTGTCAAAAATAAAAAGTTACTAGATTTTGCAATAAAATAAAATTGGGTGGGGATATGGGACTAAGCCGAAATTTAAATCTGAAACTAATCAAAGTCAATAATTATGATCGTGGACTTTAAGTCTGCGGCTGTGAAGTCACACAATAATATGGTATAAATATCGCTTAGATCATCCATCCAACACTAGGAATCTCCAATTCATAGTGTTATTCACAGTCTGTATGTAGTATATTTCCAAAAACATACGTTTCCTATAGTTGTTCTCTGTCACCATTATAGGAGTGCTATCGAAAACAATCGAGTGTCCACTGTGAACACAGTAGAAAGAAGGTACAGTCCTATCAGTTTTTTTAACAGTCTCTTTTATGTTGGTGAATGTGGCTTTTTTACCATTGAGTAGTAGTATCTACATATACGAGTTCACAATTCCTCCAAGGGATCTGGTAGATGACATTAGAACATAACAACAAAGGGGTAGTGTCCTTTACTTTAAAGAAGACAGACGTTGTGGTAGTAATATTCTAAAAATCCAACTTATAGTGTTGGAATATTCAAGAATGAACTTCTTTATTTTATCAGACCAATATGGTATACAAGGAAATTAAAAAAAGAATATTGAACATTAAGACTATTGGTACTCTTGGTTATGGAAGCAATATCAGAATGGGCATATGTTAAAGGTTGTTGGATGAAGGGAAACTGATATACATACGATCGACGATTCAGTAAGACGGATTTTAATACCACTATCATGGACTTGGGGGTGAGGAATTCTGAGGATTCTATTTTTTAAAGAACGCAGTACATTCAATTTCATTTGTGTGAGGTGATTAGAAAGATAATTCAAATAACGTCCATAAAAAGTGGGTTTAGTATATCAGTTTATAATTTTTTGGTCCGCTATTCTATAAACCCTTGTATCCAAGAAGGGGACGGATCTATTATTTTCAAGTTAAATGGTGAGCTCGGTATGTGCTGATTGAAACTGTTCAAGTGATGTAAGATGTTATCTTCTTCATTCATGGGAATGGAGCACATCAAATCGTTGACTTTTGTAATATAATCTGATATATTTATAGTAACAGTGACTGAACCTTTATCAGCTCTAGTTATGATAATAGGGTCGGCTGTCGTTGAGTTAAGTTTAAGGAATTTCTTAGTCTTAAGATAATAATTCCGTAGTGTATTATCAACGAGGTTACTTGTGTGATCATGATAAAAGTAATTAGTCAATACATTAGTAATCTTAACTTTAATTTTATTCCTTATATCTAAACTTGAACCATTAAGTAAGTGTTTTACGTCACCAACAAGAGAACCCATATTGACTTCCTTTTTAGAAGTTTAGAAGCAATCAGATAGATTAATAAACCAATTATCATTGGATAAAATTTGAAGTAAGTTGTTATTGTATGATTGTAGAATATCAAATTTGTTAACATTTCTCAGTTTAACCTGTAGGTTGTATTTAAAACGTGATTGAAATTTATGTACTAGAACATGTAAAAAATCAGATTATAATGAAGTGATAGAAGTTTGAATGTAAAGAATATCGTTAAATGTTATACAAATTACAGTTAGCTAATCTTTGAAATCCTGAACTTTTATTAATTCCCTCCAATGTGTACCCGTCAACAAATGATCCAAGTTCCAAGTGGATTGTTTGATATGTTGGGGGATAATTTCGTGATTTCTACATCGAATCAGGCATGTTTTCTTATTTGTTCAAACTTAACAACAAACTAGGATACTGTACTAACGAGAGAGTGTTCAAAAAACTGTGATCGTACTGTATTTTCTTTCCACTGTCTTCACAGTGGACACTCAGTTGATTTCGATAGCACTTCTATAATTGTGGCAAAGAATAATTATAGAAAACGTATGTTTCTGTAAATGTGTTACACACAAACTGTGAACAACACTATGAATTTTGTAACTGACTTGGATAATCTTAGCGATTTTTACTCCTTATTATTTAATATTAATTAAGTGGCTCTACATATCAATAACCCCGCACCCGCAGACATAAATTCCACGATCATAATGATCGATCTGATTAGATTCACGTTAAAATTTCCCACTTAGTCCCATAATTTCCGTAACTACATATACAGAATGGCCGCGTTCGAGCGCACTATAGCGATATCTGTAGTGTAAGCGAACCACACAGATGTGTCCGTGTATTAGAACGGTAAAGAAGGCGATAATGCGAGTGCATCAGGGATATACGAACTACTACCTTTGTTGTAATCCAGTAGAACATTGCGTCTACTTCTTTGCCGTTCTAATAGACGAACACATCTGTGTGTTTCGCTTACACTACAGACATCGCTATAGTGCGCTCGAACGCGGCCACACTGTATACGTTTCTATCTGGAGCGATTATTAAACTTGCCCAATTCCTTACACATACGACGGATGGTTAAGTGAGCTCACTAATGCTGGGCTATTAATATATGACACAACTGCATACTAATTTGCAATTCAAGGTTGTTATTCTTCAGCCGTACGCAAACTCGATAACGCTAGAAATATCTCTGGCATTGGATGTGGTACGTATAAGCCATTTTTTGTGATTATATCTGTATCTGATTTAACAATAAATACATCGTGATTCTTTCTGTAGAAGTTTTTTATTTCTTTATCAATAGAATGAATAGAATGAATGAATAGTAACCGCTTTACCCCCAGAACTGTAAAGAAATTTGGCGACTAGGTAGATGACTCGCTCTTAAAATGTCTCTATCTGATGAGAATACATTAAGCAAAATCGATTCAATTTCAGATAAAGATCTAGGAACGTTGATATCTTAATTTTTATAGGCAAATTAAATTTGTGACGGAAGAATAAAGAAATGTAATTTGCAGTTATTTCTATTTTTGAAATACTTTTAAAGCATTTAGAATCATGTTCAATAGTTAACTAAGTCGAAGGATCAATTAATTTTATAAACTTAGCTATATTCCTATCTTATTCTTTATCTTGTTAAATATTTTACTAAATCTCTGATGTTAAATTTTTACAAATCGAGTGAATACATGTATTGGGAGATCAATACTTAATTCCAGTTTGTGAACCTGTTTATGTCTAAATCTAATAGCAAAATTAATTTCGTTAATTGAAAAACTCAATAATTTATTCGTGATTGTTTTACAGATGTTATCATTTTTTCCAACATTGACTTCATATGGAGGTTGTGGAATAAGACATAGTTTTCTGCACTTATTACAGTAACGATGGATTTCTTATATCCATACAGGAAGATCAGTCTGCTTTTACAGTGAAGATCGTTGAAGTGTCTACTTATCTTAATACCAGGACGGCAAAATACGTAATTCAAGACGTAATTCGAATATTTATTTATCATGAAGTCTTTTCTCAAGTGATGTTAATATTAATTTCATTAATTCCTAAATCAGTGAATTTTACACGTATTATTTGTTGTTTCATAGTCAATCACCTCGGCCAAGTTACTTCATAACAGCATGTTTATTATACCGTATTTCTAATCTAATGCTTTAATAAATTATGCAAGTTAATGAAGTACATATCACTGGAAATTAGTTTTCTGCGGGTTACTTTATTACAGTATCTAATCCCAAATAAATTATTCTTTAATATTTCAGGAAGTATTTCAGTCTACATTCTTTAAGATCCCTTCAATCAATAAACACTGACAGTAAAAGAGAAATGGCCGTTGGCCCGTATATGACTGGAGCGTAATTCAATTTTAATGCAATATTACATACTGTTTATCAACAGTTATTTATTAAAATAAAACATGAAGCATGAAATAATTGGGAGCTTTTTCGGGTTAAATTTCGTATAGAAACGTCCACCTAAATAAATATATCTCAATTTCAATCTTTAATCAATAATTGATGTTCTTACATTAAATACATATTCTAGAACTCGTTATAATAAGCAAAATATTGAATAACAAAGTTCTTCTGGGAAGCTTCATATTCTCCTTCATGAATAGTTTCGTCGTCTTAATCACTTCAATATCATATCGTTCCTTAATATCTTCTAACATAAGTACATTTAGTAAGCCACAATCGAATAAAAACCAATTAATTAAGGGAGATTTCTTCAATCAACTATATTAATAAACTTGAATTTATCTTCTAGTAAAGTGAGTCAGATGAAAGTATTCGGAATGAATTATTAATATTTATTGAAACCCCTTACAGAACAATAATAAATTACTTCATACAGTAAATTAAATATAAACTCATTACGAACTGAAATGCAATACTGTTAGATCAACTTCATAATAATTGTTTCGTGTTGTTTTATCCGATTGCCCACTACGAAACATTATAAGGAATAAATACGCTGAATGGTTTTTACAACATAGATATTTCAAGGAATTACGAAGTATCATTTGAAAAATTTCCTTCTGGAATAATTAATTTTACTCTATAATACAGCTTTATTAAAAAATTAAATTATATAACATAAAGTACAATCACAATAAAATACAGAAGCTACTATGAAAGATGGAGAGGAAACCTTTGCTTCAAAAGCACATAGTGGGATGGAAATACTTTGCTCCCGCTTTCATAGTGCAATCTATAAAACAGGTCATTCATAATATAGTAACATACTTTTTGAACAGTCTTTTGTAGTATTATGGCTTCATATTCTCTAGAATCCATCCAACATATTTGTCGACTCTCGTATATATAGCTGGAAAATCTTCCTTTCCGCATATTTTAGGACCTAACGAAACGATACCATACTGAATAGTCTTAAAACTGCCATTTAGTATATATTCATTCGTTAAGGGACCGCCACTGTCGCCAGCGCAGGAGTCCTGCTCATTTTTACCACCAGCACACATCTGGTTATCAGTTAGCTGTACTTTATCAGCGTATTTTGATGCGCAGATTGCATTTTCTACTTGGGGGACTCTTACTTTCAATAGGATGCGACTTGCAAAGCCTAATATTTAAAAAAAACAGTCAAAATAATAGATAGAATGCAAAGAGAATAAACCCATATATTACCTGTTTCAGTAGCACCCCATCCAATTACTGTATAGTCGTCATATGTCAATGATTTTTCAGCTTCTGTCAATGGTAAACATACTGGACTTACAGAATCTATAAAAAATGTAAATTATATTTTTTTGTATGCATGCACTTTGATTGTTGTAAAGGAATATAAAGCTAATGTTGATAATACACAATAAAAGTATTGTATAAGAAATTGTTTAAAAAACACTGACAAATATTTCTAAATAACATCTTTCTGTACATTTTGAAACAGTCATAATTGGAGCGTATAAAAATGCAATTCTATATATTCTGCGGTTATGCAGAAGTGTACTTCGATGATTAGTACGGGAGATTTGCGATTTTGAGTACCAAATGATCTGCTAAATGTACAAGTTTGCAAAAAATAGACAAGTCGAAATACGGAAGAACTGTTGTAACTGAAACATTTTTATATTTTGGAATCACAGCCCACAGCCATAAGGTCAGTTACATCTATAACAACAATATCGTCTACCTTATAGTCTCATAGATTGTTGATATTACTGTACAGTATAAATAAGCCTATATACTGTACACAAATGAGATCAAAATGGGTGGCTGCTGCTTAGATCTACTGAGGTATGGAGGTTCATATTGCAACAAGATAATAGGAGTACTTATTGTAATTGGGTGTGAACTTAAAATATGTACCTATCTAGGAATTGCCTCAATTGGAGAATTATTGTGTAGAGATATAGATCGGCAGAAGTGCTGGAGAGCAACTGACCTTTAGTTCATAGATAACTGAGTTCCAGTTACAAAGTGATGTCTGGATATGATTCTGCTAGATACTTTTCTTCGGTACGCAGCAGCAGCAAGAGAACATTTGATCTTAATGAACAATAATAGTTGTCTTCCTCAAGTAAGTATCCTAAGCAACTGGTTTGATGAATTTGGTTTAGCGAGAATTGTGTGGCGAGGTAGTTGGCAATACAGCAGAACAAACTGGATACGCTTTGGTAAGTTATATTATTCCACGAGATATACCCCCACGAAAGCTTTAGTGAGGTATCTAGTAATGTAGGATAGATAGTTTGTGAAGTATCAAAAGACAAGAAACAGAATCACCGGAGCAAGAATTCTATTAATAAATTCTAGCAACAGAGACAATTCAGAGAAAACGATCTTATGTTGCAAATAGTAAACATATCAGAAGCATAATTTAATTTAAACTTCCGTCTAAGATTTGTAAAATTTCTTTAAATATGTTCGAAAAGGTGAATACAAAATTTTGTCTAATATTAAACACTTATGAAAATAATTAATCTAGGAATACACCCGAGATTAGTACGTTTTCTATATGTAATAAATAAAAGTTGTATCAATTATTTCATTAACTATTATATTTAACCGAATACTTACACACACTCGTATTTGCGGGTTTTGGTAATCGTATAAGGGCTATGTCGTTTTGGAATGTAGTCGGATTATAATCAGGATGAACAATTGCATCTTCTTTCGAAATCTCGAAGTCTTGAGGAGGATCTGCGCAAATCTTCTTTACGCTTTCCTGACAATCCGGATCCGTATTAAAGTCGTGTTCTCCAAGACGAACAGTGGTTCTACAAACAACGTATCAAATGAATAGGTTTGTCTGTGCGCGTTTCACAATAAGTTAAGTTTTAAATTCTGCTAGTTGCTTCATAATGCCAACAAGGGATTTTCTGATGCTTTATTCTTATCCTTTATTAGACTCACGTTGTAACAGCCGTTCCCTTTCTTCAACTTTACTTTTTCATAATGTTTTTAGTATAAAATTAACAAAACAATTTATTCATTGTTTACATAAAACTAAAGTCTTGTAATTTATTAAAGCATATATGTAGAATATGCGCTTTTATTTCGGTTTTGTTCTAATTACATATTTTATTTCTCTAACAGAAAATATAAATCCAAACATTTAATGGAAAAAGGGATATCTTGTTAATATTTATATACATTTATAACAGTTTAGTTTAGTTGATTTGAAGGCACAAATATTGCAAATTGTACATCAACTGTTTGAAATAGGTCTACCATTTGTTGTACGTAAGTCAGTAGTAGACATTTTAAAAATTTAATTAAATAATTGTTTCATGTGCTTACGCATTACGATATTAAAAATTAGAACTTGGCAAGAACTAAATCATTTTTATTTCTAAAGAGTATTGGACTTAATATTTGTGCGTTAATGATTCTTCTTAGCCAGTGCTTGAGTGTCGTTCTACCTTTGATTGAACCCATAGTTAAAGAAGGACAAAAAGTTAATTTCTAACTACTCATTTAATATGATCAGTAGAACAGGCATATTTTATGCATTTTATGCAAAAAACTGTATGAAGCTGTATAACATTAAGCAATGTTTATAAAACCGCACCGATCCATGGAACGTTGATAGAAGTTAGTTGAAGGTAATATATACAGCCTGAAGTGCTGTCGTTCAAAACCGTGTGTTTTACCTGATCCCGCTTCCAAAACCGGTTTCGTTTCTACCTCTAGAACCAGGAACAAGATTTCGGTTTTAGAACCAAATACCAGAACCCGGTTTGCCAATTATCTGTACAAAACAGATTATAGAACAAAATATCCCAGAATGGAATAATGTTTTATCGTTATTAATAGTACACATTTTAGAACAGAATATAACATGCAGAAAAATAGGATAAATATTGATAACTACGTTGAATACAATTATGAAACCTGTTTTGGATATTTTGAATTTAACATGATTTCCTAACCGGCTACAGATATACCGGTCCTGAAACTCATTTCGGGTAATTGATTATGGAACACATTCAGGTTCCAGAATCGTTTCAGAGTACTCGGTTTTGGAATCGGTTCCGATTCTAGAATCGATTTCCGGTATCTGACACTAGAACTGGTTTATGCGGAATCGGGTAATTCTCTGGACGGGTAGGTACCCGGTTCCTTAGAAACCGGTTCTGAACAGCACTAACGCTATGGTGTTTAGTGAGCAATAAGTATGTCCTGTTTTAAAAAATGTTTCTCAATATACATATATATATATATATAGATAAAAATATTTACTGGAGATCCAGAATAAGGGTTTCGTGAAAAGAATCAAAACGCAGTCAAATTCTGCTAAGTAACGTTTCGGAGCTTTTATTCTCCTTCTTCAGACCTAATACAATTAGTATAATCAACAGACGCAATTAAGGATATGTTTAAAAACAAATACTTACATAAGCAAGATTGACTAATTAAATAACCAAAGCTCACAAAGTGGACATACCCAACATTCATGACAATTTTTTTATATCTATCATCACTATTTGTAGTGTTAGAAAATTTTTTAATTATTAAGGACGAAAAAACATGTTAAAATTTGATTAAAATCTTTAAGAGACTAAACACTAAAATTACTATTTAATATCTTAAGAAAAAACGAATATCCGTCACATTTCATCAAGAGGCTGTTGTTCTCGACTTCAAGGTATACTAACAATAACTCGACAGTTGGGCAACCCATAACACAGGCCGGCTTTAAAACTGCTGATGCCGAAGTCAAATCGTCGCTCATATATGTTCCACACCTCACCGATAAAATTAGGAATTTATTTAGAGATACTGATATCACCATTGCCTTTACTTCTGCGGCTCCTTGCAGTAGGTTTTTCACTAAGTTAAAAACACCAGTCCCGGTTTTACAACAACATCACATAGTTTACGCTATCAAATGCATTGATTGCTCAAAATTATATATTGGGCAGACCGGTCAACGTTGTTCGGGAGAGATGCAATCGTGTCAACCCCAAAAAATGCGCCCTAGCGTCCCACATACACACTACAAAACACAATGTAGATTTTGATAATGTAGCTATTTTATTCAACGAAAATAATTACTACAAGAGAATTTTCTTAGAAATGCTGGCAATTAACAAATGTCTTTAATAATCTTAACTCTAAAGAACAATCTACAGGTTTTACCAATATTTATAATAACATAACGAGTTATCTTAAGATTAAATTTCCTATCTAGTTCCCTCTGCTTTCAAATAAACCGATGTATGGTTGTTTTATTATGACGATATAATTTTCATCTACCCTGTATGCGGCCTATCCGTTTATTTTCTGAATACAATTTTAATACTTTGATCTGACGAAAATTGTTTTTTCCTTATCACACAGCAAAAAGACGTTTATCTTCTGCTCTGTGCGTTGCAATATTTATCATTTCACTGGTAAAATAACACACTTTATTTTAAATAATTTTAAAATGTTGTGTTTAGTCTCTTAAAGATTTTAATCAAATTTTAACATGTTTTTTCGTCCTTAATAATTAAAAAATTTTCTAACACTACAAATAGTGATGATAGATATAAAAAAATTGTCATGAATGTTGGGTATGTCCACTTTGTGAGCTTTGGTTATTTAATTAGTCAATCTTGCTTATGTAAAATTTGTTTTTAAACATATCCTTAATTGCTTCTATTGATTATACTAATTGTATTAGGTCTGAAGAAGGAGAATAAAAGCTCTTGAAACGTTACTTAGCAGAATTTGACTGCGTTTTGATTCTTTTCACGAAACCCTATTCTGGATCTCCAGTAAATATTTTTACCAATTTAACGACGATAAGTGTCAGCAAATTTATCATTCCGAACTTCAATTTTATATATATATATATATATATAAAGTTTAACAATTTTATCAGTTCTTTTAGACTTTAAAATGTGTTAGTGCAGAATATGGGTTTCTTCTTTTAATTCAAATGAAAAACAGTAGTTTTCTACGTGACGTTTACATTTATTTAATCCTTCTTCAAACCTATATATAAATATATAATAAAACTTAACTATTTTTAAACCAAGAAACAATAACTTACAAAACAAAAATACAAAGCTCTAAAAATATTGTGAAACAATTTTGACAATTTTGAAATTTTGAAATTTGAAAACATGCAAAATATTTGATAAACAATTTTGTAAACAAAAACAGACATGTTAGATTATTTCGACATTTTAAAAAACAATATGTTGAATGCAATGAAAATATATTGTATATACGAGAAAAAAAAAATAATTTAGCTATTTTATTAGCATTCCATACAAAGACATTTAAATGTAAGAGATCACAAAAATTACCAAAAGATTAATGTAAATCTTAAATTTGATAAATTTAATTAAATTATTATAAATATTCGTAAAATTTGAAGATTGTTCTTTTGTATTAATATTATCCGAAAAATGTTTGATAGCTAAAACTTCAAGGCAAATTCTTTTCGTATAATTAGATTCATTAAATAAAATTGTGACATCATTAAAATTTACAATGTGATCTTTGGTATGTATATGAAAGCACATTTTTGGGATTTACTCGACTGTCACTACGATGTTGGGTGCTTCTCTCACGCCACCTCTGGATAGTTTGACCAATATAGAATTTAGAACAATCGTTACATTTAACCGCGTATACAATATGATTTTGTTGTTCTTTAGGTATCGGCGTTTTCAATTTGGTAAAAAAAATTTTTACACGAATTAGCTGAAGTAAATGAAATTTAAAAATTGCTATTTCTAAATAACAGTTTTATTTTATTTAAACAAGAGATTTGTATTTTGATTGTTCAATATTAAATCTTGTATATTTAAACAAATCATTAGATCTTGAGTTAAAAGGCTAGTGGCTGAAGAAAATAAAAGCCTGTTTTTAGTGATGGAAAACTATTTTTAAGGAGAATATTGTATAGATCTTGTAACATGACGATAATTTCTGTATTCTTTTTTCATTCGGTAATTAAATTAATTTTATATTTTGTGGGGCAAACCGAGTTAAAATTCAACAATCTAAAAGGTTTTCTGTACCACTGGGGACACCTAATTAAATTTTCTTGTCTTACAATAGTGAAGCCCGACAAATCTTTTCATATCAAGGAAGGGTAATGTGCCATTAATTTCTGTTTCGCAAGTGAATTTAAGGTTTGAGTTAAATTCATTCAATTTATTTAATGTATTTTCTACTTCATGCCTAGGTAGGCCAGGCAATGTCATCGACATATTGAAAAAGAAAACCGAAAGCAAAAGTTTAGAAATATACGATTAAAATAAGCTGTTCATTTATATCTGGTATAATTTGCCCAAAAAGTACCATGTATTTGTTGATAATACTGAAATCATTATCAAGAACTCCAAATACCAAATTTCTCTGAAAATTATTTAAATATCCATTTTTATGCCATTACAAAAATTTTTATGTAATAATAAGAGTGCCACTTTTGAAAACGAATTTTCAAATGTCATGACATTCAAACGTCAATTCACTAAACAGTTTATCAGAAGTAGAAGCAATGGCCGATAGACATTTAAGTAAATGAAAAAATGAATTTATTCAAACCTTAAATTCAGAGTCATTCATGAAACAGAAATTGTTCCACCCATTCCGTCTTCTTGATACCACTATTTGAATAATAACTGGAAATGTTACTAAACCACGTCCACGAGGATTGAACAACCTTCTAACACCATTTAGATGCAGTAATATTAGCAGCGTATCGGTTTCCCCACAAAGTTTAAAATTAATTTAAATAAATGAAAACAAGAATTTGGAGAAAGTCATAAAGATTTTGTTCAAGATCTACAATATTATACAATATTCTTGAAGATAGTTTTCCATCACTTAAGAATGGAGTATTGTCTATGGGCTCAAGGTTTTACTCAAGATTAATGATTTGAAAAAAATTATGTTTATATGAAGATATTAATATTATCAAAATACAAATCTCTTGTTTATCCCAGAACCTAGATACGGATAAAATAAAACTGGGTTATTTAGAAAAGCAATTTCACAGAAAATTTCATTTACTTCAGCTAATTTTTTTTTTTACAAATTGAAAACGCCGATACCTAAAGAACAACAAAATCATATTGTATACGCGGTTAAATGTAACGATTGTTCTAAATTCTATAGTCAAACTATCCAGAGGTGGCATGAGAGAAATACTGAATTAATGGATAGTGACATTTCCACTAAATCCCAAAAATGTGATTTGTACTTCCAGCTATATGGATACCAAAGATCACATTGTAAATTTTAATGATGTCACAATTTTATTTAATGAATCTAATTATACGTTAAAAGAATTTGCCTTGAAGTTTTACATTACAAACTTGATTTTTCGGATAATATTAATACAAAAGAACAATCTTCAAATTTTACGAATATTTATAATAATTTAATTAAATTTATCAAATTTAAGGATTTACATTAATCTTTTGGTAGTTTTTGTGAAATCTTACAAAATGACTTTGATTGGAAATAAATCGTTTTCCATTTGATGTGTATAAATAAAAAAAAAAAAAAAAAAATATTTTTTTTTTTTGTATATACAATATATTTTCATTGCATTCAACATATTGTTTTTTAAAATGTCGAAATTTAAAATCTAACATGTCTGTTTTTGTTTACAAAATTGTTTATCAAATATTTTGATGTTTTCAAATTTCAAAATTTCAAAATTGACAATATTTTTAGAGAAATTTGTATTTAGAAAACGAATGTTGTAAGTTATTGTTTCTTGGTTTAAAAATTTTAAGTTTTATTATATATTTATATATAGGTTTGAAAAGGATTAAATAAATCCGAATTAGGAAACTACTGTTTTTCATAAAAAATTAAAAGAAAAGACCCATATTCTGCACTAGTTGATAAAAATTTTACATATATATATATATATATAATGAGGGTAAAAAAAATATATATATATATATGTATGTATTTGTATGTATGTTAAATAAATTATGTATTTATAAGAAAGACGCCTCTTATTGCATAGCATGATCTGTGAACTTTAATTATTTGATGAACTATCCATCATAATTTGATGAATATACAGTCAATTATTCAGTAATGTAAAAATACTTACAATTTATTCTGGCTCATAATACAATGAGCAGCCGTTAAAACGTAACGTTCACTAATAAGAGATGCGCCGCAACTCCAAGGATTAATTTCTGAAATGATTTAAAACATTATTTTACTAGTTGGTATTGTTATGAAAACTTACTTTTTTCGTATTTTAAGACTGCAGCCCATGGAAATTCAAATAGGTTAGTCACATTTCCATTAACTATTTTATCATCGGTAGCACTGTTTCCACAGTCTGTAGGTAACAATTTGGCATTAGGATGTTGAGTATGGTCACGAATTCTATTTTCTATTAAAACAGCTGGCAATTTAGTTGGGCAGCAAACCTTAAGCGAACCTGTATTATCACATCTGTATTTCCTTAATGTTTGACGGATAATATCATTTACTGCATTTGCTTGGATGAAGTTGTACATTATTTTACAGTCCCCAAGGGGAACACATACGCTGTCGGTACCATCTGGGGTCCTACATTGGTCGGTGTCTACTATCCATCCTATAATACAAATACGATTTTACATCATTATTTAAGTTATCTTAATATGATTAAGATTTTTCAACGTACGCGATACATATTAAAATATATTTGTATTAATACCTAGTTAACCTGGGAAGATGACGTTTTATAAATAAGTGATATTCACAAGTTGAATAATGAAATGTATATGAATGTATATATGTTTTAGAAAAAGTTCAATAGAAAGAATGGTTTTAGTCAATTACTAAGTATTTATTTCTGATTTGATAGAAACTATGTTATCAGTAAAGGCCGAAAAATATGCATTTAGCCATTTGCCCAATTATGCCCAATTATTCCTCGCATGCATACAAGTTTTTTTGCGTTTTAATAAACCAGCTTTTATTACTGGTCCAGCAGCTCTAGATTGGGATTACTCTTACATTAGTTCTCGCAGTGATTAAGATTGAGAAAGTATTTTTAATGACGCCGTGATGAAACTTTTTGACTGCTACATACCGTTACACACCTATAGATTCAGAAAGACAGTGTAAAACTAATGATAACTCTGAGAGATAGAGCACTACAAGAAGCTAGGGTAATTAAGATTACTGATCACTGTAAATACTTATATAATTTTACTACTTCTGCTATGGGACGGTACAAGGTCACCTTTGTGAAACACATTCAATTTTTTTAATATCTATACAAAACAGAAATCGAAAACATTGCGGCGCAACTAGTTGACGTAGATGATAATAATTATTTCTTCGGTTTTATATCTAATATGAATGCGGATACTGATTTCATAAATTCTTACAGCATCAATGTAAAAGTTAATGTCAATTTTAAGTTTGTATTACTGTCGGTTACTGGTGTTCATTCGTACCTAAGTTCGATAAAATCTGGGCCAGTAGACTGTGATAATATTTCCATCAAGATGTCACGTCTGTGCTGTCCATATACATATTTTACCTCTAGTAGCGCACATTTTTAGTAGCAGTTTGTTAAGGGAATTTTTTAAATGTTATAAATGTAATATTATTCTTTCCTTGCCAAAATCAAGTTATAAAATCACTGATTTGTTATCATATCCGCTTCATCTATGCGATCAAACTTATTGGAAAAAACTGTCAATTCTTCTTCTTCATCACCAGTATCGGTTTATTCTCTTCCTAGCTAAGTAATAAGTCGCAGCAAGTGCGTTACGATAGCCGATTGCTTCTTTCTTCCGATCATGTGTTCATATACATAACTATTGCTTTATGCATTTTATATCGCTAATATCGTTAAGTGTCCACGATATTGCAAATATCATCTTCATGCTGATGATACGTTGATTCACTACTCTTTTGAAGCAAAAAAATCGCTGTATCTGTATTGATGAGGATACTGAATGGCTGGTTTCCTGGAAGCACTATCTTCGCATTAATTCTAGTAAATTTTTAGTAATGGTTTTTGGTCGCTGTAAAGTTAAATCTCTTATTGTGGAAAACATTAAAATGGAAATCAATAATCGTGAAATCTCTGTAATTAATGGTGCACTTAATCTGGGTTTATATATGGATTCTAGAGGTTTTATAGGGAATTAAGAATTTTTGTGTTAGCGTCTATTGTCATTATTTGATTAGCCTTGACAGAAGCAGAATCCAACGTTTGCAAAATTCTTGCATAGATTAATATAGGGAATTAGGAAAGACACTAGAACTACACAGACATTTGGGTGGGCTGGATGTGGGTGTAAAGTTCAAAGGATTATTAACTCATTGAAATTATCATATTAAAATGTTATAGATACTATATATAAATATACTGTTTTCCAAATTCTTGCTGTAATTTTTTTATATGTGGTGGGTGCTTAGTTGCAGTGATTCGGTATTAAAGCGATTATAAAACTAAAAATTGATTTGTTTTATTATCGCCTTGATAATGGGAGTTTTGCTGTCGAAACGCGTCGGTTATTAGTAAAAGTTTTTTGGTGTTTTGTGGGTTGAAGTATTTAGTGTTCTAGTTTTGCAGAAAGAGATCTAGTGAAGATCTTCGCCCGAGAAACGAAAGCCAGAAACATTTGCGACGGATAAGTATATTATGTGTACTTTTCCTGTGAAATAAATCCAGAATTATATGTCTCGTTATAAAATTTCAATCGGGATTTAGAGCAAATTATAACGGTGGTTCCACCTTATCAGCAGTTACTGATAATGTTTTATAGCAAGCGAGACGGGTAAACTTACGTGTTTGGTGTTGCTAGGTGTCTCACGCGCTTTTGATACTGTGAATCATCAATTACTACTCACGATTACAAAGTCTTCAGGCTTTAGTAGTGATGCCGTGTCTCTAATTTGGAATGACGATCTTTCATATCGTAGTCAAGAAGTTGTGTTATGAGATAAAACTTCCAATACTCTGCTGGTTCGCAGTGGTGTTCCGCAGGGATCCGTTCTTGGGGCTGTGTTGTTCACGCTGTACACGACTAAACTGCATACTTGTTTAAAACATTCCAACTATCATCTGTATGCAGATGATACGTAGATATATCATTCTTTTGATAGAGTGGGCCCACCAGCTGTTGAAGAGTGTATTAATTCTGGTCTTGATCGTATCGTCAAATTTTCAACATCTATCTATTAATATTAATAAAACATTTGCAATAGTTTTTTGGAAAAAAGCTTACATAGAGTATGTATGTCAATATGTCTTGAAATTGATTGATTCGAGAATGACCTTTACCACTTCTGATAAAAATTTCAGATTTGTTATTGATCCTCACTGTTTAATTATAATACTCCAATTCATCTTGGTTGCACCATCCTGTATACTATTATTATTATTATATCAAATCATTGTTTGCATGATCGCACTGCAGAAAATTTATTAAATTTGTTCTTAGTTGCTTATTACCAATTTTTTTATGGGAATACAGCATCGCCATCTGTTTCCGAACCTCGAAAGGCATTTCGAAGTAAAAAGAATCGATGAAAGATGTAGACATATATATCGTTGAAAAGTAATAGCCCAGAAACCATGTCTAAAGTGCCTAGAATTACTTTATTAACTTTCTGTTGAATCTGTAAGTTTTAAATAAGATTATGTTGCTCAAAATATATGATTTTAAATACCATAGCGTTTGATATGGTACCCGTTTACGTATCAATACTCCCACGTATATTAGTGATTGTTAACCTTTTATAAACAAACTATCACATCAACAAAGTAGAATTTGTATATCAAATTTAATTGAAATATGGTATTTTCAAATGATTGACCTTTTCCTTTGACAACTTTCCTTGAATAGTTAGTTAATTTCCGGTCTGACTAACATAACATCCGTTATACACGCTTTTTGTAAAAAAATATTATTGCAACTGTAACTAGTTAATAAAATACATTCTTATCGACTCATATTATTATAGAAAACTAACCAACTATAAAGTTCAACAAACTAAACTACTAAAAAATATAAATGTAACGAGTTGAACTAGCTACATTTACATTTAGATATAATACTCGTAATATCATTTGTTTCTTTCCTTTTATGCTTCTATACAATTTCATAACTCCGGCTACGCTCTTGATGATGAGTTATGTGTATCAGATATTTCCTCTTCTCGGGATGTACATAATTGTCTTCTCGGGAAGTACATAATTGTAAAATGGCTGTTCATAATTTTACGTCATGCTTGTTTTAAATAAAACATGACAGCCTAGAAAACAACTAACTGCATAAATTGCTAATACGTTATCAGTAAACCTTAGCTCAGCGAATTAGTTCTGTGTTCTCACTACAACCAATTGTTGTTACATTTTTCTCAGAAACGGTGCGATCAGTGAGATTTAACAGTTCGCTTAATCCCATAATTTCATTCCCCGTCTGTCAGATTGCGGCGCCCTACACAGTGCCATTCGCATCCGCGTGCATCGTCATTATTATTAATTAGCTGAATGATTAATTAGCTAATCAAACCGATGGTACCGATCTAGCGAGATGTGCTACAAACGCCATCGACAAGATTCAATATCCAGAGGATAACTACTTCACCACCCATGGTCAGATCATGGGTTGTGAAGTACTTATGCTGTGGGTAGCGAATCTTGTTGATGGCGTTTGTAACACATCTCGCTAGATCGGAACCCTGCTTAAGCTACCGTTCGTTGTTGGGACGTGATTGATTGTATCAACATCAAGGAAACACATTTACCCACACAATTTACTACTACAAGAGCTGCAGTGGGAATCTTACTGTAATGTAGGTATTTTGTAACAGTTGGTAATACTGGTATACTATTAACCAATAAGCTAACTAGTAGTTAAGAAGACCGTTTCCTAGATTTTACAATGAACACGTTGTTAATGTTGTGTATGTGAAATAATTAAAGTTTTTCTATGTCAGCACGGGTTTTATTCGGTCTTCGATATTACAAAATTGGCGACGAGTAAATTAAATTTAAAAGAAAAGCAATAGTTTTGAAAAAACTTTCGATAATTGCGAATTTAATTAGTTAAAAACATGCCACACAATTCCCAGGCAAGTGTTACAGTCGTAAATACTATTTCAAATATTGGTTGTTTCAATATAAAGGATGATTGGGAAGTGTTTAGTGAACGCTTGGAACAACATTTCCTTCCTAATAAAGTGGATGAAGATAGGAAAGTGCCGGTTCTTTTAATATCAGTGAGTGAAGCTATTTATAAAATATTTAAAAACGTTTGTGACCCAGAGAAACCAGCAAGTAAAACATACACAGAATTAACAAAATTATTAAATCAGCAATTTAAACCTAAAATAGCTGTTTAGCGTAAACGAATTCTATTCGATTAATTAAAACAACCAAATGAAACAGTGCCTGAATGGTATGTTAAAGTAAAAACACTAGCAGCAGAATGTGAATTTAGTAACTATTTAAGTGAACGTGTTAAAGACAAATTTGTTGTTGGAATACGCTCAGGAAAAATTCTAGATCGTTTGTGTGAAGAACAAATTGACAAATCAATAGAATAAGATTTATTGGAAATTGCGCAGAACAAAGAGGTTATTTTAGAAGAAATGCATCATAGGAAGGTCAATCGATTGTAAGAAGTAAAATCGTCAGCAAGAAAATCAACAAACATTCAATTCAAGAAGGGAACTTTTTAAGAAAATAAGAAAGAGAAAACGACAGAGACAGGAGGAAGTGTCAAGTATTATCATTGTGGTGAAGGTAAACACGATTTTAAATTATGTAAATTCAGGGATTATAATTGTAATATATGTAAAAAGAATGGGCATATTGCAAAGGTATGTAAATTTAAAGTAGCTACAAACAATGTTGAACAGGAAGATATTTAGAAATGTTTAACGTTCATATAGATAGTAATAATTATATTTCACCAATTTTAGTTAAAGATTTTAGTTAAAGCAAAGGTAAATTAAATACCTATAGAAATGGAAGTGGACACAGGAGCAGGTATGTCGTGTATGCCTTAAAAACATTAAATTAGAGCCAACTACAATTAGATTAAAAACTTATAATGGGCAACTTATTAAGCCGGTTGGAAAAATTACTGTTAACATGAAAATCAATGAGGATTGAAAAGTTGTCAACGTTTTAATTGTTAAAGATGTGGTAAAAGTATTGCTCGGTAGAGACATTTTAAATCAGTTCGGTTCGAAGGTTGACAAATTAGGTCGATGTAAGAAGGTAGCTGTTTCTGCAAATAAAATAACTACCTAGCAATTTAAGTTTAACATAATTGTTAGAGAAATATAAAGCAATATTTAAAGATGAGTTGGGACTTACAGTGTAGAGAAAATTCATTTAGATGTACATATAGACAGTAAAGTTATGCCAATATTTCATAAGCTGCGTTCATTGCCATTTGCTTTTGAAGATAAAGTTAAACAAGAATTAAATAAATTGGAAGAAAAAAGCGCAATTAAAAAAGTAGATAACTCACAATGGGGAACGCCATTGGTGCCAGTTATGAAGACTAATGGAAAGGATATTAGGTTATGCACAAATTATAAAATTACAGTTAATAAATATTTAAAAGAGTCAAATTATCCATTTCCGCGAATAGAAGAAATCTTTTCAGCACTACAAGGTGGACAAACTTTTAGTAAGCTTGATCTATCAAACGCATATAATTAGTTAGTGCTTGACGACGAAACGCGAGAATTGTTAGCATGGAGCACACCGTACGGTATTTATAAAGTCAACCGCTTACCGTTTGGAACAAAGCCTGCATGTTCTATTTTTCAAAGAATTATTGAAAAAACTTTGCAGGGGGAAAACGGTACTGCTAATTTATGAGATGATGTTGTAGTAACAGGGAAAACAGAGCAGGAACATTTAGAGAATTTAGCGGAAGTTTTTGACAGATTAAAGAAAGTAAGTTTTCGTCTAAATTTGGATAAATGTGATTTCTTTAAAGAAAGTATCAATTATTCAGGATATAAGGTTAGTAAAACGGGATTAGAAAAAGATAACAGAGAAGTTGAAGCAATTTTAAAAATGCCGCGTCCGCGAAATGTAAACGAAATTAGAATTTTTGCGGGAAGGGTAAATTACTATTCTAAGTACATTTCAAATCTTTCGTCCAAACTTAAACTTTTGTATGATTTAATTCAAAAAAATGTTAAATTTAATTGGTGTAACGGATGTCAAAAAGCTTTTGAAGACATTAAAAAAGAATTAGCCTCCAACAGAGTTTTAGTACATTTTGACCCGTCGCGTCGTTGCCGTTACGACCATCATGCGACGTCAGCAAAGACGGAATAGGAGTCTTGCTATCGCATGTATTATATTTCCAGACGGTTCGGATCGTCCGATTTGTTTTATTTCTAGAGTTCTAACAAAAGCAGAACGCAATTATTCAATGATACATAAAGAAGCACTTAGTATTTATTGGTCATGTCAAAAACTTTATCAATATTTAATAGGTCATAAATTTGAATTACTAAGTGATCACAAACCATTATTAGCATTATTTAGGGAGAATCGAAGTTTACTAACCATGGTTGCGGGTCGTCTACAGCGATGGTCACTATTTTTATCTGGTTTCAGTTACCATTTTAAGTAGGTATATAAAGGGGAAAGAAAATATACCGGCTAATGCTTTATCTAGGTTATCTATCGATAGTAAAGAGCAATCAAAAGCAACAGAAGATGATTACATTCATTTTGTAGAAGATATCACTCCGGTTGATTTATATAAAGTGCGTTCAGAAACCAGAACAGATCCAATTTTAGGAAAAATTTACAATTCAGGAGTTACAGAAATATTTTACGCGTAAACATGAACTGATTGTGAGTGTAGATAGAGGTGTTATTTTATGTGGGGATATCGCATAGTAATTCCTATGAAATATCGCTTGCAATTATTACAAGAATTACACAGTACGCACGAAGGTATTGTTAAACTGAAAAGTAATGCACGAGTTTATTTCTGGTGGCCTAATTTGGATAACGAAATTGAGCATTTGGTAAGTAATTGCAAAAGTTGTTCACAGTCCAAACCGAATCCGAAAAAATCAAGGGTAATGGCAGGAAACTCAGGTACATACCCTTACGAGAGGGTTCATGCAGATTTTTTAGGTCCTATAAATAGGAAAATTATTTTAATAATAGTAGATTCATATTCTAAGTGGCCGGAAGCATTTATCATGGAAAGAATGAATGCAAAAGAAACGGTAGAAAAATTTAGGGAATGTTTTGCACGATTTGGTCTTCCAAAAATCGTAGAAACCGATAACGACGACCGATAATGGTCTACGATTGTTCTACGATGAGTTTGCGTCAAATGAATTTATTAGTTTTTTAAATACATATAGTATAAACTTTTTGACATCTTCACCATATCAAAATTTTAAATCGGCTATGAGTGTTTAAAAAAACAATAAAAATAAAGATGCAAGTTTTGGTTCATTAATGAATAGATATTTATTTCATTATAGAAATTCTATACATGTAACTACTGGTGTAACATCATCTAATTTAATTTTTAAGAATAAGGTAAGAACTAGGCTACATTTGTTAAAAGATGTAAATAAATCAGGAAATATAGCAAATCGGAATGGAAGGGATGAAATATTTAAAGAAGGGGTAAAGTATTTCGTAGAAATTACAGAAACCCAAACAAAAAAGAATGGGTACCGTGTGTAATAGATAAGGTTTTAGGTGATATTTATGTAAGCTAGTAGAGGCAGATTTAATTTGGAAAAGACATTTAAATCAGATCATAGTAGATAAGAGTAGTGATAAGATAAATGAAAGGAAAGAAGTAAATTTTAAAAGAGCAATTTAGTATGAAAACATTATGTTAGATAATACCAAGCAAAATTGTATGATTGAAAAACCTAGTAATAATATAATTTGTAATAGGTCCTGTAGTAGAGGTATTGCGTTGGAGGATAAAGACATTCCTAAAAAGGTTAGAAGAAAGGGCAGAACCTCAGGAACTTTATTCAGCCAAGGATAATACTAAAGACCAGAATCCTACATTGATAGAAAATACTATAAGGTCCAAATGTGAACGAAAGGCCAAGAAAAAACATAATACTAGTAGTACGCCTCAACTTATAGAGGAGGGTATTGTAATGTATTTTGTAACAGTTGGTAATACTGGTATACCATTAACCAATAAGCTAACTAACCAATAACTTAAGAAGACCGCTTCCTAGTGTTTACAATGAACACGTTGTTAATGTTGTGTATGTGAAATAATTAAAGTTTTCCTATGTCATCACGGGTTTTATTCGGTCATCGATATTACACTTACCAAGCAATGCAAGTTAGTAGATCGCTGTAATTACACTCACCATAAAAGAAAAATTAGTTATTATACTTATATTATCCTTATGTGAAAAATACTAAGATCATAGTCTGCGACACATATTTTATGCGTACGCGATATGTATATGTTATTATTTGGCGGGGTAAAAGATTTTCACATAAAGCAGTCATGGTCTTAGGATTACGATAATATGTACAGATATAAATTACCGAGAGTAATAGGATCATCGTTGCAACAAACTTTCGGTTCATTGTGATAAAATCCACAACGATAAGAACGTAGCGCTTCTTTTTCCTTTTCAGAGAACATCTTTTTGCATTTAAGAAACTTTATCATTGTTTTACACTCAGATAATCTTACACAAACTCCAGTTCCTTTGTCTGGCGTTCGGCAACCAGTATCGTCCACTGCCCATCCTGTAAGAACAGCCATTATAATTTTAGAAGTTTGCCACCTTATTTCTAAAATGATCATGCAGGATTATCACAGGAAATCAGATCAATTATGTCCAAAAAGCGGTAACAGATAGCACACCTTTATGTACTAATACCAGACTGCACATGGTAACAGACCCACTAGTACCACAAAAACCGAATATACAATTATTATCCCTTCTTTGCGAACTTATGATTGGTTTAATAGAGAGGTTTCAAAGATTGACGATTCGGGTCTTTATTATATCAAAATTTGAAATGGAATGGGGGGTCGAGTAACACCTAACTTTAAACGGCTCATTGAATATAATATCAGGCCAAAATTTCACTAAATTTTATGAAAATAGTAATAGAAAAAAATGTTATTTCATTATACATTTTGTGTTTTTGTTAAATTCAAAAAGTCTTAGGTAGCTGTGAGTTGTTGACTAAAACCAATTACAGTAGAGCTAATAATAAACTATTCTAAAGTTCTCAACCTCAATATTTCTGCAAAAATATACTATATTTAAAACATAACTCTTGAAAAGGATGAATTTCGGTTTTATAAACATAGCGTAGCAGACGAATTTAAATAATGCAAGTATAAAACGTTTCTAACATGAACTCAAAAAGTCATTACTGTGGCGTAATGGATTTTTGAATTGATGTTAGAAACACAGCCATGGACGCTAACGTCATGGTTGAATGAAACGTCGTTCAGAGAACAAAGAAAATTGACATTTGTTATGCTAATATTGTATGAATAAAATTCTGTTTTACTGGAATTTATAACATAGTACAACCCTAATAAAAGACACGCGTTTTACAATTAATAACTACCTAAGACTTTTGAATTTATGTTGTACAGTTAACTGCGAACACAAAATGTATAATAAAATAAAATTTGTTCTATTACTGTTCGTATGAGTGAATAAAATTTTATGAAATTTTAAGCTGAGAGTGACTCAGTGAGCCGTTTAAAATGAAGTATCATTCCACCCCCTATTCCACTCAAAATTTTGATACTATACTCCCCCCTGTGCTTGATTTTTGAGATAAATAGAAATTTTACTTCAAGAGTATAATACATAATGTTTCATATTAATGACCCAAAACTAGAACCTCTATTGAACCAATCCTAAGTTAACAGGGGGAGAGGACACCTTAGAGCCGCACTGTGTGTAATGTATCTACATATGTATGTACAGTCTCTTTCTAAAGTAATGTCTCCCCCAGCCGTCGGGTTCATATCAATAATATCTTCCACTTAGCATATTGCATTCATCGGATATCTTCGGCTAAGAAAGAGGCCACATGGGATACGATACAGTTCGAACATGTATATATAACCTGTGTAATTATAATTTGAAATCTCGATATGTGTATTTACCTGCCAGCGGTAAAATATAGGACTTTATTAAACCCTACTTTTATACCTGTGATGGTCAGTTTTCCTAAATATGTAATATATAACGCATACTTTTAGTTATTGTTAGTTTTTCAGACTTTTATTAGAGACCATTTTTAATGTATATTATAACAACATACTTATTTGAATAATAAAATAATATTCATTTTATTGAGGTATATACCTTTATTGATAAATCTTACAAGAAATCCGTCCCAACAAAGATCTTTTTTTATAGAAAAACAAATAACTGATATATTGCAAATCCAATATTATCCCTTTAATAGTGTCGTTTCGAAGAGTCCGCTACATCGCTAATCTATTTCTAATTACAAAATGCAATATTTTTTAATCATGGGTTTAAATAGAGTAGATAGATGATAACGCAGTTAGACAATAAACCTTGCCTAGTTGTGTAGTTGTCATTGTAAAATATAATTTTATAACATAATAGTGCTTAATCTTTAAAATCATTGAATATAGGTACTATATACCTAAATATTAGATTTACATATTGGTTAATTTAAATTTTCAAACATTTTCTGTGTTTAATTATAAGTGGATTAAATAAATCGGATCAAATCCGTTTCTTCTCTGTTTAAGGTGGTGGAACCTAATGTGAGATTTTAATAAACAATTGAATTTACTGTTGATTATAGTAGGGAAACATAATACAATAGACAAAATAACACTTTCTTTAATAGATACATATGTTAATTACTAGAAAAATCTTGTAGACTCGGCAAATATATGAGCGCTCGCCAATCATCAAGAGGGCTGGCTGTTAATGTTTGAGAAAATTTTCGTGGGCAAAATTATTGCAAAAATATCGTGAACTCTATATAGTGCTATATTTGTATTATTAATTTTTTGGGAAAATTCTTAGATAATCTAATTTTTTTACATTGAGAGAAACGTATTGTACAGAAGGTACAACAATCTGTATGTTATATTACAGGTAAAATAAAAATTACAAAAAATACTAAGATTATAATATGTTTTGTAACAAATACAATAATTTTTTTTATTGGTCATTTGGCTTGTTTAAAACATGCAAACGCGTGAGTAAATCGATCATTAAAACACGCGCGTGTTTTAAAGTTACTAGGGGCAACGTCAACAATTGACAAATAGGTGAGGTATAAATGTCATATAATTGATCTGACAAAACAACCTTTTACAAATAAAAAGTTATTAATAAATGTGTCAAAAACTGCAATGAGATATTTTATAATAATTTTATCGAAAAAACTCTTACTTTAAAGGAATGTAAAATGTGCAATTGATATTATATGAAAGATTAAATCCTCGGTTTTTAAAATCAGATACACCAATCTGCACTTGCTATATTTCAAGCACTTCGGCTTCACTGTCGTGCTACAAAAATCGCGCGTGTTTTAGCGACCCTATTGTCCACTCATACTTTAATATACTATTCTTATTGTTGTAAAATACATTCTCGTATTGGGCATGATAATTATTATACCGCTGCAGATATATTTATCTGTTATGCGAGAACGACTAACCAAAATGACAGACGTCAAAATAAGTAGTAAGTAAGTATGTAAAACAAATAAGCTAAGCACCCTTGCTTCCGTAAATTGACGTATTTGAGCATTTTAGGTAATTAAATCTTTAGAACTTATTCACCTTCCATTTGAGATATAGAAACACCTAATACAGATAAAAAATAATCTTTTAAAAAATCAAAATATCTAAGAAAACATATACCGTTGCATTAAAAAAAAGCGACTTTCCGAATTTTGAAGTTTTTGTAAGCAACTGTTTTTAAACACCCTGTATAATATTGCAGAGAAGAACTTCAAACTCTGTATAACTACACGATATCAGCTGTGTATATGCAAAATTTCATTTGTCTCTTCTGCTCCTACGTCACGTAATATCACTATAAAGTAAGATCGGTATCTGTCACTTTTTTATTTAATTGCGAATAGCCCAAAAGGAATCGTATCATATTTAGGTATAGAATAGGATACATGAAATATATGTAAAATGTATCTTAGAAGCTGAATTTGTAATTAAATTTATAGCATGCTATTTAAAATATCGAAGTTGATGCCCACTTCCGGTTAACAGGAATTGAATTTTTTCAATATTTTTATACAAAAATATTTTCACGTAATACTTCATATTCAACCATATCCCACCACAAAACTTGGTTTCAAGATCCAGTTTCGTTTGTATAATACTTTTAATTGGCCGTTCTCACCAATAACGCCGTATATTAATTATTTGTTTTTACTTTAAAAGAGATCCTTGTTGGGACGGATTTCTTGTGAGATTTGTCCATCAATAAACGTGTATGCCTCAATAAAATGAGTATTATTTTAATATTCAAATAAGTATGTTGTTATAATATGCATTAAAGATTGTCTCTAATAAAAATCCGGAAGACTAACAATAACTGAAAGTACACGTTATATATTATATATTTAGCAAAACTGACCATCACAGGTATAAAAGTAGGGTTTAATGAAGTGGTATATTCTACCGCTAGCAGGTAAATGCACATATCGAGATTTAAACTTATAATTACACAGGTTATATACACGTTCTGTATTGTATCCCCTGCGGCTTCTTTCTTGCCGAAGATGTCCGATGAATATAATACGCTAAGCGGAAAGCATTATTGATATGAATCCATCAGCAGGGGGAGACATTACTTTAGAAAGAGACTGTACATCCTGAAAATATTTTAACATACCAACACCGTCAATAATAAACAATAACTACCATAATGACCATAATGACATGGTTTCTATTTCTGTTTAAACAAATTTTGAATAACGATATTAACTTATTTGTTTTCCGTATTGATAAATTATATCGTAATTTTTCAAAAGTCTATCGCTAATTATATTTTAACATTCGAAATAACAGGTATTAAAAGAATAAGAAGGTATATATACAAATAATTTCAATTCACTACCATAAACTATAAATTTCGAAGAAGGTTAAACTATTGTTTTATTCGACAGATTGATGTCATACATCTATGTATGTACCATCCTTTTCAAATTAAAGGCGAATTTTTCAGTAAGATGTCAGGAATATTTCTATTTAGTAAATAAAGACTTAGACTTAAAGCGAATTCAATTTCTGTTAAAAAAAAGTGCTACTTTAAACCAAAGTGTTTATTTACTAAATACACATTCTCCTCTTAGAAATTCACACTTAATTTGAAAGAGATGGTACATATATTACTGCTCTCAAAGAGATATTCTAAGTTAAGCCAACTTTTTCTTTCATATGTACTCATACTTGCATACATGAATTAAACTGGCTTCTGCGTGCAACCTGCGACTTGCAACCAAGCATGCAAATCTAGCTGAGCATCCTGCGTTAGATATATCCTGTAAACGCTATGGGAGAGGAAGTTATATATACTCCGGCTCCATATATTAAGTTGATGTTATAACTAAACATGGCATATGCTTACCACATACAATCCAGGAGATATTTCAAGCGTTACCGGGTTTGTGTACGGCCGAAGAATAACAACCTTGAATTGCAAATTAATATTAGCATATTTATAAATATGCCACGATCGGTAAGCTTAACCGTCCAATGGTGAATACAATGCGTATTTTTTATAATTTAAATTAAATGCAAAATTGCATGCGTAAGCTGCTGGCATGTGTACCGATTTGGCCAGATTTAGTTATGACGTCTCAGAAATACTTATATCTTATATAAAAAATTCATTTACTACGGAGCCTAATATGAATGTCCTTGTATATGGTCAGTATAGTGTATACGAGTATATTGCGTTGTGCGGATCATTTAGATCTCATTTAGAAATCAAAGCTGGTTTTTGTTTCTACTAATGGTCATCGATAAATTTCTACCAGAGAATAACGAAACAACAAAATAATTTAGTCTCTCTAATTTTATTAATAATTAATGTGTTAAATAAAAATTGCATATTGAAGTTGTTCTTTTTTTATCCATTTATCTCTGAAATTATTGTATCAGACATTGTTTACATCAAGAACTTTTTTTCGGTTTGTGCAATATACCTACAATTTTTTTACGGGATTCCTTTTTACAAAAATATTAAACGATAGAAGGATACAATTAATAAATAACCTCGACAACTGTACTCAATAATCAGGTTTTCAACAGAGTCAATCACATGATTGCGTTATTCATATCGCTTATTCATAAGGTACACTTTCTTAACGTTCTTTACGTAAACACTGAGGGATCCCCCAAGAAATTAAGTAGAACACGTTGTAGACAGTCAAGGTTGCGTTTGTATCTGTTTAAAATAACTCATAATTAAGTGGGCGACAACGCACGAGATATCTTATTGTTTCACAATTTTCTCAAAAGTAGAAAAAAGGTAAGTATCTTGTAATGTTAATGGAAAGATTAGACATTAGCCTTGATGTATATGTGTAAATAGGCGAAGCATACATATACTACATATACATGCATATGTATTAAAAACTTGATATTTAAACTCGAGACTGCTACTTGTATTAATATTATTGTTTAAAATGGAAGATATGGGTTATTGCACTTAACTGTATTTAATACATTCTATATTTTAACTTTGAATAACATTATAATTTGAAATTTATACGACAAAAAATATAAATGTTTATCTATTTTCTAGTGGTCACACATAAAGTACAAAATAATTAATGCCACGGCAATTAAGATTTTAAAATTCTTTAAACAATGTAAGCAAAATGTGAAGAATTCCGTTTTTGATTCTCTTTAAACGGTAGATAGAGTACGCAAGCAATACCAGGAATTACCAGGGACTTGTTACATGCATTGAGATGAATAATACTGTTCATTTCAATTCAAGTGCCTAGTATTGTTTGCGTGTTTAGTAATGTAGGGTATCAACACACATAACAATGATTTCAAATATGTATGCATTACATAAAATATACCATACAACCACTCAATAAATTATATTATAATTCACAGTGATTCAATTATCATCTAGTATTTGCAAAATGTGTACCTATCCTAGAATAATAAATAAATAATAGTTAGATTTCGTGTCGTAATAGTAACTTAAAGGAAATATGTAGGTACTGACTTCCTTTATAATTCTGTGCATATGTTACGCTTTATGTACCTATGAGTTTAATATATGCATATTACTACATGTTTTGCAATTTTTGTTTTGGAAATCAAGCTGACGAATTCTTTTATTATATTTTATTTTTCCATGTTACATTTTTTTAAATTTAATTACAGAGTCCTAATTTGTAGTTGATAGGGCCAATGGATTTGTATACTGCACTTAGATAAGCCGTAGGTATTGGTTCAATAACCCTAAAAGAATTATCGACGGGGGTGTCTGATAGCAGATGTAAATATATTAAAAGTTAGTTTCTTATAATTCTGAATACACTATACCTGTATTTCATAAACATATATAGCTGGTAATTACAAATCAAATCGGAAATTACCAAGCTCTATTTCGTAATAAAAAATTGTCTCTTTGAAAATGTATTATGTATACAAGTACACATCTAATGTCTGTACTTATCGCTATTACATATTCTTCGCTATTAACTAATATTCTGTTCGAAAGTTAAAAATCTACAAAGAGCCTTGTTACTCATGCTGTTGTATTTGTATATAAGCTTAGGTATATCCTGTGTACTTGACCGAAGATGAGTCATGGGGACTTCCAGTTTTTATAGAATTAATCATAGCAGTTGATCACCAAAGGTGTTGCTACTGTGTACTACTGTGTAAGTACTACTGTGTAAATCTATTATGTACATACCTTCTTATGCTTTCTAGTTATTGTGTGAATGTGTTATGTAAGTAAGTATCGGGTAGCCAAAGAATGGCGCTCGGCCATATCGGTTTGCAGTAGAGCTTCGGGAAAAAAATGTTTCTCGAGTTGACTAAAATGACCCCGAGAAACATCTAGAAATTATTTAAGAAAGTGTATGATGACCGCTAGATAGCGCAATTAAACACAAAAAATTTAAATACTTTTTCATACAAAATTTACCAACTTAAAGTCTATCACAAATATGAAAATCGGACTTTTCTGAAAAGATATTTTACACCTGACATTTTTCTTGTATTTCGTCAAATAAGGGGAGGGGAGGAGAAGAAACTTTTTTTGAAGAAACCCTTATAACTCCAGTTCTCTTGAACAGAATTTTGCAAACTTAGTTACGTTGGAAACAGCATTACTCCTCCAACCTGATGCTTACGAATCAGAACCAATCTAGTAAGTGACGTGCATGCTAAAGGATGCTGTTTAATTTTTTCGGAAATTTTGTTTTTTATCGAAAATATTCAATGGAAACATATATTTTTGACTGCCGATTCAAAAGTGGGCTAAATTACCAACAAACCAGTGAAAACCGGGTATCGCCATCACCTATCCAAAGATGTTTTGAGAAACGTGTGAATGATAAGAATTTCTTCCATAAATTTAAATTATTCTGCTTTCCCTGAACGGTATTTAACAAATTTGGTCTTATTAGAAAGGATTTTTCTTGGCCTGTGTTTGGTGATTCAAACTGCATAATATCATTTTGTCACCGCTAGATGGCGTGAAGAAAATTTAAATATGAAAATTTTGTGATTTTTGAAAAGAATTTTGAATTTGAACGAGTGGCCATTTTATTCCACTCGTAAATTGAAAAGAAGATCACATTGAAGTCAAGAGAACGGAAAGTAGATATTCGAAACTATCTGTATTGTGCCACTCTATTTTCTTAATTTATATTTGTAACAAATTTACAATTATACAGAGTTAATTAAAAATTTAGTGTCGATAGAACTGGGTGCATGTACAGAGAAATGTAAGAAATGTTATATCATTTAGAATTTGTTATAGTAGAATATAAAGCTGTAGCTACTATGTCGAAACACATTAGGGCAGTAATAAAGGCTAGATAAGGTAGCATTAAATATTAAAACACTTAATAAACAAAGGTTAGATACACTAGTACGTATTTTATTTTAGTTTTAAGTCACTAGTTTCATCATACTGCAGAAAATGGTACCATGTCTATAACATTTGCTCGCAACTGTAGAGAGTGTAACGATTGATATGGAAAGAGTAGTGATACAAATATATGCATTACGAAAAATTAATAATATATCGGTTGAATAACAGTCCATGTATTGGTGATTTTTTTATGAGTTTGATAAGAAATTTGATTCTTTACAAAATTCTCTCTCTATACAGTTATCTAATTAATGTATACTATCTATGACATTTTGTTACTGACAGTAATTTATTGGAAAATTATATATTTTTATTTTCGTTAGCGCTGCATGTGTAAATACGAATTTATATGTTGTTACGAAATCACATTTCTTATGATTTACTTATTGATATGTGTATGTTAGGGCTATTATAAAGATCCAGACGATTTACTGGCCTGGTATTTTAGTAATTCGGAATTTCGAAATTGGGAAATCTTAGATAGATAGTCCTGTGTTGGAACAAACACAATTCCAAGCTACTTTAGCTCTTCAATAAATCTAGCAATGATTGCAGCTATGTAATTGATTTCGATTCGAGACTTTGAGTAAGGAATTCAGTTCAGGTTTTTATATAACCGCAATAATATTGCAATAGAAAACATAAATAAAAAGATTACGTGCAGAGTACAAAGGGAAAACATTAAAAAAAATATCCGACGTATCTACACACGCGAAATATCGAAACAAATGGCACACATTCCAGTTACAATAAAAAAAAGTTAAATTGACAAGCAATACATAAATATAAGCTGGTGACTTATCATACAAATTAATCTAGATACAAAAAATCAATCAGCATATACGAGTACATTTGAAAACTTTGTAGAAGCGCATTTAAGCTTTACAATAAAATGAATTATAAAAATTAACAATAATAAACATTTAGTTTAACGGAAACAAAGTACGTAGGCATTATGAGAAATTCTCAAGGAATATTTATCTTGAAAATAAAATGTTCTTCTCAAGCAGAACGATGCAACATGTCAGATCTCAAAAAGCCCTAAAATGGATGGAATACAGTATAACACTCACAGACGGGTTTCAAGTAATCTCGATTAGCTTCCAATCAAAACTTTATGGGACTACGGAATCATCCTGCAGGAACGGTTCTTCAAACAAACTTCTATTACTTCTAATAATTTTTTTAAATAAAATTGCTGCCATTTGTTAGTAAATGCAACAAAATATTTTTAGGAACGAAATCCATATCCTGATATAAAATGTCAGTTTAAATACAAAGCGTACGTGTGGTTTGAAAATAGCGCACGACCACACACTATTTTCATCAAGTATCCAATGAAAATAGTGATTTTCAAAGTTTGCCTTTACTTATCTCGTCAACTATAAAAATTGGCTGTAGGAAACATAATGTCATATACACCGTATTTCATCTAAAAAAATTTATATATTTTTTTATTGCGGGAAGATTTGGACCAATCCAGAATTGATGCCAGTCGTGAAGATCAGGATGCCAAACCGTATCGTACGCGCGTTCAATATCGAGAAAAAGCGCAACCATCGTCTCGCGAGCCTCCAGCGAGTTTCTAATGGTCTCGTTCATCCTAAACAGCTGGAAATCGGTAGATAGACTTTCTCTGAACCCGAATTCTTCGTGTTGTATGATTTTGAGGACGAAGAGCTCTTCCTTCAGTCTGGGCATGGACCGAAGAGAAATGATCAGCCAAAACACTGGCTTTGTCGGCAGAAGAGTACACCAAGCCGTGAGGCCAATGGAGGGCGGTCGATTTGGGGGTGTTAAGTTTTAAAGCCCTGGACATTTTCCATAACGAACCATCATTGGTACCTAATGCAGAAACTTTTTCCCGCCATTTTTCCTCAAATTTAGGCCAATGGATAATCCTCCGAAGGGAGGCGGCCAAGACATCAAGTCTACCACCGAGAGTGACGATGATCGGATTGTGATCAGAAGACAAGTCGGAGATGGATTCCACTTGAACAATCAAAGGTAAGGGTCGGCCCGATGGGAGCGGGGGAGGGAGGGTGAGCCTCTACAGAGTTGGAGACGCCGAAGTCGTGTAAACGCCTTCCAAACGCGTTCGTAGACCGGCACCCCCACATGTGGTGCTTGGCATTGAGGTCACCGGCGACTAGCGCCGGCCTATCCGAAGACAGCAGAAGATCGTAGTCGTTCTGATCAAAATCACGTGAAGGGGAAGCGTAGACCGAATAGATGTCCAAAGGGCGAAAACCTCGGACATGCAATCGAGCACCGACCACCTCCAGAAAGTGTAGACCAGGGCAGGAGATGGATCAAATCGAAGGTGGTTTTTAAGAGCGATGGCGACGCCACCGCCTCGACCCGATCGTAAGATCTTATAAGGAATTGCAAGCTTATCACAGGGACGAAGCCAGGTCTCCGCGAGCAGCATGATATCAACATCGTGGTCGAGCATAAAGTTGGTAAGTTCCAAGATTTTGCCTTTAACGGCGCAGGCATTTCATGCGGCGATTGTAATCCCAAGAAACTTCAAATTTTAGCGTTCATAATGATTTGATTGGGAGTCACGTGGGAGGAAACGATTTATCGTAAGAGTTATTTTCTTGAGAGAGAGAAAGAGAGTTGAAAGTTAAAAATGGCTACTTGCGTCAAATTTATTCTTTGGAGGTCTTGGAGTTACGTAAATACCTATCGATTTTGAAAACGATCGGTCCAATAACAAAAAAGTTCAAAATGGGTGGCCACTTACATAAATTTAATTGCTAAATTTGGCTTGGAAAGCCCTAGATTTGGTATATATCGATTCTGGAAAGAATTGGTCCAGAAACAAAAAAGTGTAAAATGGTGGACACTACCAAATTCCTCTTCCCAGCTTTAGTGTAAGCTACGTATGAACTATTTGTTACAGTTTGTTGATTTATATGTGAATACTATCGGAGGAGACAATAAAAAAATTCGATTAAAATTAAAAAAAAAACACAAACGTTAACGTGCAAAACGTGTTATGATTTAAAGACCGCAGGAATTGGTCCGGTTCCAGCGGCAGTACATCGGGAGCAACCTTAACGGCGCGTGACTGTCGTACGAGTATGTATGTAGTGAAATATGTAGTTTGTAGGCAGTCATCGTAAGGTATTGTTGCATGAACATTGATCATGCATTGCAAGTACGCGTACCTATAATTCGGTTGCAACGCATTTAAAATGTCGAAAGTTCGTGAAAATGGTTCAACCTGTTTGTTTCTCTAAATAACGCCCATTTTTATTTCGGTAAAGCCGATGTAGTTACGCCCCTGCTACTGGATCACGCTTGTGGTCTTTACTTATGATTTATAAATTATGCATACAGGTTACGTCGCAGAAAAATAAAAAATATTTCTATTATTTTGTAGTGCAATATAGAAATATTTTATATATCTTGAGCGTAAATTTATTCATTCGTGAATGATTCTAATTTATAAAGACAGGAATATTCACGAAAAATTGGACAGTGCATATTTTTCGTAATTTTACTGGAATGATTCAATGTTTTAAATGGATGCCGAACGATGTCTTCTGTTTATGAAAGAGTAACATTTATTACATACATATGTTTGTACGCATGTAGTTTAGACAGCAGTAATTTTCAATAAATGATAGAATGTGGGTTTTAATTTATCTATCTATCTTTCTGCTTCTTATTTCGTATAAAAAAATGTCATTAAAGTAGATTACCTATAAGTTTTGCATCGCAATCCACAATGCTGTATTGAGTTTAGCTGCTGACGATATGATTATGTCATAATAAGATAAACGTACATCTTGAGCCGCAAAAACAGTACAAATCATACTTATTGCTGCTATTAAAGTCCCTAGACGAGAGACATCTTCCGCATAGTGTCTGAACTACGCATATTCGGAGATACGAAGCTAAAACGACAACAGCGCTATGTAGTTGCAATAGTCGCTAAATTGTCTTGAATTGTTTTTAACTATGTATATGCATTTAATATTGTTATCACAAACTTCAAAAGTTGAGATACTGATTTCATTGCTGGAATTGATAGCATAGCCATTTATGTCGGCTTAATTTTAAATATATTCATAATATAGGTATACATAAAAATTATAATTTTCTCCATGTCTGCAATGTCTCTTTTTACTTTAACATTCATGTTCACGCTGTTAATACGCATATTTGGTATTGCTATTTAGCTTACGGCCTACTCTGTTCTTTCGTCATTCTATTGCATTCGCGTTTAGTTAAAATTTTTTAGTACTTTTTGTAAAAACAATAAAACATTGGAGCTTTGTTAAATACAATATTTTACACGGGAAATGAAGTCACCCAAATATACTGCAGCCGCCTCATAAGGAAAACCCGACTTTGGTTAGTTATTTACCGAATACTGTGTATAGTTCTATATAATTTTAGTTTGCAGTTTAAATACAATAAGTATTTACTATATACTTGCTATATAGAATATAATTTGATTATACGTATGTATGTAAGTACATACATACGTTTTAATTATAGATATTTCCACAATAATATACAATTGTTTTCTTTAGTAATATTAAACCTAGAAGGTAGGTAAAAAATTATGTCTATTAGAAGAGATGTGTATCTAAAGCCGTTTATGCCATTTTTCTATGTAAAGAAAGTTTCCTCGTTATATAATTGCTTAGTTACTGTTTATTTACGATTTCTAAACGTAAACCATTTGGCAATGATAAACTTTCACATATGTCCAAATATATTTTACGCAGCCTATGATTCACTCAAGGTTACTAGTGAAATAAAGTTAATCCCAGATCAGTCAATATGTATATAATGTTAATTATTATGCGCCAACTTCCGTACATCAATTTTCATTAGGTAACGTATTTTCAATAAATGAATTACGCACATTAAGTTTTATTTGTTTTCCCCTGTATTTGCGTTAATGCTCGTATATGCGACCAGTATACGTTAATATTAATTGTATTTAATGCAGTAACAAACAAGTTACATATAGACTTGTGCTTTAGTCATGGCAGTTTGAGGTCATGTTTGTTTTAATTATTTTATAAACAGTTTTATACTAACATTAAAACCCATTTTTTTTAATGAAACAATGCCTCATTACCATGACAATGCGATAATTTTGTAATAAAATCACATAATTTAAACATAATTTTAGTTATGCAGGTTTTTTTGTGTGTCTTGAGCATTTTTGAAATTCTCCTTTCTTAATCGAATCGAGTGACAGCAATTTTTAATTACACGTTATATTTGGTATTGCACTATTGTATGAATATATTTTACAATGTCATTTGTAAGTGGTCATATTTAGAAGTTTTCTAATAACGAGTAATACGTTAATAACCGTGACATTTCGTAGTCGGTTCGTATTCAGAGCCAATTTCCAACTATTCTATCGATGATCATTAAATACAAATTTATTTAATATTATTACCTACTTGGAATGATGTCAAGTCCAATTCTTTATTTTTTTTTTATAATAAGTACTTCTTATGTGAAGTACACCTTGAATAGGTGTATAACGTCATAGGTACACATATGTAAATGCAAGTTTGGGTTTTCTAATGTAGTATTTCATCAATATTTATTGACCAAATAGTATTTTTATTCGTTCGAATTGATACACTAGTTATATTGAAATAACTATTCATAGTTACTTAATTTTATCTGTAAACCAAAAACTATATTAACTATATAACAATAGAAACATATTTTTAGTCAAGCTATTTCTAACACAAATATTATCACTTCGTATTCTACTTCATGGCAAATTATTTATCTAATGTATACGGATGTTGAAAATAAAATTAAATATTGAAATAAATTAATCAATACTAGTACAAGTATACTATTATTTCGCTTACATGCAAATATAATTTCGGTAGGATTTCGTTTCTGATTTATTAAAAGCTTTCCGTGATGTAAATGGGTAAATTTATTTTTAAATTGTTATCGCTAGGCGTATATAGAATCTGTAGTGGAGTTTAAGAATTAAAAAATACAGTACAACATTTACAGTTTATAGAAAGTTGAATTACAATGTGGATTTCTGCTAGGTTCAATCTTAAATCCATTGATGCTGGGCAAGATCACATAATGTGATATGCAGATTGATCAGCTGCATTATGACAATACATGTTGTTCAGTGTGCGACTACTTAATGACAAAAGCCTTGAAGAATATGTCAAACTGGCCATCAATAATGTTTTGATATTTAATCAAGTTAAGATTATCTAAATTTTCATTGGAGATGGTGAGAGGGGTAGTAGCTTATTTAATGGTATACCGAAACCAAAAAGGTTTTAATTATCCGATTGACAAAGGAGCCAAAATTGAAATGCTTGTACTTGTATAATGTCCTCACATGGGAAATATTGTCAGATCTTTGTGGTGCGGTTTTAATATTTGTATTCTGAAAATAGCAATCAGTCTCAATACCCAACTACTTCACAATTAAATTTAACAGACTGGAAGAACATCAACAAGCACATCACAAGCACCTAATTCACGAATCGAAAGAAATACAAAGACCTACACATAAGGTAGTCCTAACCTGAACTTAAACCGCTTTTGTTTTCATCAGAAAGGAAACGACAAGAAGGGGCTCGCCACAAACCGTTCCAAACCGTAAAGTTCAACTATTAAGTTAGAAACACACCTTCTCTAGGGTCACATCGTACTAGGTTATCCTACGCCCCATATTAACGACTATAGCTCGAAAACTATTATAGTTAGATTAGAACTGCCCGAAACATTTTATAGAAAATTCCATGCTCTATAAAAAGGCCTGTTTTGTTTTACGGCCTTGCCCGCTTAAAGCTGATTTCGCGAAAAACCTTTTTATAGAGCATTGAATATTCTACAAAAAATTCCAGGACAATACTATTTTAACTATTACAGTTTTCGAATAATAGTCGTTAATATGGGGCGCGGGATAACGTAGTAAGGCTAAGACTGGTGATAAATTAGTATAAGACAATTTGTTAAAAAAAATTATTGAGAATAATTAAGAAACAAGGAATCATTAACATAGTCCTGAGCTTCAAGTGTGTACTGTAAACGAGATTTAAACAATTTAAGTAACGTATTTAACAAAAGCATTTTATTTTATCATCGATACGTTTCTTGCAATAATCTTTTAAATCAAATTTTAGTATTACGCTAATGATTTCTTGTTTATTATCATTCTTGACAAAAATTATTGCAAGCAAAATTTCCCTTATTTCAAAATTCTGACCAGGAAGTGATAATAAGGCCTTGATCATGAAAACAAGCGGCTCTCAGATGTATACACACCTTTATTTATCGCTGCTGTGTGATATTTATATATACATATCTTATCTTTATCAACAAAAGTTTTCCTGGCAAATAAATGCCACATTGGTAATATATGTATATACAATCTGATAGTGTAAAGGCTATTTTGTAGTAAGTACTCAGAATTATCTTACGTATTTTTTCTGTTTTTATTTATTGTTTATCTGCGAATAAGGTCATTCAAAGAGTTTATCGTCCTTTCAACTGTGGCCAAGAGGCTATTGCAAAGATAACGCGGCGCAAAAAAATTTAAAAAATATAAGAAGAATTGTTCAGTTACTAACCACAAAAATTTGGAAAGCTTTCTTTTGATAACGAACATTTCCTTAGACTACTGTGATTAAAATATATAAGAAAAGTTATCATAGGTAATTATTTGCCTATTATTAAGTAGTGTCATAATCTGGGCAAACGGAATATGTAGCTGCCAAAAACTCTCACATAGATAGATTTTAAAGAATCACTTAAAATTCACTTTCGCCCATCTGAATTCAGACTTTGCCGAATAGAATGCAGAATCCAATTATTTGGAACTAACGCACCGCCGCACGCCAGAAAAAAAGCAAATGAAATAGACATATCGGTGCATGCTCAAAACTAGTGCTGGGCATCCTATTCGAATTATTCGATTAATCGAATACGCATCTATTCAAATATCGAATAAAACTGTACAGAAGTATTCGAATAATCAAATAATCAATTATTTGAATAATCAAATAATCAATTATTTGAATAATCAAATAATCAATTATTCGAATAATCGAATAATCAATTATTTGAATAATCAAATAACCAATTATTCGAATAATCAAATAATCAATTATTCGAATAATCGAATAATCAATTATTTGAATAATCAAATAACCAATTATTCGAATAATCAAATAATCAATTATTTGAATAATCAAATAATCAATTATTCGAATAATCGAATAATCAATTATTTGAATAATCAAATAACCAATTATTCGAATAATCAAATAATCAATTATTCGAATAATCAAATAACCAATTATTTGAATAATCAAATAATCAATTATTCGAATAATCAATTATTTGAATAATCAAATAACCAATTATTCGAATAATCAAATAATCAATTATTCGAATAATCAAATAACCAATTATTCAAATAATCAATAATTCGAATAATCAAATATTTGATTAATCAAACTTTCAAACAATAGACTGGTCAACTAATAAAATATTTGAATTTACAGTAATCATATATATACATAGTTGAATATTTAACCAACAAATATTTAAATATATATAAATAGATACAATACATACTTATGTACAAGTATGCAATCTTTATAGTAATGTGTGAGTTTTAATAAGAACCTGTTAATTTGCTTGAAAGTCAAATGGCGATGTGTTCGTATCTTATCTTTTCAGACATAATGTCAGTTATATTAAAAAAATATTTCAACTTCATCTCATTTCAAATTCACCCAGATATAAACAAGTCAGCCTCTGTAATTATAATCAATTTCTTGAACAGCCGACTATTTGAATTGAATTTAAAATTTTTATTAAATTGTATACGAATGAATAATTGAAATGTGAATGATGGATTGCATTGAATGTGAAAGAATAAAATTGAATTGATTACGAATAATCGATCGAATTGAATTGAATACGAATAATCGATCGAATTGAATTGAATATGAATAATCGATTACATTGAATTGAATAGGAATGAATAATTTGAATTGAATACGAATAATCGATCGAATTGAATAGAATATGAATAATCGATCGAATTGAATTGAATATTAATAATCGATTAAATAGAATTAAATATAAATATTCGACTAATTCGAATATTCGAATAGAAGACGAAATGATTATTCGAATACAAAAATCGTCAAAATGCCCACCGCTACTCAAAACAGATAGAAACTTGATTAGTGTCTCCACATTGCCTGGGAGACACTAATCAAGTTTAGAAGCATCCGCCTTTTGAATGAGTTGGACATATGTACGTAAAATCGATCACCGCTACGGCGTATCAAACATATACCTAGAATTGTTTAAAATTATTTATATTATTATATCTTATAACTACTCAAAATTCTAAAACATCAATCCGAGGTTTTCTGTATTTAAACGATCTCAATCATTACGTGAAAAACTGAACTAGAATGTTATGCTATAGACGAAAAGCAGAAATGGATTAATTTTTTTGATAAATTATTGTAAAGTTGTCCTCGAAAATTCGTGATGATATTTTGAAAGTAAATTAGCTATGGTTGGTATAATCATTTTTCAAGTATTACAGACTGCAGTTTTCATTTAGTTAAATCAGTGATAGATGCCACTTTTCTATTAACAGTGTTGTATGTCAAAGTAATATAGACATAATATCGAACAATGCTTACTTTTCTTTCTTTAGATTCGCAGAGCGTTCTTTTATTATTAAACATAGGTATATAATCTCCTGCTAGTACTACTACTTCAGAAGGTATGTTTTATTCGAATTGACATAATTATTTCATCCTTGAAGAAAATCGCGCTACCGTGAATGCAAAAAAACCAGGTTTGGTTGCTGATTTATTGTATCGCATGCAATTTAAACTTACCAAACAATACAAAATAGTACCTTTCTCACTACAACAGTTTATGAATAAATAGAAAAAGTAATGTGAAACACGTATAATTCCCAAATTCTTTTTTATTTTAATTAACGCACAGTTAATACTGCATATTATGTAGTCTAAGAAGCAGCAAACTATACCTAAACTACAATACAGGGTATAAAAAAATTAGACCGACAAACTTTGAAGGAAAATAGATGACGTTAAAACAAACTGTTTTTATTCATGATATTTTTCTCTATGACGTTTTGTTTTAATACTAGGCGATAAAATAAGGGATGTAAACTTACCCCAACAACTTTTGAATAGCAAGAGAGGAAAATAAATAGAGTAATATTATTGTGTGATATTTCTCTCTGCGACGAATCGTTTCTTTCATCGTATTAAACTTTTTGAAGACTATCCACGACGTTTAGACGTTTCTCGACGGTATCATCATTCTGAAACACATCCTGAAGTTTGTTTATTAATATTGTTCACTGACGAAGCATGTTTCACAAGAGAATATATTTATAACTCTCACAACTCTCATATTTGGAGCGAGTTCAATGTCCATGCTATTCGATCGTATCAGAAAAAAATCACTCTTAATGTATAAGCAGGTATCATAAATAATTGTCTCATAAGGCCATACCTTTTACCTTTACGATTGAAAGCAATGTTTGTTGTATTTTCCTTGAAGGAGATATACCAGAACTTCGGGAAAATGTGTCACTGATCACAAGAAGACAAATGTGATTGCAACACAATAGGGCACCTCCTCATTGCACAGCCACCGTGCGTCATTACTCGAACACAACGTTTAATGAATGCTGGATAAGCATAGGTGGTCCTATCGCATGGCCTCTTCGCTCGCCAGATTTATCGTTGTTAGATTTTTTCTTGTGGAGGCATATGAAATTTTTTATTTATGAGACTCCCATTTACGCGGAAGAAGAATTAGTAGCTCGAATAACTGCTGCGGCTGAACACACTCAAAATATTCCTGAGATATTCGAACGAGTGAGACAATCAATGCTTCAGCGATATCGTCTTTGTGTCGAAGATAATGGAGGACGATTTGAACATTTATTGTAAACAATAGTGCATTATTGTCATGTAACTATTCCGTATATTGTGTTTAGGATTATACTAATAATTTCATTTTTCCACTTACATTGTGTGTTTTTCGTTTTGAAGTCACCAATCTCCTCTTTTACCACGTAGTATTAAAACAAAACGTCGTGGAGAAAAATAATGTTAATAAAAACTGTTTTGTTTTAATCATAATAATAATAATAATAACAGGAGTTTATTGCCTATACATACAGAATTACAAAAAAACAACAAGCAATCTATATTTCTAATATATCTAATCTACAGTACTTATCTTGCACCAATCGTCGGGGCTCGGCTTAATCACGTACAGAATTAGCTTGATAACTTAAAAACTATAACAATTAGAATAGTGCTCTCGCAGACTTTTTTGGAGAAGATTTCATGCTTTACAAAAAAAGGTCCTAAAAGTTTTTTGATATCTTCTGTCGTTAAGCCTACGTTTGCAAAGAAAGGAACAATTAGGGTAATTTTTGCGATATTTCGCCTTTTTTTGCGACTCCAGCATTAACCGTATAAGATATCAAGAAAACTTGTAAGACTTTTTTTGTAGAGCATGAAATCTTCTACAAAATGCCAAGGAGACCACTATTCTAGTTGTTATGCTTTTCAAGTTCTCGAGCTAATTTTGTTGGTGATTAAGCCAAGCACTGACCCTAGGTGCATGATATGTACAGTATATTACAAATAGTAGCAGTACAATTTAACTAAAATTATGCAAATTGTATAGTCAAAAAGACTAACGGCCGGTTTCATAATCAAATTGAAGGATACTTTAATTTTAAAGTAACCTTTAACTTTTAAAATGCGTTTCATAATGTCACTTTAAAGTAAAAGTGTCCTTTATCTCGAGTTAAAGTTAAAGTTCCGATTTTTTCACTTTAGCGCTGTCAAATGTCATAATATGTCAAATGTTATGTCAAATATCTACGTTATACGTCAATTCATATATTCTTTACAAAAAATTAATATTCCGTGTTTGCTGGGCTCTTTCTTGCATGATAAAGTTGAAGACGTTTTAAAACACGAAAACTATACAAAATATGGCAAGATTATTTCGTTGAATATAAGATTGAATTCTTTTGGTTAATAGATCAAACCGCGACGTCATTGTTAGAACAAATAATACATTGCAATTCCAACAAAGTCAGCAAAATTATACCTACTATACTGACTCTGTGACTTTTTGCAACAGACTATGATTGTTTCTGTATAGGATTCCATAGGAGTATTAAAAGTCTCGGCAAAAAAGTTAAAGGAGGACGCAGATTAAATCGCCTTGGACCGATCAACTCAGAAAGGAACGATCAGCACGTTTTGTTCCAAATGAAATTCAATGAATAACCGCGCACAGCTTCGGTTTGATATGTTCAGATCGGCCCCGAATCATACGCGGTTATTCATGGAATTTCAAGTATAGCAAAATATGCGGATCGTTCTGAGTCGATTGGTTACAGCAGATTTAAAGTTCGCTTTCTTTAATAAATCGAGTTTCAAGAGCAATGAAATGCTGCCAAAATTGACGAGCAGCAGAGTAATTTTTTATTACATTACATACCCTTTTAACATTTAATACGTTATTTGATATTTTGCATTTTAATATACCTATTTATCTTACTTTCGAATTTTTGCTAATTTTGCGCCTTTGTTCTGTTCATTTTACTGCACTTTTTTACAAATCAATCTTGCTACAAATCGCATGTGACAGTAGATCTGACAGATATATAACAACATTACGTCTCAAATTCTACGTATACAACACAAAATACGAAAAACAACTAAAATTCAGCGTTACCAACCTCAGTACGGTATGTTAAAGTCGGCTTTAACTAAAGTTTGTATGCAGCGCCATTATGAAAAGGAAATAACTTTAAGCTGACTTTAGGTCACTTTAACTTAAAGGACACTTTAGTTAAAGGAGCTTTTACGGTTGATTATGAAACCGGCCGTAAATGGCCCCTGAGCATACAATGCTCATTAAGCGCTCTTCCTTTAGTCTCCAACTAATATAATAAAACAAAAATACAAAAAACCGTAGAAAAGAAACAAAAAGACGTCATCTATTTTCCTTCGAAGTTTGTCGGTCTGATTTTTTTACACCTTGTATGTGTTCGTAGTACATACGTTGAAACAAGCTATTTTCCGTAGATCTTTAATTTTTCTTAAAAAATATTGAAGTAATAAAATCGAGTTATTATCAATTTAAAAAAAATGCGTTATAGCATTTTCTAATAAACGATCTGCAGTTATAGTAACATAGCCTGATATAAACTTTTATATTTGGTCAATAACACTCGCAAATGATCAATAAATATAGAATAAGTGATTATATAGTATAGTAGTAGATATTCAGAAATGTGAAGGGACTGAGCATATTAACATTTGAAGAAAGAGCACTAGTTGTTCAAAGTTAGTGACTCCTCCAAAATATTTACGTGCAAGGTTTTGTATCTAGTAAGTGTTGTGACTATATGACTATTATAGGCTTTCAACTGTATAACAAGAAGAAGACCATTTATAAATTAAACATCATAGTTTTTACAAACCAAATTGTTACGGGATTTTCCATTGACAATTGTTGATAAATCACAACAATCACAACTAATTATTTTTAAGCAAGTACGATACTTCATTAACAATTATAATTAATCGAGCTAATCTATATACATATACCAACATGTAATAACTCTAAAACTACTTTCTATTATTAATTACAAGTTGGAATATTTCTAATAATGTGAGTGTTCGACAATATTTAGTTTAAATTGATTGCTACTGTCAAGCCTTAAACATTATCTTATGTAAATCTCTACGATGAAAGAAAATATGTTCATATTATTATTTTCGCAATTATAAATTGTTTCCTATTTATCAAAAGTTGGAAGGTTCCATTTTACGTACTTAAATGAGAAAAGAAGCATACTGTAATATTAAAATATATCATTACAAAAGTGCCAGTGAATAGTCTGGAATTTCCAAATAGCACGCTTAAGATTGAATTGTGTAAATACAGCAATTATGTATTCTACTCGTAAAGTGTAAATATAGAGAAGCAAAACCTTTAACTTGAAACTTCTCAGGCTTACCAACTTTTTTATATTTATCTACAAAGTTTGGTTTCCGTTGCTACAAAATCGCAAAATGTTTAATATAGTCTAAAATAAAAAGATATTAACATGCATTTCTAATTTAATTTTACTGTATGTACTATTGAATTAGAAATAATGTACTTTTTTCATAATCAAAACACTTTGTACGCTACATTTATAATTTAAATGCATGTTTATGGGTGATATTTACAAAGTACATAAATGCTATTACAAAAGAATTAGAAATGTAAAATGTGATAACTACAGGTTTTACCCTCGGAATAAGATCCGCAGAGTATCACAAGGATTTTTGAAATAACGTGCGTTCGTAAATAATCTTGAACGTTAATAAATATCTATGCGAATCGCAAATTAATGTACTTCGAGTAATCTGCAATATTATACCAAAGTAATTAATCAAAAATTTTAACCATATATGCATGTTTATAATTTCATTATTTGTATATGGCACACATATATTTATGTAATCATATCATTAATCGCACTATACTTATGTATTTGCATTTCATACATTTATAATGAATGTATACACTTATTATACATTTTGTCGCACTACAACATGTGTTAAAGTTATTTGTCTTTAAATGAGAGATAAAGAAGAAACGTTAAACAGAAGATTTCTTAAGTAAGTGTTGCGTAATCTAAAGATAGGTATCTATACAGATGCCCGATATATACATAATTTTACTACTTTATTATTTATTATTACACTAAAAGGAGTAGCCAGATAGCTCTAATCGAAGCTATACTCTGCAAAAAATAAATGTATTCGAGTGTTGAGAATTTATTTTTTACAATTTAACATAATAATCAAGGATACGTAGAATATTATATTTAAAAGCAAGTACTTATATGTAGTGTTACGAATATTCGTAACCTGTTGTAAACTAGAAAATACATATTTTAATTGTACAACACTACCAATACCTTTCATCTGAATACCATATCTTTTGAAATAAAGCAGCAATTAAAGACCCGCGCTGTTGACAATAGACATGAAACATAAGGTATATACAACATATAGGATGCGTTTATGTATATATGTGAGCAAATATGTGCTTATTTAAATAAGGATCTGCATACAGTTATTGGTAGAAATATCTAGGTATATATTTTAAGAACAATTCTATTAAATGAAACCGTAACCCCTAAAGCAATGATAGTATTAGTAGGTATCATTATTAAAATAAATTCAAATGTTGTTATATAAACCAAATCGCACATAAAATCATACTTGTCAGAAACAAATAAATATATTATTGAATCAATGAATAAAGTAAAATAAATGTGTGCAAATTCATGCAAAGCAAAAGACTGCTCAAACACTACACAAAAACTTTCCCAATATATTTAAAAACTGTCAAGAAACACTCACTTTTTTGAGGTATTCCATAGACGGAAACAGAGCACTGTAGCACGTGCACAAATATCAACAAAGATATATGAGCGAACTCCATGGCAATTGCTATAAGATTGCTTGTTACAAACCCGTAAGCCTCCGTTTTAAATTAACATAGTGTTACGGACAGAAGGACGCGCGGTTAATATCGTAAACTCGATTCAGCCGAAGCCGGAATTCACGTTAAATTTGATTCTTTCGGTTAATAGAAATTAGTATATCGGTTATTTTCGAGTTAGAACGCAAATCGTATCAAATGTCCCGGTAGCTCACCATATTTATCAGAATTGAAAAAATAACCGCGTGGTACTGTGTGTATCATATCGGATGTATACTTACGTGCAATGTAATCAAAACATCCTAAAAGTAAAGATTCAAGAGCAGGCAGAATGTCGTAAATAAAAATAAAAATTCCTGAACAAAATCAGAAATACATTTTTCATCGAACATGATATAGTCTTTGTTCTCGTATCAGATTTTTTTGCGGTTAGGTAATTACTTATTGTTTAATTAAATTCGTGCTTTCGAACACATTTCTCAGTTAAATAAGTTAATAAATGATGAAAGCCGTCTAATAATATTATAATAATATTGTCTGGTTTCCAAGGTGTCAACAAAAACACAAGAATTATTTGTGCCAAATATATTAATAATATCAATAACCTAATGTATATTAAATTACAATGTGAAAAAATTTAGCTGTATCTTAACTACGGGATTTCTACAAGAGTATTTATATCAAAACGAGAAATGGTCACGAAAATATCTTTTCGAATAAATATTTACATATTTGGAGAAAAGCATATACGTAATTCATTAACAGTTCGTTTTAGTTCTTAGATATCATTAAATTCTCTAGAATCTCTGAAAGTATACTTTCATAAACATTTGTCACATATCGTTAAGGTCAGATGATCTTACAAATGGCAAAATTTAAGTATGCTATTAGATTTAAAATCAAAATTCAATGGAGCATATGATATGAACAGGAGCGTTGTCTTGCTGATATACAGAGTGATTATAAATGCAGAAGCAGTGAATTTGCAGGAATGCGCAAAGCAATAGAAAATATGTTATATATGGAAGAGTTGAATTACATATTCCAAGAATTGTAAAGTCTTCTATGTGGCCAAAAATAATACTAAGTATAGTTAAGATATGAGCTCCGCTATTTAGAGTTACCTCTAGCTACTGCGCACTATAACTAATGTGAAGCTAATCGAAATTCGAACAAAAAGTAATTGTAGTACATTTGTGAGTTATACTTCCTACAAAATTAAGTCTGCTGTATATTCAAATGACGAGCTTGTAAACATGTCAGAAATATTGTTTGCCTTACAGAAACTCAACATGGGCAACTGCAATGTATAGAATTCGCTACCCGAATAGTTGACAGCCAAAACCTCGCCCATTTGTTTAATTAGAGCAAAAACTACAAACTTTTGGCAACTTTTCTATTGTTCCTAGATATAAGTAAAATCCAAAAAGATAATGCTAAAATTTTGAAAAACAAAAAATCACGTCAAAATCACTGCATTAAACATTTGCTATATTGTAGCTGGTTAATAAGCAAAGATGCAGAAAATATTCATAACATACTTTGGACAGATGAATGCATTTTTACACTATCTGGAATTAGTAATCGATACAATTATCACGCCAACAGATTTTTGCAAAATTTTGCTTTGGAATATTTGTACGAATTACCATTGAGTATTAGACCAACTGGTCCGAGGTACCAAGAATATGGGATGCAAGCTCATAATGCTCATAGTGCTAATAAGAAACTTTCTTCAGTGTTTGATTCATTGCTGATCAAGCCCTTGTTTATGTGCGAATTTATAAAAAATAAGATATATCGAACAATACCACGAAATTTAGAGGATTAACAAAATAAGATTTTAAATGCTGTTAATCAAATAACTCCAAATATGTTGGAAAATGCGAAAGCAAATATATATAATTCAGAGATGTCATTTGTACAGATGGGAAAGTAACTGATGTGTTTGAACATACTTTCAATTGAAGCCATTCAAATTAAATTGTTAATTTTTTCGTTATAATAATTTATTGTTTTATAAATAATTTATTTTATTCTTGTCAGATAAAATGTTGATTACTCTACGATTATTGTCATATATCTCATCAACTATTAAGTTTCCACTGATGCATGTGTAATACTTTACTCATGGCATCCTCGGATTACCTTCAAATTGGTTATTTAGACGATTTTAACATATCATGAATTGTCAAGTGCGCAGTGACCACAGGAAAGTCGAAACAGCGACGCTGACCTTCAACTGTACATGGTATTATTTTGTATGCACGGAGCACTTTACATGCAAATATCTGTTAAATGTTTAACTATAAAGCTATAAATGTTAAATATTAATATATAAATATTAATTTATTAAAAAAAAATATAGGATATTCCATAAGAAAAGCCAAAGATGATTCAATTTCCATTTAAACCAGAAGTAGATTTTACGAGTTTGTACTCTTAGAATACTTGGAATATGTAGCTATTCCATATATAAAATATTTCCTATTGCTTTCAACATTTCTACAAATTCACTGGTCCTGAACTTATAACCATCCCCTTTATTCGAGGTTTCTAAATCATTCAATAAAAGTAATAAATAAAGTTCAAAATTTGTATAGATTAGATTAGGATTGGGGTGGCCATGCGAACTTCTTTCACCGCGACTTTGCAGGTCTATTGTGACCCCTTTTTATTCTAGAGGACGCTCTCTAATTTTGCCTTCTTAATTAGGCCTATAATTTTTGAGAGCGACTCTTTTACGTAGCCGTTAGTTGTGGGGTTCTCTACGCCCATTGCTAGAAACCTTATCCTCGCTAGGCCATCGCAGTGGCACAAAACATGAACTGGGGTTTCTTCTTTCTCTTGACAGAATCTGCAGAGAACATCTGCCAGGCCGATGCTAAACATACGCCTATTCAGTCTGCAATGACCGGTCAACAGACCTATTATCACTCTGACAGTCTTCCTGTCTTTATTCAGTAGGTCTTCAGTAAACTCAGGCCTGTGTTCCCTTAGGAACTCCTTTGCCTGTCTTTGTCCGCGCGATCTTTTTCACCTATCCTGGGACCTGTTATGTGTCCATTCGTATATGGCATTCTTAATTTGCGATTTGGTGATACCGAAGGAACGGCCAACTCATATGAAAGGCCTTAACAAACCTCGTCTGGCCAACTCATCCGCTGCCTCGTTTCCCTTCACGCCCGTGTGGCTGGGAGCCCAGCCCAAAGTTAATTTCCTTTGGGTGCCCACCTCATTTAGAGCTCTTACGCAATCTCAAACCAGCTTTGAGTCAGCACTTGCGCTTTAAGTGCTGCCTGACTGTCAGAATAAATAGCGACACTTTTACCTGGTTCGGTCCATCTATCTGCTTCTCTGACATAACGGCTCAGTGAAAAGGCCCTACTGGGCTTCTTTCCATAAATGCCAGCCCATACGCCGTAATCAGTTTTAGAGCCGTCTGTGTACAGGTTTAGAATTACTTCCACTGGGGTGGTGGGGGTCGATCTCATTGCCCCCGTGGTGCACAGAGAAGCCAGTCTTTGTACGCCGCCCACCGTTTTGGCCGCCCCCGCCTGTCGCATCCTTGACCACCATATGACTGCTCTGTATGCTATCATATATCCAATTACCCTAATATATACCCACAGCGTCATTTTGGGGCTACGGCCCCAATTCTTTCCACATAAACTCCTGCACCTGCCCAGGGCAATAGTGGCTTGGTTGTTTTTTGGACGTATGCATTCCACATAAGCCTTTGATCAAACCATACCCCAAGGTTATTCGTCTCTTTGACCTGTGGTATTCTTTCTCCGCCTATCACTAGTGGTTGCAGACCCTCTAACGATCTTTTTCTTGTGAGCGTGACACATTGTTTTTTCTGAGAGAGACGGGGATATAACGTAAACTGTATTGTAGTTGAAAGTTGTACTAAATAATTATATGTGATAATCAAATATTGAAATATACGTTTTAGCAAAATGTTTATATTATTTTATTATCATTCTTATATGTTATAAATTACATCTTACAAAAACATATCTTAACCTTGATCCTTCAGATTTATTATTTTTATTTTTTGGTACTAATAAATATCAAACAAAAGTTGTTTTACGTTGTGTAAGTATAATGCATAATAAATATCCACTGTTACTCTCTGTATAAGATAATCAAAATAAGATCAAATAAATAGATTATACTCGTAAATAACTAAATAGGTTTTGATCTCACCGAATTTTATCCTAAAATGTTTCACAGACGAAAAAACAAAATAATAAATATAGCACTGATTTATAAACTTTAATCATAATGAAATGCAAAGCTATTATTCTTAATGTGCTGAATTTGTAATTTGTAATTGTAATTTTATAGCATGCTATTTAAAAAATCAAAGTTGATGCCCACTTCCGGTTAGCCGGAAGTGATATTTATTCAAAAATATTTTCACGTGATAGTTCATATTCAACCCTATCCAACTGTAAAATTTTGTTTTAAAATTCCGTTCTGTTTGTATAATACTTTTAATAGGGCATTCTCACCAATCACCCTGTATATTATATTATACCTATATTTATTGATATGACAAGTTTATCCCGTTTTGTGAGTCTCACTAAGAGCTGTGAAAATATTTGAGCTAAATCGCGTTTTATGAAAAACTTAGCTACTCAAAATTTCAAATTTGTTCTACAAGCGATACATGAGATAGTCTCCGCGTTCAGTTCATCGTGAGATACACTATTTTAATCATTAATAGAACAAAAATATTTATCGATGCAGCAATTTATTTTTCGAATTTATATACTAATACACTGAAGTGACTATTTATCGATTCAAAAACACATTCAATAACAAAATAAAAAGTTCTTTAATACACAATACTAGTTTATTGAATTTATATATCGGGTGGCCAAATAATAATGGCGCTCTGTCATTTCTCAGGAGCGATTTATAGTACAGCTTTGGGAAAAAAAATATCACTCACTGTGGCCACAAAAAAATGTTAAATGGAAATTATAACCGCAGTAACTGATCACCAAAACTCTTAATTAAGTATCTTTTAATTCCTGATTTATTTCCACTTAGAGGTCAATAAAACAATAAATAATGTAATTTGACACATATTAAATGTCAATTTCTTCCACTGAAGAAGTTATTTAACGAAAACATATTATTATATGTTATGGAATAAATTGGTATTTAATTATTTATTGTTTTATTGACCTCTAAGTGGAAATAAATCAGGAATTAAAAGATAAGTACATAAAGGTCAAAAAATACATATATTAATTAATTAAGTATCAAAATTTACCAACTTTTTATCACAAATATGAAAATCATCTAAAATTAATTAATTATCTGAAAATTCCGCATATTTTACATCGAATAATTTTTTTGTATTTTGTGAAATAAGCGAAGAAGAGGAGAGGAAACTTTGTTTTAAGGAACGCTCATAACTCAGGTTCTATTGAACCGACTTTTACAAACTTAGTATCATTGAAGATCTGCTCCACCAATCTAATACTTACAAATTCGAACCAATCTAGTAAGTGACGTGCATGATAGATAGCGCTCTTTAATTATTTCCGGAAACTAAACTACCAATAAATCAACGAAAACCAGGTTGTCGGTATCTTTTACCTATCTGAAAATGTCTTAAGAGACGTTTACCATTTACACATTTCCTAAGACATTGCCTCCAATAATGCCTTCTATAAATTTAAACGATTCTGCATACCTCGTACGAAATTTATTATTATTATTTGATCTTATTAAAAAGGGTTTTCCTTAGCCTATAGGTAGTGATCCATTTCCTATTTAATATTATTGTTTTTGACACCGGAAATAACCACCATAGGCTATAGTATAATGAAAGAGTACCTAATCAGGCGAAACTGCGCCGTCGAGACCTTCATGGAACGTAGTGAGGCTGAACGAGGAAGCCCTGGCGCGTACAATTACCCGAGAAAAGGTCGCTGTCATGGAATGCTCAGGTTTGGCGAAAACAATTGCGGATACGACCATGACCCTCATACGTTGTGGCTGTATTCATGTATGCTGCGGAGAAGAAAACTTCATGATAATAGAGAATCTGCATCTCGGTGAAACGACGAGATCCGAACGCAGCAGAATTAGAATCAGGGAATTTCAAGAATGCCAAGAAAGATGTCACAAACGCTAACTACAGGAGCAAGAAACGTAAGTGGGAGGAGTTGAAGCAGGAGTCATGCGCGTCAAGCTTGCAACGAAGACAGCGAACCCAGTTCTCGAATGAGATCGGATGGCCATCCAGAGAGAACTAAGGAAAGGGAGGAGGAGCTATTGACCGACATCCTGCTATTCAGCGAAGATCAATTTTTAAGAGACATATTGACCCCTCGAGATCATGGCACGCGTTTATCCAGAACTGCTACTGAACATGTATAACCGCTGTCTAACAGACGGTGCTTCTGCACAAGATAGAAAGTTCAACGACTGTTGCCCATTAGTAAAGGCAAGCTAATGGAAAGGCTGCCCACAACGCTACTGGAAAGCAGCATAGACGACACGGAGAACCTGTTCAACAGACAGCATGGATTCGGGAAGGGACACTACAGTCGACGCAGGTGGTAGAAACCTTCAAAGGTGGAAAAATCATTGCTCGAGGCCCACGGTGATGCTCGTCACATTGGTCGTAAGAAACACCTTGAACTCGGCAAGGTCGGACGTCGTTTTAGACGCTCTGCAAAATAAGTTCAACATGTCAGCCTATTTACTTAAGACGGTACACAGCTATCTCATCCATATTGGGCCCCGACTTATGAAATGTGGCCTGTGATGGGATCAGATACCAACAGCATGTAAACGCCGGCTTCTAATAACAGTAAGCCATTCCATATTTTTATATATGGAAGTGGTGTAGTATGGAAGTGAAACAGGACAGGTTACAATAGGATAGGTACAGAAAGCGGATGGCTTCAGTACAGCGACAGGGAGCTCTTAGGATCGCCAGCGCATGCCGTATGGTTTCCGAACCAGTGTGCTCGTAATTGCAGAAGTAACTCCGATAGACCTACTGGTTCAAGAAAAGAAGAGAGTTTACGAGACTCAACAAGAGATCGGCGCACGACAAGCAAGCTGACAAGAGCGCTGGTAGAACGAGACGACAGGACGGTGGATATCCAGATTCATCCGTAACATCACGGAATGGAAGGATCGAGACCACGGTAAGGTAAAGTACTATCTCACCCGGTTTTTCGACGGATACGGTTATTTCAACGCATAGGTACTTGGCTAGAATTGGTAAAGTAGAAGACGCGACATATGAATATCTGCATTTTACAGATGATATACACAGTGCAAGTGGTAGAGCGACTACAGAGAAGTGATACAAGAAGAAACGGGATCTTTAGCACCCGATAACGTCGGACAAACGATGCTTTCTGGAAACGACTACTGATAGAAGATCGTCTCGTTCGTCGAGAAAGTGCTGAAGGAGAATAAGAGAGACTCAAACAATGGAGGCAGCCAGTCGAGGCTAACTGCGAGGTGCCATTCTGAAGTAATGCGACCAGCGGTTCCGTAATGGATTCTACACCTGAGGAAGTAAAGTTTCTTAGTGGATGAGATCTCCACACACGAGCATGGCTTTGGTCCTTGATAGTGCGTTTAGGCAGTTTTCTTCACTAAAAAAACTACGTTAAGGAAATTTGAATAGCTAACAATGCATGGAAAGTTGGTAGGCCAAGAAAATATTCTGCCATGGATTTTCCTTAACTTATTTCTAGAAATTCGAACTGCTTAATATTATTGTTTCTGTCACCGCTAGAGGGTGTCAAGGAAATTTAAATAGAGTCGCTAGCAATTCGCAACAATATGTTTTTAACATGATCACTGTGCTGTGCATTTCTTCGTAAATGTTAATTTTCTGGATCCTGATGGGTAGATAGAACATGCCAGTCTATTTTCTCAACCACACAGGTCCCCAAATTTGACTTGTTTAGATTTTCATTTGTGAAACTGAATAAAATATCTTATTTTGGCAACGTGACCCGCTGCTCGTAACAATTTGGTTGTGAGAATATGAAATACCATTCAGTACTTCTAAGACAGGAATAGAAATTGTGGTTCTATCTACTGGTCATAAATTAACGTTTACATATAAAATAAAAGACAATTTGAAGATTGAGGTCGCCACTGATATCGGCTTTATTATACCGTTATAATACAGCCATTTCCCTATTTGATGTTTTGCTGCATTTTTAATTTCAATTATACCGTTGTGCTTTTCACTTCTTAAGCTTTCAATTTACTATTTTGTAATGTGAGCATACGTATAACCTTCCGCGCACTGCTCTTTTCAAAAATCCCAAAATTTACTAATTTAAATTTCCTTAACGTTCTCTAGTGGCGATAGGTAAAATACGTATAAAAAGAAGGGCATATAACGGGGGAATATAGGCCAACGAAAATCCCTTCTAGTAAAACCAGATTGGCTAAATTTCGTTAAAGGGAAGGAAAATAATTTAAATTTATAAAAGAAATTATTACCATTTACACGCTTCTGAAGATGTCTTCGCATAGATGGCGATACTCGGTTTTCGTTGAGTTACTGGTAATTCAGCCTAGGTTTTTAATCCGTTGTCAAAAATATATGTTTCTATTTAGTATTTTTGATAAAAAAAACAAAATATCTGAAAAAGCTTAAACAGCGCTCCCTACCATGCACGTCACATCTTTGATTGGTTCGCATTTGCAACTAGTTTAACTAAGTTTGCAAAATTCGCTTCAACAGAACATGAGTTATAAGCGTTCCTTCAAAACAAAGTTTCTTCCTCCTCTCCTTCCTGGGGTTAGTCGCTAACCCCCCTGTTCCATAGTCTCCGGGTACCCAGTTAGGGTCCCAGCGCGACTGTTAACAATCAGTAGGTCTATTATTACAGCTAACCCGATAGTAAGACAACCAAATCTGAAGTGCTTATAGATCCAGTTACTAATATTTTGTAACTGTTAAAACCGGACGCGCGAATATATTACCCACAAGTTTGTTGTATATACTTTTCAACTGGACAGTTAGGTTTCTGACAATTTCTGGTTTTCATAGTGGTTCTATAAACAGAGCCATAGATTTGGTATGCATACCGAATTGTAATTTTGTTTATCTTAGTTTAAGTGATTTTTCAGTTCGATTAAATTGTTCTAGAGTGTACTGAATTAATCAGTGTACAATAGAAGAACAAATTTATATTCTTAGAAAGGAAATTTCTGCAGATTTATCAACATTTACGTTACTTTTCTCGCAACTTTTGACCGCAACGTCAGTATACTAACATCCCAACCTTATTGTTTACAGCGAATGGTGTGGTGTTGCCACAGTTAAAAAAAAGTAAGTTCAGTGATTTTATACTAGTATGAATTTACTGCGATTGGACGTTTTATCATAAAATTGTGTTATTGCATGTAACTTTTAACAGGTGGATTAACTGTTTGAACTTTTATTAACTTTTAATTGTCGTTAATTAATTATTAAAAATTTAACAATTATTTACTTCAATACAGTTGAATATAAAAAATAATAGAAAGAAATAGAATCAATTAAATACACATTCAAGTGAAGTTGGGTTATATTATATTTTATATTCAACTGTATGTTAGATACTTCACTAGCTCATCAATCTATATATATTTACTTCAACATTACGTAGTTCTCCATGGGAAAATGTATAATAGGGTGTTTATTCCAAGAGGAGACCCATGTATCAGTTGCTGTTTGCTAATTTTCTAATTTCATTTATGATTATTCGCATATGCGTATATAGGTATTTTTGGGAAAAATATAAGCAAACTTTATGTATCTCCCTTCTGTTATTTATATAAAATAATAGAATAAATATAAGAAACTTTCGTACATAGTTATACTAATGAGTCTATTGTATAAAAGAAATCGGCACAATCAAAAACTATATCGATAGGGTATGTACATACTTACCTTCAACTGTAATGCTTTAGTTTTTCCTGCACGCTATTATGTAAAAAGTGTACCTTACTCTCCTTTTAAGTTTTTGATTTGTGCGTTCCGACGCTGGTTTCGTTAATTTTTGTAGTGTGTTGTAAATTGCAGCATACACACACGTTTTGAGATTTCCACGCGATTCTCTGTATAAGTATTTCACATCTATTCACAAATGATAACCTTAAAATTTTGTCAATTGTTTTAGTAGGATAAGACAAATTGTGACGTTTAATTAATTGATAATAATCAGTGTTGATATTAAATCAACGTTAATGACGTACATTTGACTTATTTAATTTATGGATAAATCTAATTCCAACATAAGGGCCGTGTATTATTAGGAAACAAAGTACGTGTTATAAAAGAACGCGAGCTTTTATCAGTCATCTAAATGTTATGTTTAGTTAAATTAAGACTATATAAGAGTAGTATTGTTGTGAAAATGTAAAAAAATTAAAGATAAAATAAACAAATTACTTTTGCATTACGTAATTAATAGGATACTCCTTAGTCTATAGGTAACAGATACTGCTACCATCTGATAGTAAACACGATCTTCACACAACAATTTTTTTATTTCGGCGGGCATGATAATGTCATCTAGTCTCATTGGCAAAATTATTTATTTTATTTATTCAAACGGGTCGATAGCCGCAGTGGTTGGGCGGCTGACTATCGTTGTGGCGAGACGATAGGAGCCGGGTTTCAATCCTCTGGAGAGACGGTGACATTTTTTCATATAGTTGAAATCCAGATCGACTTACCATTCACTGTTGGGAACAAAGTAATTAAGAGCGCGGCATTATAACAAGTTTTATTATCATTAGGTTCTTATGTATCTATAATATCTCTATCTATTTTGCAGTAGTTCTTTTATTGTAGTAGGCTTCTTTCTACAAAAGCTGAATCGTCTTTGCATGATTATTTGTTGTGAAATCGTATTGAACGGGAATAATTATAAACATAATTATTGACAGTTTCACCTTTACCGCTACGTGTACCACCAATTCTTATCAGACCTGGATGTGGAAAACCGTTTGCGGTTTTGTGAATACCCACGGGAAAAACAATCAAGAAGAAAAATGCTGACAATGTTTTATTCAGAGCTTAATAGTGATTGTTTGTAATACACGAAGTGCCAACCAACGTAATTATCACAATAGAGGAAATGGAAACCGCTGGTTATTGCGGGTGGTAAATAATAAACAGGATTTTAAAGTGAACATGGCATCTGGAATATATGGACAATATCTGTTAATAATTATGTTTATAACGACTACCTGAATCGCCTACAAAAATATTCGACTATACTGTTCAAAAAATAATCCAACAACTTTATAACAATTTTTATTATCATTACATTCTTATTTATAATATCTCTATCTATTTTGCAGTAGTTCTATTATTGTAGTAGGCTTGTTTTTACAAAAGCTGAAGCATCTTTGCATTATTATTTGTTGTGAAATCACAAGTTCATTTCGAACAATTTCTTTTGTTGCCTTTTTAATTTTTTAATTTTTTTTGAATGGAGTAAATTTTAAAGTGACGCATAGATTTACTCAGTTTTTACTATGAAGTATAAATACTTCAGGTAATAAAATGTTAAGTTCAAACTTAGGTATAAAGAATGCTATAGCAAAGTTGTGGAATATTTAATTCTGCATTTAACTGATACAGAGTGTTCCATTTGAATTAACGGAAATCATATTTCTCTTCGTCAAATTGGACAACATTTTCTGCTCACCCCTTATACTGTAGGTCAGTTTCTGACATGGTGTTTTGAAGAACCATTACTACCTAACATTTGATCAAAAATTATTTTTTCTGTTAATTAACGTAACATTTGATATTGTAATAGAAGAAATTTTATTAGAAAAACAGGGTAAGCGAAATACAACAATAACAGCGTCAGTGTTTTCATACAAATACCATACATAATGTCTCTTTTATTTCTCATGTAGATTCAAAACAAATGACAAAAGATATACCTAGGTTTTGTATTATTTTATGTATTATTATTATTTTTTTTTTTGCTTTCTACTAGCGTACTAGGTATATTTTAATATTTCATGATAACCTGTACAGGAATATTTTATACATGAATTTATTTACCTATTGATTATACGTTTAAAAAATTATAGTAATTTTGGATTAACAGTAGGTGGTGGCTTTGTATCCTCTTTATTATTATACATCGAGAGAATAATTTCGGAAATAACACTAAACATACCGTCCTCTAAATAACAACAAAACTGTTTAAATATTTCGAAGGTTGTAAGATGGTTCAAATTTAATTTTGATCTATAAAATCAAAAAAGCATAGCATTTCAATTGAACCAATAAAATAAATATTCTTCATATCAAGTGATAAACTTATAATTTCAGTCTCAATTCTTAGAACTGAATTATAGATATAATTATTATTGTACAGTATGAGAAAAAATCGGCACAAAAGATGCTATGGTGGGATCCCATATAAAAGCGTTATTTTCGTTTAGATATATAATTTTAGTTAAAATTTATTAACTCCTCAGATTAGACATGTGTGTGTTTGGTTATTAGAACCTTGTGAATATAATTTCAATACTGTGTAATTTGTACTCTATTCGCGTGTATTTAGCGCACATGAATCAAACTTGTGTTGTCTGCGGACCTTGGGGATTACTGTGAGAGCACAAACATACTCCTTCACTTTTTTTATGATGTAAAAAAAGGCAATTATAAGATACTAAAATTGATATAAACTCATGCAATAAAGCGTTAAGTAAAAAATAAATTAAGTTATAACTAAAGCTTATGTAAACACAGACGTAATTCCTTAAGAGGTGACTTTTTCGCACGTGCGCTGTTAAAATTGAATGCTCAAGTGTTACTGTTACTATCGCCTGTGCTATTGCTTAGATATTAGTATAAGCATTCAAGAGGCCAAATGTTCCTGGTTGCGTAAAATATAATATTCATACTTGTGAAGCTTTTCCGGGTTTTGCATTTTCTATATAAACTGCTTTTATTAATTTGTCGTTTTGGGAGTCTCAGAAAGAACATTTTTTATTGATTAGTTTTATTTACAAGAAAATTGTAAGAATAACTCCTATATATTTTACTTGCGTCTATACGTCTCTAAAATCAAATTCTGAGAATAAGAAACACAAAAATTTGTCAACGTTTATCTATATTTTGAGTTTATACTGCTGTTGTATATGCAACTAGTATTACAGCGATATATTTATAAAGTGTAGTTTTATACTCATTCGTGAACATATGATAAATTACTGTGTATATAAACAATAAATTCTTAAATGAATTAGCAATTCTACAGCGACATATATATAAATGTTTTGGCTTATAATATATACTGTAGTATAATATAGGTATCTTTAAACGTTGAAGCATGTTGAAGTATTCAATAACCAGCTAAATAATGGTTTAAATCTCCGATTTTTACTATTAGAAACATTATCGGTTATTCAAGGAATGTAACTATTATTATGTAATAGGTACTTGTAAATTATGAATTATTGAAAATATATTTGTTTTTTATTATACGAACGCAGGAGGTGCAGAATAAAGGTTGAACACATTGTTTCCAGGTAATATATTGTATTATATCTTAAACAACATACATTATTATTCTTCTACCTATCTGTATTCTACATAAAGATCGCAAAATAGGCCACTTATAAGCAGAAATGCTTAAGGTACTTTTAGAACCACTTTAGAATTCGATAATTTCCAGCTGTGAGGAATTTGTTTTAAATGGACGCATTTACAATAACTTCAGAGTACACTTCGGCAAGATATTTAAAGTGAAATTTATTGTAAACTCTTCGTTACTTACTCTCTTTAAGTATTGAGTTGGAAATCATACGACTGGCTGCTGTGATAGACTGTAGAATGTAAGTGTATCACATTCTTATAACTTAAAAAGTATGATTACAGATGTTTCATAGTTTCCCTTGCATTGGTGGTTGTACGGCCATAGAGTTTGTAAAATTTTATGAATCCGTCCTCAATCAGGAAAATGTACCTATTATGGTTTATGCATTTTTCCAGTGGACCATAATGGTCGAAGTGTCATGTGTCAAACAGAATGGTGTGCAATTCGCTCTCTACTGACTCAGTATTAGGTTTATACACAACACATTTCAAACAATTTCCTAATCTTGGAAAACCAATACATGCCGCAAATTAATTCGTACGTTTTTTCTATTTCTAGGTCTCCTATCTTATCATGATTCAGCCTAAATACATTAGATACCATCAATTTTGGTAGGAAAAATAATAGCGTTCTTTTTATTTTTGATTTAGTAAACCCTGTTTCAGTTCAAAGAGTGGTAATTCGGTGTTCTCGAGTTGTGCCTAAATAGATGCGGTTTCAGGGTTCGTATCTTGCCATAATTGGAGAGTTTGTTTAAACGAATTAATTTCACGTACCAAATTATTTTGTGTTTTACCTCCTGCGTCCTCATGTCGCATCTTTGAACCTGATCTGTGCTCAATATCATAGTCATAGTTTTCGACGAATGAAGTCCATTTCATTTGGGAACTATTTCTTTTTCTTTAAAATTCACTTAAAGCTATTACAAACGGTCACTATCTTAAACTTTCTATTATGAAGGTAGATGTAAAACATCTTGATGGCATACACAACTGCTGATTGGAGCTTCGGTGCTTTGTTTACCTAAGTAAAATATGGGATGCATTTTATTGTCACTCTGTCTTTGCATAAGTCTAGCACCAAAACCAGATTGGCACGCATCGTAATGTAACTCGGTGTAGGCAAATGTAAATGTACACATAATACGACTAATACGACTTTCAGTGAAACAATAGTTTGTATTTATACAGGGTGAGTCACCACTATTCCCTCGGAGTTTCAAATTTTAGTCGAATATGTAGGACGATAAGGAGGACATTTTAAAATTATTTGCAAGTATACAGGGTGATTCAAAAAAGTACAGCATATCAAAGTTAGGTTATTTTTAACGGAACACCCTATATTGTATATAATTTTTGGATTCTACATCATAAATTAGGATAACTTTGTTGATAGTTTCCTATACCCAACTGCTGCCGATTTCGAGAAAATACAGACCGCTATGTATGCTGGACACGGCTGGAAAGCTACTAGAAAGATTGATCAAAACACGACTGGAGAGCAGCATAGACGACGCAGGAGGCCTCTCCGAGAGACAGCGTGGCTTCAGGAAGGGACACTACACCGTCGGCGCCGTAGCGCAGGTAGTGGAAACCTTTGAAGCCGCTCAACGGGGAAATCATTACTCGCGACCCCTGGTGATGCTCGTCACATTGGACGTAAGAAACGCCTTCAACTCGGCCAGATGGTATATCATGTTGGACGCCTTACAGAATAAGTTCGACACGCCATCCTATTTACTTAGGATGATACGCAGCTACCTTAGCGACAGGAAGCTGGTCTACGACACGGCAGGCGGGCCGTGCACAAAGAAGATAACAGCAAGTGCGTCGCAGGGTTCCATACTTGGCCCCGACTTATGGAATGTGTCCTACGACGGGGTCCTCCGAATGGAGCTGCCGGAAGATGCGTATCTGATAGGATACGCAGACGACGTAGCGGCAGTCATCCTAGCGCGAGGCAGATGCCCAGAGAAGGCTCAACCAGGTAATGAGGAGAGTCACCACATGGATGGACCAACAGGGCCTGACCCTGGCAACGGAGAGGACCGAGGTCGTTCTACTGACCAGGAGAAGAATCCCTAGGGACATCGAGATGACGGTGGATACAGAAGTCATATCTACTAGAACTTCCGTGAAGTATCTCGGACTGCGGCTCGACAACAAAATGAGTTTCTGGCAACAGATCCAGTCGTCGAGCGATAAGGCCGCTAAGGTAACGACTACGCTGAGCCGACTAATGGCCAACGTAGGATGACTGACGGCAAGTAATGACCGTAAACCATTCCATACGATGGAAGCGAGATTGAGGCTGACGCCTTACAGCAGGACAAGTACAGAAAGCGGATGGCTTCAGTACAGCGACGGCGAGCCCTCAGGATCGCCAGCGCATAGCGTACGGTTTCCGAACGGCTGTGCTCGTGATCGCAGGAGTAACTCCGGTAGACCTACTGGTTCAAGAAAACAAGAGAATCTACGAGACAGAGACGTATTGTGCACGACAAGCAAGAGCGGACGCTAAAGCGCTCACACGACAATGTTGTTGCAAAACTAAAATATCTTGTAGATTCTAGTACTACAAGAATGTGATAAAAAGCATGCTTTAGATCCAGTCTGGATAAATACTTCCTATTCTTTAACATATCAATCTGATTTTCAATTATGAGTAAAGGGAAGCTATCTCGCTGTACTAATTTGTTGGGAGTTCTTAAGTTCCAGCACCTTGAGTAGATTTTATCTTTCTTGTGCCTGAGTGTAACACGCTAATTACATATATTCGGAGATATTCCATTGGATAATATTTTTCCAACAAAAGATGGCCACCATGTTTATTTTAAACTTGTTTTCCATGGCTCTCTAGAGCTTCCCATAGCTCATCATCACGTTTTCAGGTTTGGAATGGAACCATTTTAGCGCCTATCTCCCCAACTTGGCCACCATAACTAACATAACCTAAAGCTTCATTTACATAGAGGGTAGTGGGAGTTGTAGTGTAAGAGTAGCGGAGTGCCGAAGTTAGTTTTCATGTATTTAAACGAGAGCATTTACATAAACAGTGCGACAGTAACGGTAGTGGAGAAGTAGTGCCAAAGTTCGCAAACTCCAAACATTCCCACTACACTACGATACTTATACCAACGCGTCTGCGCAGAACAATCTACCGATAACAGCTGTTTTGTTGTGTTTACATTTGACTATACATCCATTACCAACTATCGTCGTTACGCGTGCGCAACAAAGCAGTCGCATCGCCACTACTTTTCTTATGTAAATGCATTTCTGCACTACAATACACCTTCCACTACTCTTACACTACAATTGCCACTACCCTCTATGTAAATGCAGCTTAAGGCCGCCATTTCTTGGCTAGTATATCCTTCGCTAGGTATTCTGGTGTGCTGCATTGCTTGTATCGTTACTTCGATAATTCCTGGTACCGTTCCATTTCTATCTTCTATATTTTCCACCTCCATTACTTGCGCTTCTGACTCTGACATTCTTTCAATTTGGTGTTTTTTTATATAGGTAATCTTTATCGAGTGTCTATTAAATTCGTACCCTACACCTGGGTTTGTAAAACCACAAGAGGTGACGAATATACATACATATATACACAGGTTGAACACACTGTTTCCAAACAGTATATTGTATTATATAAAGTACATATATGGTCTATTTTCCATACATAACATAAATATCATCTATATAATACTCGCAACTTGCAGCAAAAGGTTCTTTTCCTAACACACATCCCGAATCCCGCTATCTATATCAGGGAATAGTTGGCTGCCCCGCTTGGTGCTCCTGATTACCAACTTAATCCTATTAACCACTTATAAATTGAAATTCTTACATTATGAAATATTAATGTCCATCATTGTATGTTATACTATTAAGTAGATAAAACATTTGGTTTGCTTTAAATCGATACTGTTAGTATTATCAAGAATATATATTAACCCAAGCATTTTATAAAACAATTAATAATAAACATAAATAACGCAGAATTAGATTGATTGTCAAAAATTGCCCTACACAGAAAACTGTAGTGATTTTTAACTGAAATACCTACTATTGTATTGCTCCCAGACACATTCGCGGTAATATTAAGATATTACGAGACTAATAGGAATAGAGCGTCGTGCGTTAATCAATCAAAATAATGAGCACTATTGATCAAACTGTAATATGTATTACAATTCCTCAATATACTACAGTTTGGACAATAGCAACCATCGTATTACTTCCAATATCATTGCGCGATAGTTCCTGTAGTTTTGATTAATCTACGTGGTATTTTGAACAAAAGCTAAGAATATAATAATATATCATAATTATTGATGTCATAATTAGTGATGTAAACATTTAGTGCGGTACTTCACTCATAGTTACTTACCGGTAATTTTCCGATGTGATAATTAAACACAACCATTAACTGACCATATAGGTTATCAAAGTACCTATTTTAATGCAAATAATAGCTATTTATGTAATTAATTCATAGTGTAGGACAATTATAGAAAATTAACAAAATGCATGATAATAATAGAAATATGCAAGTAATATAAGATAATCAACCATAGATCAGGACTAAGCGTATTACTGAATTATGGCTAATATTATGCTAATACTATGCTGTGTCGTTCATAATTATAACGATGCAACAACTATTTGCTGTCCTTCACAAAATTAACGGCGTTCCTTATTATTAGTTGCATGAACAGACTCAATAAAATTTTGTAACTATTAATACTCACATATTTATTAAGGTAAAAGGTACATGAATGCAATGTACAGGCAAATAAATGCTTAAATTACAGTATACATAAAAAATAAATATCTGTTAGTTACGACATTAAGTTATCCAAAATCCAGTCTAGATAAGCTTCTACTTTCGTATAGGTTGTTGGGGCGTTTTCTTTTGCACAAGGTAAGGGTCCCATTGAAACTATACCATACTGTATGATCTTGAAAGCCCTGTTACGCACATAATTTGCCATAAGAGGTCCTCCACTATCGCCACGGCATGGATCTGTTTCATTTACACCGACTACGTGAAGCTGTCCAGGAAATACATTTTTTCTTATTTGCTTAGTAGGAATGTTGGTTTTCATTAATACATCACTTCTGATACCTAGAAAATATAAAAAAATGACTTCCAAAATAAAAAAAAAACAGATAAGTATGAAAATCATCATACCTGCACCAGGGCTTCCCCATCCAATTACAGTGTAAGTTTTTGCGTGATTATTTTTTTCTTCTATGGTGATTGGTAGGCATACAGGATTGAGTATATCTTTAGAATTTAAAAAATATATCGATATATTGTAGATAACATTAAAATCGCATTAGTTTACAATGCTTACCAGTTATAGTTACATTCTTTCTCAACCTAATAAGAGCAATGTCGTTTTGTAGCGATTTTGTGTTGTACTGAGGATGTACGGTAATATCAGACAATGAGACCTCAAAATCTTGATGTGGTGGTGCACAGTATTCTTCGTCATTACAATCTTTTTGAGTTCTTAAGTTGTACTCGCCCAATCGTACCACGATTCTACATATACAAGGGAATTAATAGGTACCACTTTTAAAAGATGCGAGGAACTAAGATATACATATATGTAACCTGAGCATTTTACTTACTTGTCAAACACGATGCAATGCGCTGCCGTCAGTATATATCGGTTACTAATTAAAGATCCTCCACAATAATATTTCAATGTAGTTCCTGTAATATATGAAAAACTCGTAGTGTTGAAAATGTACTGAATGACTTATAAACCAATAATAAAATACAAAATTAACATTGCTGTAATATATTAGAATTTTAAATATTTAAGTATATAAAATTTGTGTTTTGTAAAAATTTTATGTTAGAAGTTTTTAAAAAGTTGGTTGTTTTAAATCGAAAGGTATATTTTTTGTTTCATTTTTAGATTCTATGTGATATTCTAAAACAATTTTTATCAAATATCTTCCTAGCTATCTATGACCATTTAAAAGTAACTTTGATACCTTTTGTTAAAATGTACTAACAATATTCAAATATAAAATTGAAATTTTCTAAATGATTACATTTGAGAACAATTAATTACATTAACTTCATTGTAATTTAATATTCTAATTTGATAACCTTCTGCGTTTGTCTTATGTTTTTATAAAATTTAAAAACTACAAACCAGTAACTGAATGCAATATACCTGTCTTTCCCAACAATGCCACGGCCCAAGGGAACTCGTGTATCTCGGTAACTATTCCATTACGAATTTTGCTAACTCCTGTGTCCTCACCACAAACTTTTGGCAACAAATTAATGTTATAGTGTTTAGAATGATCTCTTGGTTGCTCAACGAATCTGTCCATTAGTTGTAGAGGAATTAATAAGGCAGATGGACAGCACACGAAATGCGTTCCTTCAGTACTGCCTGAACAAATATATTTTCTTAATTCTTTTTTTTGGCGGTTATTAATATTTTGAAATTTCCCTATAAAATCTTTTATTGGTGTGCAGGAATTAACAGGTTTACATTTGCCTGTTTCGCCATCAGGGGTAGTACAGTTGGCATATACCCAATCTAAAAATTATTACGAGGTAGTTATAACGGTAAGCAATACAGTACAAAAATTTAATAAAATACCTATATTAAACTCTCCATATGGACAACAAACTTTTGAATGCCTTTTAGTAGATCCACAATTAAATAGATCCAACTCAAATTTTTCTTCCTTCGTCATATGTTTCCGTTCCGTTATAAAGTTGCTAATACTTTCGCATTGTCCAATAGGAATACAAATTCCATTAAGACCACCAGGTCCTTCACATGGTTTAGCACGTACTCCTATTATGAAAATAATTATATTGCATTTTTTTTCGTATTTACTTACCTTTAACACTTGTAACAAAACAAACGTAAACAAAAAGAAACGTTATTTGCATGTACGCCATGGCATTTCAACTTCGATAATGACATGTATTTTACTAAACGCGCACTATTAAATAAATCTGTGAATGAGATCACTCTGGAAACGACAAATTTATTAGAAACTGTCTCTTGTTAAAGTAAAGTTAGTGGTTGTATTTTATCTACAACTTCCGCAGCGTATGATTATCATTTCAGCAATATAATCTATTATAATATATACCCGCCGAAAAGTTGTATGGAAATTCAACATCGATACGGATTTATCATTCTGTCGATTTCAAGAATAGTAAATTAATCATAATTGCTATTATACCAAATTTGAAGAAATACGACATGAAACGTAATGTAAGTACCAAATCAACAGAAATCACTTGATATATATATATATATAAACGAATCACTTTAATTTTCAGATTGCATTTGTCCTTAATATAATTTCCAAATATGAAAGGTAATAGTAGAGCTTCTATTTATTCTTCTTTTCTAGATATGTTAATGTTGTCGCACATTTTGCATACCACTTGAAAAGGCGATTCCTATGAATTCATTTTTATTATCTACCACGCAGATATATAGAGAATAAGTAAACATGGCATATACTTACCACATGCAATATAGGACAGTCATGGGGTTTGCAGTAGGCCAACGTACGGCCGAAGAATATCAACCCTGAATTGCAAATTAGTATACAGTCCTGTCCTATATAAATATGCCACAATTGATAAGCTTACTTAAACGTCCAATTGTGAAGATAGTGCGTACATTGTTTCTTATAATTTAAATTGAATGCTAATTATATGCGTAAGCCCCTGGAATGTGTAGCAAATTCGCTAAGATTAATAATAAACGAGTGAATTTGGCATCCAATTAACTACACCAACACTCTTATCCAGCCTAATTGTAACTTAGAGCAAATATTAAAATTGCTTAATTATTTATGGTAAATAGTTTCGATACAGCCGGATGTAACCAGTGATAACTAGAGACCGCAAGTGTGGTTCGGTAGCAGGGGCATAACTATATCGGCTTTACCGAAATTAAAATGGGCGTTATTTAGAGAAACTTTATACTAGAATTAATGAAAGCACAAACATAATATACAACTTTACCTTATTAGCAAACAAACACGTTGAAGCATTTTCACGAACTTTCGACATTTTATATGCGTTGCAACCGAATTATAGGTACACGTACTTGCAATGCATGACCAGGGGATAGAATCATAATAAGAAAAATTTGGCTCGACTTCCCATTGGTTCTTGTAATCACATGGTAAATTAGTTCCTTGTGCTGAAGCGGTAGCGTTGTAAGCATTTAGCAATCTATATTATAGACGTAACGTGGAGTAAACGTCATATTTGATATTTCACTTGTTTGTTTATCTTGCGTGAGCACCCTTGGTTTGGATTTTGTAGTAACTGTTCTATATCTGTATTTATCTTCTTTTTGTTTATCTTAGTTTTATTTTACTTAGTATTTTCTTTATAGTATTAGTTTATAGTTTTGTTAGTACTATTAGCAATAGTAATAGTACATTTTTCTTATTATGATTCTATCCTCTGTACATGACCATGCAACAATACCCTACGACGACTGCCTACAAACTACATATTTTACTACATACATACTCAATAAACGATAGGCGTGCGCCGTTAACGCTCTCGATGTTACTGCCGCTGGAACCGAACCAATTCTTGCGGTCTTTAGTGATAACTACATTTGTAAATACTGTTTTTTGATAACTTGCGATTGTAATAGTTAACTTTTGTAGATTCTTTCTATATCTGTAAATGATGATTTTTGAAATAATTCCAGGTATCGTAGGAAACCATTCATAAAGTCCTGTTGTGACATTCATGTCACAATCACTTTGAATAATTACTGAACGAAGTATCTGATTAAAAATACCGCAATGCGTCATTCTTAGGAGACATCGTTTATTAGAAAAGACTGAGCCCTTCCCATGCAAAAGTATTCCTTCAGATTCTTCAAGTGGAAAAGTAAAACGAATTATTACGAGATAATACACTTACTGTACGTAATATCTTCCCCATTGAAGAGCATATCAAACTTTCTTCCGGTCACGCCGATTGTTTTTCGTTCGGTCGAAATATTCTTAATACCAACTATACATCTGCGGACATTTACGAAAACGACCGAACTGTTTTGAGCGGAAAAAGGTTTGATAAGCGCTTTAAAGGAGAAGATTCTTAATACACAAACTGTACATATATAGGTAACACTTCTGCGGTAAATAACAAATAAGATACGAAATGAAATTTCCGTTACTTATTCCCGTATTTATACATATTTAACAATTACTTGTCCTCACAATCATTTTTGCAATAATTACGCATTATAACGTCAAGTATCTGACCATTGAAGTTGATTTTTTTTAGTAAGTTATGCCAATAATTTGGTATACGCAAATGAAAAAAATACCGCAATGCGTATTCATTAAGGAGATTTTTTATTAGAAAAGTTATGCCCTTAATTTGTTTAAAAAAATTCCTTCATGATTCGCCAAAAATATAAACATTGAAAAAAAGTTATTACTGTAAGAAAATAGCGTGAGTACTTTGGTACTGGCAATACAATGTATAATATCAATTTTTCCAAACAAATGTAATCAAACTTATAATTTACGTTATTGAAGCCTAATAAAGTGATACGACGTATAAAATACATATAGATGAATATACAGATTGCATCGCAAGTACCGCCAGAATATTATATCGATAGTTGAACGGTATGTCTTAGTTAAGTCCATAACGCGCCGAACGGACATGTTGCAGAGAATACGTATGAATATCAGAATATTTGCAGTCTCCAGTTAGGCATTGTAGAAGGTAGTTGTCTCATATGTTCTAGCGCTTTAATATTTAATTACATTTTCATTTTTTTATTATTCTTGTTGAAACAATATTCTTTTATTTATTCTTATTTATCCTAATCTGTTAATTGTCTCATTCTTCAGGGGTATTTTTGCTAAACATATTCGTTTAGTTACGCATTATACCTTCAATGAAATATCGGGCTTAACAAATTTACCATAAGTTATTAGGTTTTCTGCAGAGTTTACATTGAAAAAAAGTGTAAGATACATACATAAGTATTTATTTAGTTTGTTAGTTTGGTATTTATATGTTATAAAAATAATAGATGTTTATAATTTAGTTCAAAGAAAACAAATTATTAAGTGGTATCATCAGGAAATACCCTTAAGGCAAATAATAGAGCGCTTTTATCAGAATTATCAATCACGATCTGCTCTAAAAATAATTCAGCGAATAATAAATAATTTTGAAAGATTGGGCTGTATTATGCCGAACAAGCACAAACGTAATAGGCAGCCATTTGTTCGCCAAGACGAAAGAAATCTTTTAATTTGTGCCAGTGTCGAACAGAACCCGAAAATATCTTCATTGGGTATTAGTGAGCAGCTGGATATTTCTAAAAGCACAGTATGCCGTGTTTTAAAGAAAAATAAATACCATGCCTACAGATTACAGAAAACAAATGAAATATTTCCCGAAGATGAAGAACAGAGAATGGAATTTTGCGAAAATATGATGCACATTTGCAATCAAAACGCAAATTTTATTGCAAATATATTATTTACGGATGAAAGTACTTTCCCGTTGCACGGAAGACATAATCCCGCTGTACCTCGACACTGGGCAAGAGAAAACCCGCACCTGACATACAATGCTAGAACTCAGTATCCCCAAAAATTAAACGTTTGGGCGGGATTACTTGGAGAGCATAAAGTTGGACCATTTTTTATAGATGGCAATTTAACTTGCTCCAGAATCGAATTATCCCACGCCTCCACGAATTGGCGCTCAACTTGGATAACATATGATTTCAACAGGATGGGTGTCCTGCTCATAATAGTAGAGTTGTACGGGAATATCTTTATAATGTATTTCCAAACCGTCTTCTAAGTACCTGGGGAACTATTCGCTGGCCACCTAGATCACCAGATCTCTCCCTAATGACTTTTTCTTCTGGGGATACATGAAAACTAAGATCTATACATTTGAAAACGATAGACCAAACAATTTGGCAGAATTGCAACAAAAAATTATTAACACTTTTGATGACATTCCTCCAGCAATTTTACAGAATGCGCAACGAGGCTTCTACGATCGTTTAGCATATTGCTTTGAGGTGACCGGAAGACGTTTCGAGCATTTAATGCATTAGAAAAGTGGTCGCTTTTATGTTAACTTATAAAATAATAATTTATGACTAATAATAGATTCCTTCTGTTGTAATATATGCATATTTTTTTAACGTTTATTCCTGCAAATATGAGAATATTTATTTTTTATTTAGCTACTAATTACAGAATTTAAATTTCATTATTTTACTGTGAATTGTTGTGATAATACATAGTATTACTATTCCTTTGACGGCACTTGCGATGCAACGATCTGTATAAAAGAATCTATTCCTTTAAAATATTATTGGTAATAATAGTGTGTGAATTGTGGGGCAAATCTTTGCGCTATAGGAAAAGGGAATGCGGAAGGTGCCTAAACACTGAAAATACAGAACTAAAACAACTTATGTACTGCGAACTGCTGCATCATATTTATTTGCCTTCTCCATTATTTACCATCTTATTTTCGATCTGTAAAGCCTTGAAAACGCTACTTATTTTGTCACCCAATAGTCACCGTGCAATATAATTATTATAATACATAATTAAAAGGGAACAATATATGTAACATTGCAGCCGTACATGTAAAAATCTAAGTTGATTTTAGTCTATCAATTTAGTAAGCTAATTTTTGCGTAAGGTACTGTTACTAGTACATTGTATCAGTTACTGTATACACAGTATACAATATATATATATAATACTGTTACTAATATACATATGGCAACTTTTATTAGTTAGGTCTAAATTAGTAAATAATCTGATTTCTACCCAATGTCTACTAGATGTTAATATCAACACAGAGCGATTTTCCTTTACAATCTGTCTAATAAGAATCATAAGTAAATAATAATTAGTGAGTAAGTATTATGGCTGTAAATGATTCAAAATCCATTTTACATATCCTGCTACTTTGGTATAAACTGTCGGTACATTTTCTTTCCCACATACTAAATGAGATCCCATAGATACTATGCCGTGTTGTATCACTTTAAATACACCATCATTTAGAAAATCAGCCATAAGGGGACCACCACTATCACCTCGACAAGCGTCTGTCGTATTTACACCACCCGCACAGAGTTGCTTAGCAGATAAAGTAATTCCAGTACATTTTTTAATAAAGCGAACCGGAACATCAGCCTTCATTAATATTTTACTTGTTTCACCTAAAAATTAAATATGTGATCGAAGAAAATTGATATAATTATAGCTGTGACCATACTATTTGTTGTGGTTCCCCAACCAATTACGGTATACGTGTCGGCTGGATTATTCAATTTCTCGTCAATAGTAATCGGTAAACATATAGGTGCTATTGCGTCTGAAAAATGTATTCTATTTATTATTACTTAATTTGATTATTACTATAAAAAATATATTCAGTTTTATATAGATATTTACCAGTCAGATTAACAGGTCTTCTTAGTCTAATTAATGCAATATCATTAATGAATGTTTTTCTATTATATCTTGAATGTACAATAGTATCATCTAAAGTAACTTCAAAATCTTGATATGGTGGAGCACAGTAGCGCATTCCATCAGCTCCAACCGCGCAATCAGGATCCGTCTCAAAATTGTGTTCTCCCAATCGCACGCCAACACTAAAACGGAACATGGAATCATGTCTGGATAAGATGTCTATAAAATTATCTTACACTTGCGATTTATCCTTGGAAATACAATGAGCAGCAGTTAGCACATAACGGTTATTGATTAAAGACCCACCGCAACCATATTTCACAGTAGTTCCTGAAATATAGGAAGAATGTGTTAGCTGAGGTAAAAAAAAGATTTTTTTTACATTAATATTAACAAAATAAATCACAATTGTAAGCTACATGCTGCAAGTTATCAGACATTAACATTTTCATTACACGTTATTTAAAAGGTACTATTCAAGAATACACAGCTGTAGTTTTAAGAAATTATTTTGAGTATATTGCTATTTGCAACAAGTATAGCATTTAAAAATGTTTAAATGGTATGTAATATATTTTCGATAATCCACAATAGTAAACTGAGGAAAACTGACTAAATAAGTAATATTATAAAAAACTAGTTAAGCATTAGACTCTTTAGAGCGTAAACGGCAACAAATTAAAATTAAAATTTCTGTTATTTAAATTAACAAAATGTCTACCTGTTCGAATCTGTAGGGCCACTGCCCAAGGAAACTCATAAATAGCAGTAGCTGTTCCGCGTATAATTCTATTATCGCTGGGCTGCTGTCCACAAGTTTTGGGCAACAGATGAATATTTCTATGACTGGAATGATCAATAATTTCGCTATCTTCTGGAAACATACGACTAAATATCATAAGTGGTTTCTGCGGACAACATACGTTAGGTCGCGTTGCAGTACCACCTTTACAAATATATTTTCTCAATTCCCATTTTATTCCAGTACTAATATTAGATGGCCTCTTAATATAGTCTAATATTGGTTCACAATAATCCACTGGTTTACATTTTCCCATTTCTTCATCGGGCGTTTGGCAATCATTATATATCCAATCTACAATGGAAACAAAATTAAATAACATTGTTGTAAGATACTTGTATACAGGAATAACCATGTTATAGGTAATTACATATGAATACATCAATTGTCAATAAGCTTGCTAGTTTATGAGCAAGATAGAAAACCTTATTAGATACAAAATTGAAGTCTTCCATCGTAAGTTAAAGGGTGTTAAGTATTTCGTTCACTTACTTATAATGCGCCCACAAAATGGAACAATAAATATTTATATTCTTATACGAACCATCGTATATTATGTGCACCTTACTATACTGAATTTTGTTCCAGCGAGAAATTATAATAGTCAGTTTTGTCAAGTTTAACAAATTTAGACATCGTTTATGTTATTGTCAACATTTGAAATATACACTTGTGCTGAGGAGTGTACTACTATAGCTAAAAATACTACCATAAGTTGATAATACACACTAATGATTGAATTCCATCTGTTCCATGTAAACTAACTTTGGATTTTGCCGAAAATATTACATGCTCACCTTGTTTTTTTTTGTCCAATTTGCGTGTTCTCGTGTCCATTTCAGCCTGACAGATTTCATTTTCTTCATCAACAACGGTTTTTTCGTAGGCCGCCGGGCGTTCCCACAGTCCCACAGAAATTAATCTTTTGCGAACAGTACTGGAGCAACCTTGCTTGCCTGTTATTTGGGACCATTCCCCAGATAACTTTATCCAGATTGCGTGTCTATTACTTAAACTCATATGTTCTAGTAACCGGTCATTCCTTCCAGTAGTGGCACGTTTCTTGCCGCCACCTTTTTTTCGATGAATACATCCTGTTTCTTTATATTTTTATAAAAAATCACAAACACTTGACACACTACACCTTATTCGACTTGCTATCGCACGCATAGATAAACTCTCCTCCCTTAAATCAACAACAACGGCTGCTTGTTCACTAGTAAGTTTCGAAAATTTCGCCATTTTTACGTAGCACTGCGACACATTCAATGACAAACAAACAACTAAGAGTGTTACTGATGTGACTCTAGTCTATATATTCTGGGAGGGTGTTCTTTTTACACCTGCTATAAAAAGTAATGTACTCAAAAAATAGCCGGAATTTTCGTAGTACTGTATGTGTGTATACATGTATGTGATGTTTTATTGACTAACCTGTTCTAGAACCGACGACTAATTGAAGTTTCATATACATATATATGTATAAATGATAATCATGTAATTAACTAATAATAAGGAACTTTGTGCCTTATAAATGACACTTACCGTATTTATTCTAATTGGCGCCGCTATTCCAAAAAGCGCCGCATTCTAATAAACGCCGCAAGAAAATAATGCCGAATGACATAAACGTCGCACTCTAATAAGCGCCGCATGAGTTACTTATCAATAAAGATATGTACAGTGGACAGCAGTTTAATCGACAGCGTTACGAAATTTCCTAAACCTTAATAGCAATGTAGAGAGGGTTACGTTGTGTGACCTTCAGTTAGGGTTTATAGTAGATATTATTATTAGTAGATAAGAGGTACTTTCTATTTAACACTGATCAGTGAACAAAACCGGTACTGTTGTGTATAAATCGTTCGAACAAAAGCGGTTTTGTTCATGGATCAGTGTTAAATAAAAAGTACCTAAGGTCGACGTTAGCTTGCGGTGGTGTCGATTTAGAAGCTGTCCACTGTACAAAAATTTATATTTATAGGTAAGTACCTATTTCAAATTTATCTAGGTAATTAGAATCAGGTGTTATTCACCGACGTAAGAATAAAAATGAGGATTTTCATTGATTTGAAATAAACGCTGCACTCTAATAAACGCCGTGCCTCTTAAGCGCCGCAGAGGAAAGTATCCTAAACAATTAAACGTCGCGGCGCCTATTGGAATAAATACGGTATTCCAAGTTAAAGCCGTTAAACGTTTCAGCAAGTAACCGGTAACTGTAACGCTGACAGATTCAATAACCACGGTTATAAATTCTATTATTCAATTTATGTAAATTCAATTGAACGAAGGTTAGGCTAGGCGCACGTTTATTTGATTCATCATTGTTTATATGGTTTATCCGCATAAATTTGTACTTATTTTAATTTCCTGATATCGTTAAAATCTATAGACTACCATAACGATCTTTGTAACGTCTTTTAAAGGACATACATAAATATCGAAATAAAAAGTAGTCTTCATATCTAGCATTCATATCTAGCATATTATACGTCAAACTATGAGTGGAAAATGTAATGAACATATAAAAACGGAATGTTAATATATTATAAATCCCCATTTTCTTGTTACCGTTTATTCACGAAAAATGTCTAATGTGAAAGTTACCTATGTTAACATCTTCTTCTAGACAGCATATTTTTTGATTCTTCAGACTTGTCCCACAGATATATTGTCTAAGTGCAATGGTCTCTTCTTTTGTTAAAAGCTTCCGTTGTTTTAGAAATTTCATAAAACTTGGACATTGAGTGTAATGCACGCAGTTTCCGAATGAGTTGGTTGGAGTTTGGCATCGTTTTGTATTTTGTACACCTGTTAGCCATGAAACAAAAACATTTAACAATAATTCAATGTTTCGTTGTATATTATTAATATTAGACATATTTTTAATGTTTGCATACCTTGTCCGTTAACAATTTTAACAACAAAGGCACAGAATATAAATTGTACGTGCGGATATTTCATAGTGGAACTACGTAGGTATTGTGACTATGTATGAAACACTATAACTAACTATAGTATGATAAATTCCGCAACATTTACCACAGGATTTTGTGGAATTGGTAAGTAAATATGTTATCAGACGCAAGATATGAAAAGTACGAAATTATTGCCTATTTGCAAAGTGTGTATCTTATTACATTAGTATATCTCTTATATTTTCAATCAATTCAATCAACACACAGTTGTTTGAAATGATTTTGCTGCTAGTATGCTAGTATAGGATTGGACAATATAATAAGTGAAAAATAGGTACTGTAAAATTTTCTCTTCACTAGATTTTATAAATAAATTACCAGAGTTTGATATCCATAAATTCAATGTAAATTTTTGAAAAGGCTAGTCTGAGAAGACACATTTATGCGACTTCAATGAACAAATAGGTACAAAAGACCTCATTAAACATGGAGTTGGAAAATATACTGAATATAAAAAAAAACAAACTATAATGGAAAAAGGTTATGTTAGCTAAAGCAGCGAACATGGCCATAAGTAGCACGAAGTTTAGAAATGACATAAAATTACTCTACTGCACGGAATAATAGGACTCAAACAAAAATTGAGTACATTCTAGTCACGAAACAAAGATAGTCGGCAATACTGAATCAAAACTTAGAAAAAGACCTTATGCTAACCCAGATCATTCCATGGTAACATAACGTCACCGCTGAAACTGCTTTATCTAAGCACTCTAAAGATAGACGACATAATTTTGATTTTCAAAACACTAAAATTTTAAAAAAGGAAAATAATTATAAAAAAAGATTAATTTATGAAATGATATACATTAAAAAAGATGAAAACGCGGTAAATTTTAGAACGGATATTGATAATTTAAGCGTTATTTATAATAATTTAATTCACGCCTAAATTTTATTAATTTTAAGCTCTTGACTAGGATTTTTTGCCATGTTTTTCCCTAGTCCTTGAACAGAATTGTTAGAGCTTGACAAAAAATTGATTGATATACGAATAATTCAAATCGTTTCAATTTCTAATGCTGTATTAAATCATTATTCCTTCATTATTACTTGTGAATATAATTAAAATTAGATATATCAATGAATTCTTTGTTTTTTAGATAATTTTGTTGATAGGCATGGCAATTTATATTTATATTATTAGTAATTTGACACATATTAAATGTCAATTTCTTCCACTGAAGAAGCTATTTAACGAAAACATATTATTATATGTTATGGAATAAATTGGTATTTAATTATTTATTGTTTTATTGACCTCTAACTGGAAATAAATCAGGAATTAAAAGATAACTACTGAAGTTAAACAGAAAAGTAAAAGCGACAAATAAACAAAACAACTTGTATGTAGAAAAATGAAGATGAAGAAGAAGATGAAAATAAGAAGAGAGAATTTGTAGAGGAATTTGAGAAGCAATAATATAACATAATGTAGATAATGTAATATAGATGTAAACTGGAATCATATAAAGATTAATATAATACGAAGTGTACAACAATATCTTGGAAAGGAAGAAATAAGGTTACTAAGGAGTAATATAATGAAGAATATCAGAAAATAGTTTTAAAGAAAAAGTCGACAAGATTTATGCCGAACGAAGAGAAAACGATACGAAAGATCATAAAGAGAATGCAAACAACTGATAAGAAAGAGCAAATAATTATACAAAAAGATTAGTGAACAAAACAGAAGGATATAAACGCAAGGTAAGTAGCATAAAAGAAACATGTGACGGGAAATTGGTCAACGACTAGGTGTTATGAAAAAATTTTTCTATAATCAGATATACAATATATAATCACATTATATCAAGCTATGTATTAGGTGATATTATCTTTTAATATGTGTGTAACGTTTTAAGAATTATTTCTGATGAAAGTAAAAATTTACCGAAAGCTTTAATATACGACCTTTTTTAATACGAAGTCTGCGTAAAAAATTTTGTTAGTCGTTGACCAAGAAACCCGAGTTAATTAATATTATTTACGATTAAGAAACTTTCGATACTATAATAGATAATAACAATAACAAAACAATAATAATAGTAATAAATAATAATAAATCATAACATAACATGAGGAATGGAAGAGCTCCGGAATAAAATGGAATAAACAACAAGGTGATAAAGTACGGACGGGAAGTAATAATGAAATACATATAAAATATGATAATAAGAATATGAAACGAAGAATATGTGCCAAAAGAATGAGTAATAGGGCAAAAGGTGACCAAGAGGAATTCTTCAAGTATAGACGAATACCACTGCAATATATAGCATACAAAAGAATGGCTAAAATAGACCAGTATTAATGTGGTTTGCCTTGACGTAGATCAACAGTTATTCATCATTTAAACCGAATGTTGGAAAAGCACATAAAAATATGATGAAAACGCTTTATGTTAATTTTAGACAGGCCTAGGGAGAAACTAATGATTTTGAATAATACAGTGGCCGTTCTCTGGTAGTGGTAGAGTTGCGGGAATCAAATCCTGACCGCGCTGTTGTGGGACGTATCGTTACGATCGGTTTTTAACAGCGCAATGAACAGCACGAAAACAGCCAAGCAATACTGTAATAAAATCTAGAAAACCCATTTAGACACACAAAAATACACTGAAAAATGGGCTTGTCGTGCGATTGGCAATATAACTTGGAAATCATTATCGCTGTACTCACCACAGTTAAAACAAGGGAGATATAAATTAAGTAAAGTAGTGGAAGAAATAATAAACAAAGAGCACAAAATAGTACAAGGAATAGACGAAAAGAAAACTAAACTTTTGAAGATAGGAAATACACTAACATTGTGCAGGTTTAAATTCGAATGCTTAGGTATAATGATTTTTAACGATGGAAACAGGGAGCAGAGGTAAAAAAAAAATGAAAACACCTTACGAAGAAAACAAGAATGAAAATATATAAGACCATTATAAGTCCACTAATAATGTACTGGATTGAAACAATGACTATATGTCTGAAAAGAATTTGAAAAAATTGAGTAAATTTTTTTAGAATATTTTATTTGTTAATGATTTGCTTAAAAAACGAAATATCTCACATTATGGACAATATAAAAATACATCTGTTGGCTTTGATACCTTTCATTTTTTCCTTAATTTCCCCAAACAACAAGTAATTAGAACTAGTAGAAATCTGACATATCGTAGCCGCGCCTTAATACCCTCATTGAATGCTGCCGCCTCATAGAATTGTAGTACAATTGATTCTAGTTGTGGCGTACTCTTTACTGTTTAAGAGCTTTCTTCGTTCTGTACTGTGATTATCATACAGAGATTTTTTATAAAATTCGGTATTGTGTTTGAACTGAGCAACAATGCCGAGGTGTATGGTTGTACGAAGAACAATTCTGGAATTTTTTTCTATTTTCACAATTTCCCTACACTTTTCTAATATTATATTCTATTAAAGTAAATATTTTCTCGTATAGGCATCTCATGATTGGATATAGGGTTTTGTAGCTATCATATAGAAGTTTCAGTATTTGCTACCATACTAATCTTCGAATAATTAGTATTCTATTTGCAATACGATGATCGCTTACCTAAATTACAAGTACCTAATGTTTTGATTATATAATACAAAAGTCCACACTACCGGTAGTTATTTGATAAGAGCATAGGTTTCCGCACTTACATCATATCCACATCCTTAAGTAATGAATTGATATTACGTATTTGATTGTAGATAATGGTATCAACCATAATTAAAATATTCTCTGGTTTCCGAGACATCGAGACAGTGTGCTATGGACTCTCTATTTCTCAAATACATATTTTGAATGTTTAGGTACATATTTCCACAAAATATTAAATCAGTACAACTTCGACACGTAAAATTCTATCACTTCGATTGTTTACATGACGATTTCTTATATACAGGTACCGGAAAACGAGTATAATTCTAAACAAAAATTGACTAAACATTCGAGCATTTTTACTATCGCTCTTCTAATTAAACTTTGAACAGAATTCTTCTTTTAATAGGTTAAAAACATGATTTCCAAAAAGGATATTTTAAAAAGGTGAATCCTATACTGATTAAAAAATTCGTAAGGTAATTTACAACAAATATTACTCCAATGATTTATACAAACTAGAAGAACAAATTTACTGTTATATAATAAATTTTCGTTTCCTGTCCAACTCATTTATAATAAAGTCACTGTAAGTTTTATGTTTTGTTCGTGCAATTAAAATATATATGTATAAGTCTGAATATAGACAGTACCTACACATAAAAAATGATCACTACGACTAGTCAAACAAACACTGGATACAATTTTTATTGTAAAACATCTTTAATACGATATATGTACATACATTTTTAGTATATCATACGTCATGGGGTATGTAGTGGCCAGTTTGTTAAAGACTATTTTATTTATGTTAACTATAAAAAACTGTTAGCTGAAAAAATTCATGAATTTTGGAGATTAAGGGAATGGTGGTATAAATTTATTGAAAAAGCTTCCATAATGTTTTTCTGTAATGACTTTCATGAAAGATCACAAACACCGCAAGATAGTTATTATTACGTTTGATAGTAGCGGCATGTGATGCCAAAGCACAATAAGATTTAATGAGTTTTTTGTTTTGTTTGTGCTACATGATTAAATATACAGTCTGAACTCTAAACAAACAAGTTATGTCTAAACTATATTATTTTGAAGTAGAAGTCTAGTTGAAGATATACCCAAGTATAAGGAGAATAATGATGCTTTACGAATCATACTCATGTAAGTATGACATAATATTTCAGTGATTTTTATGATGGACATGGCACTATGAACGACGTCTGAAGTATCAGAAACTGACGTCAATTTGTCAAAGACAGAATACGTCATGTTTGGCTGTATAAATGGCATCAAGATTTGACGTACAGATGTCAACATTCAACATACATGTAACGTACCTTTTTGACATATAAATAATAACATTTTAGGAATATATTACAAGTAGGTTACCTACTCTCTTATACACATTTCCATAAACCTTCACATTTCCGTAAACCTTCACATAATACACTCGTTTTTCTACGAATGAACGAACAAGAATAATAATAACAATAACATGTAAATGCAAGCAAAGAGTTCGCGTGAATATCGTACCATTTGATTACGGTAAGAGATGAACTATACGAAATCTTCTTACTAGTGGTTGCGCCGGAACACCCCCATATCCAAATACTCTCTCTCTATTCTCTATACAAATAGTGAAAAAAAAACTCACGAGAGAGAGCACATTTAGAGAAAGGGAAAGAGTACAGCGAGGCGAAAATATTGAGCTGAGTTCTTGTCGATTTGGCGTGGTTCACACCCTGGAAGCTACTTGACATACTATACTATTCTAATAAAAAAGTTTTTAACTTATGTTCTTTGACAACTCTTAATAATGTAGTAGAAACTTGTAGTTAAAGATGAACTGAAATTCATAAAAAAGATTTTACAGAAAAATGCTAGCACCTAAGAATTTCTTTATTGGAATTAATAATGAAATGTATTATATTATGTTGTATTATTGATAAGCGGAAGAAATTCTGAATTATAGAAATTATAATTTATAGCGCTGTTGTGGTACGTATCGTTACGATCGGTTTTTAACAGCGCAATGAACAGCACGAAAACAGCCAAGCAATATTGTAATAAAATCTAGAAAACCCATTTAGACACACAAAAATACACTGAAAAATGGGCTTGTCGTGCGATTGGCAATATAACTTGGAAATCATTATCGCTGTACTCACCACAGTTAAAACAAGGGAGATATAAATTAAGTAAAGTAGTGGAAGAAATAATAATCAAAGAGCACAAAATAGTACAAGGAATAGACGAAAAGAAAACTAAACTTTTGAAGATAGGAAATACACTAACATTGTGCAGGTTTAAATTCGAATGCTTAGGTATAATGATTTTTAACGATGGAAACAGGGAGCAGAGGTAAAAAAAAATGAAAACACCTTACGAAGAAAACAAGAATGAAAATATATAAGACCATTATAAGTCCACTAATAATTTACTGGATTGAAACAATGACTATATGTCTGAAAAGAATTTGAAAAAATTGAGTTAATTTTTTAGAATATTTTATTTGTTAATAATTTGCTTAAAAAACGAAATATCTCACATTATGGACAATATAAAAATACATCTGTTGGCTTTGATACCTTTCATTTTTTCCAACAACAAGTAATTAGAACTAGTAGAAATCTGACATATCGTAGCCGCGCCTTAATACCCTCATTGAATGCTGCCGCCTCATAGAATTGTAGTACAATTGATTCTAGTTGTGGCGTACTCTTTACTGTTTAAGAGCTTTCTTCATTCTGTACTGTGATTATCATACAGAGATTTTTTATAAAATTCGGTATTGTGTTTGAACTGAGCAACAATGCCGAGGTGTATGGTTGTACGAAGAACAATTCTGGAATTTTTTTCTATTTTCACAATTTCCCTACACTTTTCTAATATTATATTCTATTAAAGTAAATATTTTCTCGTATAGGCATCTCATGATTGGATATAGGGTTTTGTAGCTATCATATAGAAGTTTCAGTATTTGCTACCATACTAATCTTCGAATAATTAGTATTCTATTTGCAATACGATGATCGCTTACCTAAATTACAAGTACCTAATGTTTTGATTATATAATACAAAAGTCCACACTACCGGTAGTTATTTGATAAGAGCATAGGTTTCCGCACTTACATCATATCCACATCCTTAAGTAATGAATTGATATTACATTTGATTGTAGATAATGGTATCAACCATAATTAAAATATTCTCTGGTTTCCGAGACATCGAGACAGTGTGCTATGGACTCTTTATTTCTCAAATACATATTTTGAATGTTTAGGTACATATTTCCACAAAATATTAAATCAGTACAACTTCGACACGTAAAATTCTATCACTTCGATTGTTTACATGACGATTTCTTATATACAGGTACCGGAAACTACGAGTATAATTCTAAACAAAAATTGACTAAACATTCGAGCATACTATCGCTTTCTAAAAACTTTGGTGAATTCCTTTTAATGATTAAAAAATGATTTCAAAAAGGATATTTTAAAAAGGTGAATTTACAATTAAAAAAATAATTTACAAATATTCTCCAATGATTTATACAAACTAGAAGAACAAATTTACTGTTATATAATAAATTTTCGTTTCCTGTCCAACTCATTTATAATAAAGTCACTGTAAGTTTTATGTTTTGTTCGTGCAATTAAAATATATATGTATAAGTCTGAATATAGACAGTACCTACACATAAAAAATGATCACTACGACTAGTCAAACAAACACTGGATACAATTTTTATTGTAAAACATCTTTAATACGATGTATGTACATACATTTTTAGTATATCATACGTCATGGGGTATGTAGTGGCCAGTTTGTTAAAGACTATTTTATTTATGTTAACTATAAAAAACTGTTAGCTGAAAAAATTCATGAATTTTGGAGATTAAGGGAATGGTGGTATAAATTTATTGAAAAAGCTTCCATAATGTTTTTCTGTAATGACTTTCATAAAAGATCACAAACACCGCAAGATAGTTATTATTACGTTTGATAGTAGCGGCATGTGATGCCAAAGCACAATAAGATTTAATGAGTTTTTTGTTTTGTTTGTGCTACATGATTAAATATACAGTCTGAACTCTAAACAAACAAGTTATGTCTAAACTATATTATTTTGAAGTAGAAGTCTAGTTGAAGATATACCCAAGTATAAGGAGAATAATGATGCTTTACGAATCATACTCATGTAAGTATGACATAATATTTCAGTGATTTTTATGATGGACATGGCACTATGAACGACGTCTGAAGTATCAGAAACTGACGTCAATTTGTCAAAGACAGAATACGTCATGTTTGGCTGTATAAATGGCATCAAGATTTGACGTACAGATGTCAACATTCAACATACATGTAACGTACCTTTTTGACATATAAATAATAACATTTTAGGAATATATTACAAGTAGGTTACCTACTCTCTTATACACATTTCCATAAACCTTCACATTTCCGTAAACCTTCACATAATACACTCGTTTTTCTACGAATGAACGAACAAGAATAATAATAACAATAACATGTAAATGCAAGCAAAGAGTTCGCGTGAATATCGTACCATTTGATTACGGTAAGAGATGAACTATACGAAATCTTCTTACTAGTGGTTGCGCCGGAACACCCCCATATCCAAATACTCTCTCTCTATTCTCTATACAAATAGTGAAAAAAAAACTCACGAGAGAGAGCACACTTTAGAGAAAGGGAAAGAGTACAGCGAGGCGAAAATATTGAGCTGAGTTCTTGTCGATTTGGCGTGGTTCACACCCTGGAAGCTACTTGACATACTATACTATTCTAATAAAAAAGTTTTTAACTTATGTTCTTTGACAACTCTTAATAATGTAGTAGAAACTTGTAGTTAAAGATGAACTGAAATTCATAAAAAAGATTTTACAGAAAAATGCTAGCACCTAAGAATTTCTTTATTGGAATTAATAATGAAATGTATTATATTATGTTGTATTATTGATAAGCGGAAGAAATTCTGAATTATAGAAATTATAATTTATAGCTACTATATGTATATGAAACATCATTTTCTTAGAACATTTACTATAATATCGACCTCTTACCTGAGTCTTTTTTATTCTTCACACCACATGTTAACCATATGATATTAAAAAAGATATTAGAAATTGGCTTTTGCTTAGACAAGGCAGTTGGTGTATGCAGTTATTAGTTATTAGCAAAGTATGTATACTATTTTCATGTTTATAAAATCTATATATAACATAGTATCTATATAGAATATTATATTATTGCGAGTATGCTTCACAACCTTTGGAGTACTTAGCTGTTAGAGGCTTTATTACAGCTATTTCTAAATCTTGAAGAGATCTAAGAAACCATTTACCTACCTGTTTTATAATCTTTAGGCGTTGCTTTAAATAAAATACACACTTTAATTGTCGCTATTATTAAAATAGCTACTTATGTTCCGAACCATCCACGACCCTTTGCCTAGAAGTATTACTTCAAATATTAAGGCATGTAATTTGTGTCATTAACCATCATGTTAAGTCTATTTGAGGCCGCAACATGGGAGCGCACTTTCTTTTATAAAATTTCCAAATAAATATAGGACCGAATATTTATACGCAATACAGATAAATAATCAGCACAGATCGACAAAAGAGGTCGTTTTGCGACCATTTATCCATTTATTGTATTAAGTTTTCTAGAAAAATATTTAAATAATTCAATTCACTTACTAAGGAATACGGACTGAAAGTGTAGCTAAGTATAAAAATACTTATGGTCGAAACACTTAATTTAGACGTACTTACAGTCATTTCCAAAAAAATATGCGTTATAGTTATATAGTTGAAAATAAAGCTGACAATGGTTGCCATTCGTTCGCATTACTAACGCTTTATTTATATTATTATTAGCAAAGAATTAATTATGGTTCGAATGGCTGCGCTTGAAAAATTCATATGAATAAGCTTGCAGCAACTCGAACGAATGACAACTTTGTCAAATGCGTTCCCGGCTTCCTACCACTCCTTATTAAAGTGTTCCACTGATGCTTAAATTAATTATATTTTTTCAAAATGCGATATTTGATCCAAATGTTGCGAATTGAAATTATAGTGGTGACTGCATCTAGACATATAACTAGGTGTGACAGACACATACGGAAGTAGTGCAACTTTTCCGCGAAGAACACCCAGACTTACCATCCATTTCACAAGGAATAACATCTAAAAGTGACTCACAATTCAAGAAATATGGTGACGAAAAATCATTTGAAATTTATTGACGTCGATGTAAAACTACAGATTTTTCACGTTATGTTCTAATTCATTGGTATCAGCCTTAAAGCAGCATTAAATTATTTCATAAGAGGAAAACCTCGTCTGTATAAACCCCAATATGTTCTCCAATATGTTCAGCAGTTAAGAAACGGCAATCTGTGCAACTGATATCAATTTCATAAACAACTTATATACTTGATACTCATATTGTATCTTTAGAGAACCGTGAAACCTATAAACATGGAGCAGTAAGAAGCCTCTACCGCATGCGTGACACAATCCAAAAAGAGAGAACGTTTAGACAAATGTAATCCATTCCATAGGTATCTAGTAAAGACTGAACTTTGAAAAAATATTGCCGAGCAAAGTTATATAGAATTTCTCAGATATATGCTTATTCTAATTTCACCAGTTTTATGTAACAATCCAGAATATCATGTTATTTTTAATTACACTGGCTGGTTCCAATACGTTGAATCCCCAGCTGATTATACTCGTCCTGTTCGGGATTATTTACGACGACGAAGCTTTCTTGAACACCACCTAGTTTGGTTGTTTGGAAAATAAATGTTTTAAAATGAAGCCTAATAATTGAGATAATTGAAGAGAACGAATTACAACAGAAATGAGAAGAATGATACCTGATACTGGAAATATATTACAAATAAAAGTATGGTAATAAGTAAAGTGTGTGCTTTTTTGAAAAGACTTTAATATCCAAAACTAATTTAAAAATATACCATTCAATTAAAAATATGCATGTACTGTCTGAACTCAAAAAATGGTGACGTCACTGGCATATAAAATATAGGTAATTAAATGGCATGAAAATAATTATCTTCGCTATTTCCTTAACACTTAGGATTGAAATAATAGTATTGGAAGTTTCCATGCCGTACCTATATCAGGTAAGTCTAATTGACCTTTCACCATTAATTCATACTGTGCACGAAATACGAGTGTGTATATGGTGACGTATGTGAAAATTAGTACATTACATTTCTTACAAAAAAAAAGTACATATAATGATATTTTATTCACAATGAAATAATAACAGTATAACAGTAGTAGATAATGTTGCTTAAAAATATCAGATATTCACAAGTATCACAGGTGGTATTGGTCCCGATATCGGGCCTGGGCTCAGACGGAGCTTTCTTTGTGCGAGGGTGGGGTTTGTGTGGCACAATTTCTAGATTGCAGGATGGGGGCCCACGTTACGTGGTACGGTTTTACTGGCATTTGAGTTGCAGAATTTCGTTTACTTGACGGTCTTGTAGTTATCGTGTATGGGGCGGTACATTCAAGTAGGGTTTCTGAAAAATAAATTTCATATAAATATATAGCAAGAAAATTTCACACAAGTGTTTCTTCCAAAACTTTATCAAATTAAAATAAAATGCGAAATTCTTATGAGATTTGTATACATACAATGAGGTCGGAAGGTATGGAATAAAATTCATAAAATAAAGATAATTTTTTTTATAAAAATGCTTGTGGTCCAGCATTTCATATAATGAACACATTTTAGAAGCAAATGCTAGCTAGCGTGTTCCACAATATCTGTTAAATCTGTGACGTCATCATCAAGTTTATCATATCTATACGCTTATATTTTTTATTTTACAAAGTATTCCATTTTCTGTTGGATAATTACAAAAAAATGATATGCTTCATTAGAACGCCTCTATCAAAAACAGAAAAAAGAAATCATCTTATAGTTACTTACACACGGTGTGTAAAAACACAGTAGGTGCCGCGAATGGATCGAAACTCATATTAGGGTCAAACAATTTTTGAGTAAGATGTTTTCGAAAACAGTAAATAAACAAAACATAAAAAACGAAAATGGAAAATATTCTTAAATAGAGAAGACAACTATAAGAGTGCATTTGTGAGGATATCGAATTACTTAGTGCCGATATTATTCATAATGTCTGTAGATTACAAATAATTAATAAATTCTCACTGTAAAGAATGTATTGATCGACTTGCACACAGGCGATTTGTAAAGATACAAAGTTTTAAACAAGTGCTTTTTAATGTATTTTATATTTCTAATTCTTTTCTTCGATTTTTTTGAAAACAGCATATTTGAAACAATCTTCAGTTCGTTTTTGCAGCAGTATTATTTCTGATACATTTCCAGCGCCAATTCGGTAGTTTAATAATTGTAATTGTGTGGGGCTTCTTGGCTTAAGGGGCTATTATCAGTTGTTGGTGGGAAATTTGAAATTGCGTTATTTTTACTTGCAATAATTTTTGTGAAGAATGATTATAAACAAGAAATTATTACTGGAATATTAACATTTAATTATAAATTGGTGGACGAATAGTAAGTGACAGAAATTACGTGTTTAATAAAAAAGATTTATTTTTTATTTTTTAAAGTAAAGTATTTCAAGAGTTATAAATTTATTTGTCCGCTAAATATGAACGGGAATAAGCATGGTGTACATTATAAAAAGAAATATAATGCTAAATAAAAAAGAGTATTGCAAGAAACTTATCCGGTAGTAAAACAGATAACTGTAGACGTTCCAAATGGTTTGGAACCTTTCTAAAAGAGGGGCACATCATCGCCGCAATTACTGCTATTCGAATTTACTTTATATTCCTTTCTACGTGCTTATACCCCTTTCACGACATGTCTCTATGTCACGATCTTGCTATCTCATTTTGTACATTGCTGTCTTTCATCTCGCAGTATGATTGACAACTGGTACTATTAGCCACCTCTGTTATCCAATTTATTTGTAATGACAGCCAATGTTAGTATAAGATGTGCTCGCTAGGAGTGAAAATAGACCCTTAACGTGGAGAGGCGCAGATTTTTCTATTTTATTACCCTTTGTCAGTCATACATTCTGGTCTGTACCTTACCTTGCTGCTAAAATTAGGTTTAGAACGGACATTCACAATGTTAACATTAGACGCAAGGATATCATAAACATTCCCCACCATAAAACGTTTTTTACAAGCGCTTTTTTCATACAACCTAGCGGCGTACTATAATTCAATTCCTTCTAGCCTAAAGATTCTGACAAAGCCAGGTTTCAGAAGGGCTGTTAGAAGTATGCTGCATGAAGAGCAAGCTACTAATATTTTGAGATAGGTCGCGCGGGCACGTACACATATACATATAATTGCCATCTGTAACGAGTTATTTCCACAGTTTCACTAAGAGTAGTTATTCTTCTTTCACTTATCTTGCTTCTATTCTATTCCTTCCTCACTCTTCAATTTCTACTCTTCTCTGTTCTACACTCCTTGGTTCTTTTGTGTATATATATGGTGATTATGTTTCTGTACACTTTCTTTTGAATAGGTTAATACCTATTATTATTATTATTAAACATTTCACAGGTTTAAATTTTTTCCTGGTTTCGTATATTGAATCGCATCGGTCCTAGGACAGGATGGATCACTTGATGAATTGGACCTCGTTCAAGTAGCTCCTAGTGTTCTTCGTACTATACTGGTTCTGTCCAACAGCACGGATTTCTGGATAGGTAAGTATAGCTGTCTGTTCAGTTGTAGTGTGGTAAGACCTTCGAATAACTTTATAGGGATCTCCGCAGTGGCTCCAACAACAATGGGAATGACGATCGCCTCTCGGAGCTTCCACATGCCTTTGATCTCCTCCGCTAGTGGTAGGTATTTGCTGATCTTTTCTGCGTGCGTTTTGGAAATATTGGCTGACAGAGGGATAGCGATATCAATGATGTAGGCCCTCTGTTCTTGTTTTTGGACTAGGACCAGATCTGGGATATGACAGGTCTATCCGTTATTATTTTCCTGTTCCAGTATATCTTGATATGCTGATCCTCGCATACAATCGGTGGTTCGTAGTCATAATAAGGAGAGAGTTCGTTCAGATGTAGGTATTGTTTTCGGAGTTGGAGGTATATTATTTTCGTGACGCGATTATGTCGTTCCAGGTATTGTTTGGGCGCTAGCACAGAACATCCGGATAATAGATGGTCCAGCGTTTCTTCTTTCTCCCCGCACATTCGGCATCTCATATTGGGCACAGCTTCTTTAAGGATTCTTCTCCTGTATGCACGCGTGGCTATCACCTGGGCCTGGATGGCAGCTATAAACCCCTCCGTTTCATTTAAGATGTTTCCTTTATGTAGCCATGCTTGGGATGCTACGGTATCGATGTTTGCTGTTTCAATGGCTGTGATATATTTACCATGTAACGCCTTACTCTTCCATTGGTTTCGGATGTCGGCCACGGTGGGAATTGTCGTTAGGGGGTTGTAATCGGCTTTAGCTAATCTGAATGGTGTAAGGTTATGGTCCGTCGATACTATAGCTCTATGCAGTGCGCTGTCATCAGCTCTTTGGAGGAAGTATTCTCTGAGGTTACTAATTTGCCTCGCGTGCATGCTTGTAGCACTCGGTATACCTCTGCCTCCTTGACGTCGTTGTAGATGGAATCGCTCGATAGAGCTGCGCGAGTGGTGTATGCGTTGTTTGGTGCATTCCACCCTTGTTTTTATGTCAATATCTGCTAGCTCAGTATCCGTTCACTTAATAATACCAAAGCTATATGTCAGTACGCTCATGGCGTACGCAGTGATTGCTCTACTGATGTTGATCGCTGATAGTTTCCTTCAATCCGGTGATCCTGTTTTACCTCATATCCTGCATGCGCCTCCCACTTTCCCCTTATCATACTACCGATTTTGCATTTGTCCAAACCAAACTGCATGCATATCTCCCTAATAAACTTGCTCACACAATCCAACAGATCTTTGAGATGGGATTCCTTGGTCGAATATAGTTTTAAGTCATCCATATACCACAGATGACTTAAATTTTTGTTGGTGTGTCCTATAGTAACCCCTTTGCTCTGTCTGTTTAATAGTGTTGTTAAAAGCCTTAGAGCAAGACAGAACCATAGGGGCTTAGTGCATCTCCCTGGAATATTCCTCTCTTTACTTCTATTTTTCCTGCGCTTAGTTGTTTCACAGGGGTATTGAGAGTTAATTGGGTGCACCATTTGGTCATTGCATGCCGTAGGAACTTCGAAATTTGGTTATCTATGCCGTATATTGTTAATACTTCCGATAGCCATGAATGCGGAACGCTGTCGAATGCCTTTTGATAGTCTACGTAGGCGGTGTATACTGGTTTTTTCATTAGCTTCATCGCTTCCATAACAACGGAATCCATAATAAGTTGTTCCTTACATCCTCTCGATTTCTTTCGGCATCCTTTTTGCTCTTCATCTAGCAGTTTGTTGGTTTCCAAGTGACTATATATCTTAGTAGATATGACTGAGGTAAGGATCTTATATATGGTTGGCAAACACGTGATTGGGCGATATTTGGATGCGTCCTGTGTATAGTTGGTAGTCTTTGGTATGAGATAAGTGAGACCTTCCGTCATAAAAGGCGCCATCGACTCCGGCTGTTCTAATATTTGATTATAGCATCTGGTTAAATGGCTGTGTACGGACGTAAGTTTTTTGATCCAGAAATTCTGAATCCTATCCGGTCCTGGCGTCTTCCAATTCATAGTCTTTTGGATCGCTCTCTTCACTTCTTCTTTGGTGATTCTATTCCACTGCATTGTTGTGAGATTCCTGACACTCCTTTTCTCGTCGTACAGCCATTTACTTCGTAGGTGTGTTACCGGGACTCCCCAGATACCATTCCAGTACTCCCTTATCGAGTCCACTTCCGGTGTGCCGTCTCCTGCCGTCTCATTTGACGGCTTCAGATCTTGTAAACTTTTATAGAAGAGCTTTTGATTTTGAGCAAATTGATTGTTTTGCTTTTTTCGTAAGTTACTAATCCGGTATCGTTTTAGTCGCTTTGCCGTTGCAGCTAGTCGTTGTTTCAATAGATCTATTATTTCGATGTTACCAGGATTTTCAGGTGTTTTATATTGACTAGATATCTTTTCCGCCTTCTCACCTTTGTACTCGGATCTCTGTTATTTTGAGTGAGTATCCCTACTTCCCTTCTCAGTTTTTCGATTTTCCTTGTCAGCCTTTTTTCCCATGCAGGTATGTCTGTAGGACGCTTTCTTCTTTCCTCTGTACGTTGTTTATTGATTTGCAGTATCGTAAGCGCCGCTATGTATATCAAAGAGTGCAGCTCTGTTACGGTGTTTTCCATTGTGATTTTCGTATTCAGGATCCTATTTACTTCTGTGATGATGTTATGTGTATTACGGTTGAATCGCAGCCTGGGTTGGCTCCATCGGTTGGAGCCAACCCTGAAACCGAGACCGGTGGTTCTTTTCGAATTCTTCCGCAAATATGTCCTGATTGTCTGGGTTAGTAACTATTCTATTAGGTGCAGGACCAGGCATTATTTCCTCTTCAGCCTGCATCATCCCCAATTCCACTGCTGTCTCATTTTTGATTATATTTAGGCGGTCTGCCTTCACTCTGTTGTTCCCGAATATTGATCGTCTCTGGTCAAGTATGTTCTGTATCGTTTTGTCGCCCAATTCGGGGAACCTTTCTATTATTTGTCGGTGCAGTTCGATGCTATACGATTCTTTCGAGGTTTCCAGTCTGGTAATACGGTAGTAACACCGGACAACGTGTTCATTTATCTGTTGAGTCCATAACGTTCGGTGTCTACCTGTTGTTGCTGTTGAGGTTGTGGGTTGCGGCCGTGTGATTGCCTCAACAACACGTTCCTCTGCGTTCGTTTGCATGTTGCGAGCTCTGCTGCGACGGTTTGGTCTTTTTTACTCGTTTGCCAGTTTCATCGCCATTTTTCTTTGCAGGTTCAGCATCTTGACGGTTCCGACTCGGGTCCTGCTGCCCCGACCCGCCAGAGTATCTCTTTCTACGAGTATTTGGAGCTTCTTCTGTTACCTATATGACATGTAATTGTACATACATAAATTCATTGATAGTAGATCAAGTGTTTTTTTGTTATGGAAAACAATTGAATAGTGTAGTTTTTGATATATTTGATATAATAGTTGTCATCATAATTTGATTTTTGTAATAAGTATTTATTTTTAAATACATCAATAATTACATATATACTACTACAATATCAACATCTTCTACACACAAGAGGGGCTGCTAACACGTCTCTGTGATTAGCTAGGGTACCGCGGGGGCGCTACTCCCCGTATGGATCTAACTGATCCATCCCTGCCCTATTATTTTTATTAGTATTATTATTATATACACTATAGCCAACTACAAACTAGTTTTTTGCGTGTTTGACAGAAATTTTTTAATACAACATATTACATTTCTGTAATTGTAATTATCCAATTGGGAACACTTTATCCAACAGACGTAAAAAGAATTGAGGTAACTATTAAACAAAAATGATATCACAAATTCAACGAATATTGTTGAACAAAATAGGATCCATTGACAAAATATGCATCTTGTATAAAATTACCCTACGTGTTCGAGTATTTTTACGAAACAAAATATTTTTGATTTTATGAATGTTATTCCCTACTTTACGACTACTGTATATGTTGTACAGGTATATACTATACTATATAAAATTGCAAAAGTAGGCATTTAATCATCCTCTGAATTATAAACCTATTTCAATTTACAGATAGCATTCAAAATATCGAAAAGATACGTAATTACAACATTCACAGCATCTTTAAGACAACAAGAACTATGCACTGTGAGACAGCTCGAAGAAGTAACATATGTATTCATTTGCAGAACATTGAAATCATGTTTGACCGCTAACAGCACTCCTCCACGGCATGATTGACCAACTGAATTTTTGGCCCGAACAAAAAAAAAAGAGAGAAGAAATCTGGAAAGTATTCTAAGCTGGTTCTTTCATTAGATAATCAGGTTTCAGTATAACATGTATAATCACTATTAGCAGCCATTAATAATTGGTTTTAATCTTATTTTAGCGAGATTTTGTATCAGTAATGTGTTTCTTAGGATCTATTACAACGGATATCAATTTAAATACATCACTTCTTAGTTTAGCGCAATTATCAGATGTTCAGGTAAAACTCGTTCATGATTCTAAGGCACAAATTACTTCTATAGAAACATCAGCGCATGCATGATTAAATAATTTTTTGCAAATTCAGCAATTTAGTGATTCCAATTCCAACCGACGTGTTTTGTGTGGTCCTCACTAGTGGGCATGTAGTTGGAATTGCAACAATATACCATGAGCGCCTATTACAGGCATTTTTTTGGTTTTTATATTGGCATTTTTCGACGTTTTCATATTATTACAAGCCTTTATCACTTGGTGATAAACTTATCTCAGAAAAACAGAGCTGAGATGCTTGCCATGAAACGAAGAAAATGCATAGAGTGCTAGTGGACCAAGTCAAGAAAGAGTTCAATACTAACTATATTAACAATGCTAATAACAGAAGTGCTGCAATGTGGAAAATTATAAAAAGTACAACTAAAAGTAGGACTCTAGAGTGAAATATAACTATCACTGGTAACCGCGGTACTGTTACAGATCCGTATCATATAGTAAACAACTTCAACGAATATTTCTTGTCGTCGGCTGCAACGGTTACTAATCAGATACCTCCTTCTCAAATGGCTCCGCAATCTAAAATACGAAGGATTCCTACTTCCATGTTTGCTGTGAGGAACTTTTAAATATATTATATCCATAACTCCAGAATAAATTCTCATGCGGCTTGACGAATTGCCTGTTGCTATAATTAAGGAATATTGTGAATACGAAATTGTACCAACACTGACTTATTTGGTTAATCAGTCGTTTGAGAAAGGTGTGTTTCCTGACATTCTGAAGACAGCAGTTGTGACGCTGATGCATAAGAAAGGTAGCCGTATGGATATAGCTAACTACAGACCCATAGCATTGACATCGGTAATTGCTAAAGTTCTTGAATATTGTATGCTAAACAGAATAAACTCTTTCTTAAATAAATTTGAAATTATTACACAGTTCCAACATGGTTTTAGGAAGGGTAAATCAACTTCATCAGCCCTTGTAAACTTTTACAATGAAGTTTTGGAACACATTGAACAGCGAAGAACATCTATATCTCTGTTTTGCGATCTCAGGAAGACATTCGACTGTGTGCAGCACTCTAAATTACTGGACAAATTGGAACTGTATGGAATCAAGGGCACTGTAGCAGATTGGTTCGCGTCATACTTACATGGAAGGCTTCAAATAGTTAAAATTAGGCATGTCAATAGAAATGGTGAAGTTAAATATGTGTATTTTTATGTCCTTCCGGTGCAGATGGGAGTTATACAAGGTTCTGTTTTGGGTCCAACATTACTCAGTCTCTACATAAATGACATAGTTATGTTTTTATCTGATGTATATCTTACAATGTATGCTGGTGATATCGCTATGCTGACTCCAAGCAACGACTCAGAAAATATATCAAATACTCTCTTACGTATACTAGATATGTTGGTTTGCTGATAATAAACTCTCTTTAAGTCTTGAAAAGACTAAATATATGGTATTTTATACAAGACAGAGGCAAGTGAGTGTTGACAATATAAAGCTTAATGGAACGGATGTGCACGAGTGTACTTCGACAAAGTTGCTGGGAGTCACCTTGGAGTCATCTTTATCGTGGACTGACCCTTGCATCCACCTGGAAAATACAATCTCGAGCAAATCATACGCATTCAAGTGCCTCAGGTCTCTCGTATCCAATGCGTGCTTACGTTCATTATATTACGCAGAAGTGCAGTCCAGGTTACAGTATGGAATATTGCTTTGGGGTTCCTCTGCTGCAGCTAAGAAAGTATTCCTTGCACAGAAAGCAGCAATACATTCCATTGTTGGAGCATCCTATAAGGATTCATGTAGACCACTTTTACGACAACAACTGTTGCCGTTGCCTTGTCTGTACCTCTTAGAGATTTGTTGTTACGTACACAAGCACGGAAATACTTTTACCACAAATTCGATGGTACACATATAACACCAGAATAGAAGATGAACTACGTACATCTCATCGACCACTAAGTGTGACACGCCGAGGTATTCAAAATATCGGAATTCATATACAATAAATTACCACCTGAATATAAAAATATTACTACGCTTAGACAGTTCAAACAAGCGATCAATCAGTATCAACATATATTTTACGCGGTGGAAGAATATCTCCAATTTTAGAACCTGTTCTGCTAATTTACTGGTTTGCGGAAGTAATTTTGCATATTCTTTGATTTTCTTATCGTTTTGACATTTCACATATAAATCCAGTATGGACAATTCGCGAAAGTAAATATTTCCCAATTTTTATGAATCCAGGGACTGTTTTGTTGCCAACTCAGAACACTTCAAAATGATCACAGGTATGTCAAATCAAAACACATACCTACCATTTGAATTAGCTGCCAAAACTTTTGTCTTCTTTGAATTAGGTATTTTGCATCTACAGGTGTAATACACTAAAGGAGAAATATCAAAACTGTTCAAAATATTGCTCGAATTTACATGTTTGGAAATAAAATTTGATATTTGTTATTGTGGTATTCTTGCTCTTCCTGGTTTTATAAATATTACAGAGCACAAATTTTCATTTGGCATATCTGCGACTTAATCTAATAATCTAGGAGATTAGTCAATTGGTCTTCAAGACCAAACCAATATTGCACGACGCCAGCGTAACTGTAATAATAATTTTTTGAAGGAGTTCTCATTATTTTTATATTCAAGAAACCAGCTACATAATTCAACGTTGAAAGAGACATTAGATTTGGACCAGATTGTAAAAAATTCTTGTTATACCATGCCACAGTCAAAAAATCTTATCATTGATTAAGCGAGAAAAAAAAACACAAAATTGTGAAAATACGGTGTACCTTAACAACCATCCGTTTAAGGAGCCTCCGCTATGGTATTAAATATTTTACTAGTGTATTGGTGGAACTTACTGTATTATGAAATATTGCATATCTTTGCTTTGTTGATCGTGTGTAAACTATTGGATTAGTGATAATGTCTATGCAAACAATAGAACCAATACAACGATTTTTTTTATATTTTCTAAAATATTCTATACCAAGACGGAAGTTCTTTAAACATTATAAAACAGAGTGACCTGAATCTCGATTGCAATTTTATTTTGTGTTAGAAATTTATTGTATGTAGTATATTTTTTTAATTTTAATTTTTCCGTTTTCTAACTCTACGAAATAACGTTTAATTTTATTACTAAAGATCTGAATTGATGAGGTCCATTGTCTCGAATATACGAAATGCCTACGCCAGTGAAAAGAAGCGGCTCATCACCCAAGGATACATAAGTTGTTCGCACACACGGCGGATCTGACATGCAAGAAGACTTTAGTGTCTACAACCATTAAACCCAAGAGTTGTTGAGTGAAGAATCTCCGTCCCTGTTCTACGGCTCTGCACATCCTTCTTCCACCCTATTCATGTGTGCGTATCTGTGTGACTTTCCGAGGTGGTTTCCCCTTAGTGTAGATATTCCATCTGCAGCGACGAAAGGCAACTACGGCGCTCTTCACCTCCCTGAAACGGCCATGATTCGCGGATCAATACGCGCTCTTTCTCTCCGGCGAGATTTTTGTATTTTAGGGGTCGCTATATAAGATTGTCCTCGCTGGTCTTTCGACGTTAACTGCTAAGAGCTTTCCGGAATACTGACATGTACTGGAAAAGAAGTAGGAATGATGAACGTGATTTTTTTTTCTGACGAATTGTTTGTTGGCAAGGTTAATTTTTTTTGGTTCTCAAATATGTATGTGACCGTCTTTTAGGCTAATAATTTTTTGGTATATTTTTCTTGATATGATTAGTAAAAAATAGTCATTTTGTAAAACCGGTATCAAAACTGATGGCGTTTACTTTTTAACTTCAATAATTAAGTAACAATTGAAGCAATCGTTCAAATAGAAAGTCTAGACGTATTAATTCTCTGAGAAAAGGACAGACATTTTAGCAAAGTTTTCTTGTATAAAATGCATTATGTATGGCTCTAATAAATTTCTATATAATTTTACTATAATTAGATATATTTTTATAAGCTTTGCAAATAATTAATTTATTGCTTGTAATATTAATTCCTGAAATTTTTACAGCCAACTTCAAAATCATGAAAAAGTTAAAGGCTACGTCAGAATTCCCGTAGAAAAGCTTGAGAAATCTCCTTGCGAATTTCAATCGAAACTTAATCCTTAAAACGTTAACCAAATCTGTGTATCATGGTCAAACGCCAACGCCAAGATTCTTCAAACAACTGTGCATTATACATACATATACGACAAGCGAAAAGAGATATAATACATGCGAATGTACTGAAGGATAAACGCAACCGTAACACAATAGTCGTTCTAATGGTGGTTGTGAGAGCTAAATGGCGAGATGAGGGACGATTTCCTCCCCTATTTCAACCCTACTCTATTCGCAGCATCCAACATGCTCAGAGACGCTCTAGGGGCGTCGGCGTCTGCAGCGTCCTCGCTCTGTCACTAACTCTGTCAACTTGATAATTGTTAAGGAATAAAAATATAGCAAAAATTTTCAAGGGAATTTTAATTTGACTTAAAGATGTTATAATAAAATAATGGGATAATTGGGATTCATTGTGTGGTGTTGTAATTTGAGATTTGAAGCCTGTCAAGAGAGATTAAAACGGTATATTAGAAGTAACTGCACGCAGCAAAAACGAAGTTTTAAAGGTGAGTTAAATAAAATTATTTTTAATGTAAATTTAATATTTTTCTATGTGTTTATCGATGTGTTATATTGCACGTTATTTAGGAAGTCTTTACATAACATGTCTGCGTAAAACAATTTTTTTTCATCGTTAAATATTAACGCATTCGGGAAAGGCGACAGTGAAAAAGACACCTGCTGTCAGATCCGGGCCCGACTCATTTTTCTGTGTCTCCTCGCTTTGAGTATTGGTGTACTTTACAAACCGAAAAGTGACCGACCGATGGGCGATTTATAAACGTTCGTGGCTTTGCCTTTTAGTGTCGTGGGTCTTCTGAAGGATGTATTACAAGTAATCATGCGACGTAATTATAAATACCTTAATGCATCATGTCGTGTGGGGCAAGATTAAAAAGATTTATTTCCGACATTAATTTTTTTGTTTTAGTTTCTTTATATAATAAATTCACCTTATAAATATAACAATCAGTACTGCAGGTTAAAAAATCCCTTTTCCCTTTCAGATTCTAATAATCTTCTTCGTCGTTTTTGCTTCGTAATAAAAATAAATTAAGATAAAAATTAAATAAATTAATGTAGTAAAACAAGAATTAAACGTTATCAGTCGTATATCTACACCGCCATTTGGTAAGTTTAAACGTGTTGCGCAGACATGCGCAAAAGTAATGATTAAAATAATGTTTCAAAAAGTTTCGGCCGTGTTAATTAAACTTTACCATTCAATTGCGGCAAAAGGACAGAAGGAAGGGTAAAGGGGATGATGTTTCGTCCGTGTCCTCTGTGCGTATGAAAATTTAATTTTCCCCTCAGCATGCAAATGCCAACGTCGCAAATGAACTTAACTTTTAAACAGCAACGTTTTTGAATTATATTAGATGCTGTTGTTTCCTTGAAATTACATGTAGGTGGATTCATATCGTTTTATAAGATTTTATCTAAGTAACTAGTAAGATTGTTTGAAGATTCAAAATATGGAGTAGTATAGAATTAAATTCAACTTGTTTCACAATTTTGTGTGTTTGATTTTATAAATGATTTAATTTAAAATGATTTTTTGAAAGAACTTCTTTGATGGTTGATACTGCTTAAATAGAATGCGCATTACGTGAATCTTGCTTTTGAAAATCATTTTATACAGTATACCACTAATGCTCATCAAGAAACTTTTAGAATCAAGGCAAATTCAAATATTTTAATTCTATTCTTCTGTTTTAAAATTACTAATTTCTCTGTAAACAAAAATAACTTGTTATAAAGAGGTAGCGTTTTTAACCCGAGCGGTAGCTAAGAAAATAGGACGATCCCATCATCTCATCAACAATTTAATAAAGTTGGGTAATTGCTGCAGCAAATTGCGCTAAGGGAGTAATCAAAAATTAACTCGACGGCAACGGTCATCGATATTTCGGTTAGGTAGCCTTTTTTAGTAATATAACCGCACAACAAATAAAATGTAATTTAAATTGACTAGTACCTGACAGAGGTGTTTTTATGGTGAATTTTATCCGGCAGTAAACGTTTGCGGTGTCTAAAAGGGGTTTCAAAATCACTCTTAAAAGAGACACATAAACAAGCAAGACTGAAATTTGTCCAAGATCGTAGAGGATGGGATCATCAGTGGAACAGTATCATATTTTCTGATGAGGAGAAATTTAAAATATTATTGGCACGATTTATCCGAGAAAACTGAAGGTGTGATGAAACGAAATTTTGGCGGTTGTAGTATAAGGGTTGGGTGGTTTTCACCCGTAATAACAAAACATCTCTACGTTTTACTTCTGGGCAAATGAATTCTAATTCTTATATAGAACTTCTGGAAAAGGTTCTGATAGATTTTGGTGAATAAATATTTCAGAAAGACGATGAAGCTTTGCATAATTCCAGACAAACAAAGGAGCAGTGTTAGCAAAAAAAGGAAATCAATTTACTACAATGGTCTGCTTGCTCAGCTCATCTGAATCCCATTAAAAATCTTTGGGGAATATTGACAAAAGAGATGTAGGCCAAAAATAAAGAACACGCAAACGCCAATTAAGTAAAATCTGCGATAATGAGGTGTTAGAATGATATTCGCATTTCAACATTGAATAAATTGATAGATAGGATGTTGAAAGTTACTTTGAATAGCGGATAGAGGAATAGAGGATTAAAACATATGGCCATGCTTGAAAGGTCATATTCATTTTATTATGTCTCAATAACTGTAAATTATTTTTTCCAAATGCTGGGTTGTTAATATAGTTTTTGAAAAAAATATGGAAATGTTGGCCTTTTTCTTCCAAGGATGCAGTAGTAAAATTCTGTCAGATTCCGCATTCCCTAAGAAGGCAACTTATCTAAACTAAAAAAGTTGCATGTATTAGCATGATCGTGTCAGTATGAGTAATGCATAGTAAAGAATGACTGAATAGTAGCTCGGCCCTTTCGCGGATAAGGTTTCACTAGACTGTACTTCTAAATTGAATCTGCGTTATCAATTTTGTTATTTTTTTCACACTTTTTTTGGTTTTACTGGAAATGTTACATCTTCTAATAGCTTCCACTGAATGGAAGCTGTTCAAATTTCTATAGCTTTCTAGTGATTTTCTCCTGTCCACACCATGAATAATATTTTTGCAGCGACAGCACTTCGAAATCTTTCATGAACGTATCCTACAATGTATCTAGATTTATGTTTATTACTGCCACCTTGGTTAACGTTTTCTATTCATCTAAAAAATCTACGCTACCAACATAATTTTTAATTAATATTGAATGTGCAACCCTTTACTTTGTCCGACAATTCTATGCTCTTAGGAAACACGATTTTCTTGGGTACTGGTTTCACAAATGGCGATACATGTTGTTGATTTAAAACTTAAAATACTACTCCTATCTTATTTGTTTAAACGTAATAAGTAGCTTATTAATAACATTGGCAACTGTGCTGGTTAGTTGGAGTATATTTAATTGTTGATTGTTGTTGTAAAAAACATTGAACTACTTACTTGACTTATTTTTTTTAGGTTTGACATATATTTGCTGTCTTAGTTTGTTACGGCAAATATAAAGCTTTTTCTTCATCACTTTAGACAGACAATTCTACAGGGAAATCTTATGTTACGAAATTTATAAGCAACTTTCACAGTTAAAAATGCTTTCAACGTTGCTTTCCTTATTCCTGTTCAATAAAATTGTTGTAAGTATGTGATTATTTCTAATTTCATGAAATGTACCTACAGAAAGTACCAAAACATAATTTTAATGTGTATCGGTCAAACAAAAATATCCCACTTTCACAAAAAAATAGGGGGTTGTTAACCCAAACAAATAATTAGATATCATAGAAAAATTATTGACATCATTTGGTGGTTTTGAAATGCTTTACCGGTTGTCTTCGCTTTTTTATCACCCTTGCTTGTAGATTCTGAATTATCGATACAAATATATGGCGTTGATGTTGGCTTCGGGATATTTTCCTGTCAGAAAATGGGGGCAATTGGGCAGCTGCAAAAAATTGTTGTGCGATTCAAGTCCTCCATAAATCCACCGAATGGAATGGTTTTATTTAGATACCACTTTTTGCGTGACCCCATTCGTTTGAAATTAGAATTAATGATTCCTTAATAATCCGATAACTCTGCAGTTAAGACTCAACTCGGGTCGGGTGAACACTTCCAACTTTAAACACTTTTGAATTAAAGCTGTTCAGAGTTTAGCATAACTGTTTGACACTCGATGTATCCAATGCAGGTTGTTTGTTAATTAATTTAATCATCTCAGATACATAGTTACAGGATTTATAACAAACACTAGATTATATATCTAGGAATACAAAAATAGACTTTCAATTTAGCAACTATTGCTGTACATCCAACGCTCTTATCTGGGTTTCTCTCTCTATAATTAATTAAACATTATATCTTTCAAATTCAAAAGCAAAATAAACGAACTTTATTAATTTATGTAACGTGTCGACTTCAATAGTTGGCATTCTTTCAGGATTATTTTTGATAGGTGTAGTACTACCACTATTTGGAAAAGAAAAAAACCGTATCCATATGATGTAACATCTATCATAAATATATACATATAAATAAATACAATAAGATAACGCGTAACATGCATATGTACAAAAAGCTACAAGCTCTATATGGTAGTCTATGTAACATGAACGCCTATTTCTTTCATTGTTCTTGTATGAAAATAATACGGATCCCCATCTATACGGACAACGCACACAACCTCATTGATAGATTACCGATTATTTATAATTAATGATCTATTATACTGATCGATTCCATTCTATTATGTAACCAATGTATAATCTCGTGAGTTTGATTTTGATAAATTGTATTATTATACTTTTCAGGAAGTTTTTTTCGACATCGCGGTACCGACGATCCGACAACATAGAACATGATCAAGTAGACGACGACGGCGACATAGTACGCCGAAGAAATGAAAGAAAAAGAAGGAGAACGACATACGCAATGCGATCAGAGCGAAAAGAACTGGAATAATAATAATAAAAAAACAAAACACTGCTAGGCACATTCGTGATCTACCCTGTAGATCCGGGCTTTTGTAGAAATTTCTATATCAGAAGCTCGTCTCTACAGGTATCTTACGGATGGAAGACCGCTCGGCTTGAACTTCTAAATTGTTTTTGATGAAGCGCCATCAATGAGAGAAATAATCAAGGAGGGAAATTATCAAGACTTCTTATTGCGTATGTTATTTATGTTTTTAACGCACAATTTAAAGGTAATAACAATCAGCATATAATTTTTTTTAATTCTTTTAGGCTTAGTGCAATTATTGACGGCAATATATTAAAGAATCAAACCCTGCTTTCAGCTTAATGTTTCTGGTTTGAACTTCTATATTCTCGGTGGTCGATGTAGCTTAATTTATTACGGTAATATGTATAGTAAATAAAGGAAAAGGTAATTTTAATGATTCACATCTCTTAGTTAATCTTTGTTGTATGCTTACTTTTTCCTGATCACGGAAATAATCTTGGTAAGCGTCAATATACCTCTTTTTGATTTACATAACCATGTTCGAATTTCTTCATAAATTGGGCACTATTTGTGCTTCAAATTACAGTAAACGTTCAATAGCATTAAGCACCCGATACTAGATACTAGGGTACTTCGATAACGTAAACAGTTCTAGCCAAGCGATAATCAGTCCCTAAGTTATTCAAATATATATAGGGGCGTCCTCGATTTATGTATCAATATTCCAAAACATGAACACCATCTCCCAATTAGCGACGAAATAATTAAAGAAAAGGCCAAACTGTTACATAAACTTTATATTTTGTAGCCAATGAAGCTTGACTACCACGACTCAAAAGAAGTTGCAATTCGAGTGCTCTCTAATGAAAAGTTAACAGCCCAATCACAATCAGGATAACGTTCCAAAAAAAATAAGGTGGTAAATTTATAATGCCAATGAAAGCGGGGTTTATTGGAAAATGTTATCTTAGAAAACTTATGCTGCATCATTAGAAAAATCTGTCTCGGATAGAAAACCCAGACAAGCAATGATAAACGTTTCTAACATACTAGTGGCTCACACAAAACAAAGCTTTGATAATAGGAACGGTAAGTAATTCTAGCAATATATTTCTGATGTATTAAACATTTCGATAGCTTGAGCTTTTGCTGTATTTTGAAAAATATTAATTTTTTGTTTCGAATTCGATTAAATGTGAACAATTTTTAATATAGTCGATATTCCCTTCACAGTGAACAATTTCCCATATTTGTTCAAGTAGATGTTTTGAAAACATCTTGCTCCGCAGCACCTTACAAGCAAGGCCGTGTGGTGGATTTAGAACTGGTGAGGCAGCACTGAACTTTGACGCGCTTTGAGGTATTTTTTCTGAAACTATACAATAAATGATGGGCTCGATTACAGAAATAAATTTTATTATAATGTATAGATGGTACAAAAACATTATCTGAATTGTAAAAAATTATAAATCTAAAAAAGAATAACTCAAAAACCAAAACGTCCAAAACAAGATTAAAAGTCACACAGTGTATTATAATTGTACTCTTCTTACTTTGAGTTTCGCAAATTCATCTATTAAAGCTGAATAGTTCAGTTTTTCTGCTAATTCTGATTCAATAAACAAAATAGCTAGATTGGAAACTTTGGACTGGCTCAGCGTGGAACGTAAGTATGTTTTAATAAGTTTCAATTTGAAAAAACTTATTTCTCCACTTGCTACTGTGACCGGAAGAGTTAAAAGTATCCTCAAGGCCACGATGTTATTGGGGTACACACTTATAAAATCCAGTGCTGTTTCCTTTATTGTTATAAAAGAGCGCAAATCCAGAAGTTCTTCTAATAAATCAATTCCATTAAAGTCAGAATCTCCCTCGTCAGTTACTGAGAGATGCAGATCGTTGCAGAAAGCTTCCAATTCCGACATGTCCATGCTTTTTAATCCGTGGATATCCACCAGGAAATTAAAACGATCTGAATGTGTTTTCAATTCTGTGAAGTGTTCCTTTAAAGACACGAGACAAACATCAAGTAAGCAGTCGTAAAAATTAATCCTAAACTTTTCTTCTGAATTTTGAGGTACTTCATCTACAGATTCATACTGAAATTGTCTTTTTTTCGTCGACGTCTAATTACTTCTTCTCGATCAAATTCAAAATTATTTCCAGATCGTCTGCAAGTTCCTTAGCTGAAGCCTGCATTTTTTTAAATCCTTCTGCTCTGTATGACTGCAAATATTTAATAACTTGATCCAGTAGGTTGGCACATTCAGGTAGATTCACATTTGGAGACTGAAGATTTAAGGACACTTTATTCACTTGAAATAATACCTCGTACCACATAATTAAGCTGAAGATAAATTTATAGTTTTTTAGGTTTTTTGCCAAGCCAGTCCCTTTATTTCTTGTCTCCGAATCGGTATTTGAATTTTCTACGATCTCCAACAGTGCGTCATATATATCTCCTAACTGATACCTTAGTGGCTTCAATACATCAATTCTGCTTGACCATCGGGTCGTACTTAGGGGTTTAAGCGAAAGGTTACTCAAATGTGACAAAAGGACCGACCACCTTTTTGGCGACGAAGAAAAAAATACATAAATCTCTTGTATTATTCAAAAAAATCCGGTAATTTCGCCTGAGCAGGAAGTAGCATCGTTTATCACCAAGTTTAGGGAATGGCAAGCACATGGTAGAAAGGCAGCGTGAGAATTTTTTTGTGAGATTCTGGCCTGAACCCCCATTTTTACTCCTTTCCTGTTGGCGCCGTTGTCATATCCCTGTCCTCTAATATTTGTAATATCAAGGTCAAGTTTCTGAAGCTGATCAATTATCTCATCCGCCAGACCTTGAGCTGTTTGATCTGTAGCCTCAAAAAATCCCATAAAATATTTCTGAATTTCGTCAAAAACACAACGGAAAGTTGATCAACATGACTGACGTCTGAGGTACAGTTGGCTATGATTGAAAAGTATTTGGCTTTTCTTACCCGCCTGATAATTTCTCGCAAAATGTGACTTCTCATTAATGTAATGATTTTGTCTTGTATAGTGTTACTTAAATAGATAACAGACCAGTTCTTACTGGTTTGATGCTCGGGACTGCGGGAAACGTAAACATTCACTTACATCCGCTCAAGAGGGGTCCCCACTCTTATCCCGTTAGCGGAGAGGAAAGGCCGTGCTACGCGCTGATTGGCTCATGTGAATATGTGCACTATCGGGTGGTGGATGCCGAGCGGATATAAATGAGCGCTATAGTGCGGATATGAATGAGGGTGGATATAAGTGAGCGCGCAGATAAGCGAGGTTCCAGTGTATGTAAAAAACAGTAAGTAATAAAGGAAAATGGTAATTAAATATTGACCCTAAAAGGTTAATCGAAAACAATAAACTGCCTGGTGAATCATTATTCTAATAAAAAATGAAGAACTGATCTTGTAGAATCAGTATTAATGGTACTACTCTTTAATATAAATATATACCATATAGCTACGACATGTATATGATGAACATAAGAGTAAAGTAGTTCACACAAGTAAAAGTTACTAGTACGCCAACTGGGATTATTAGGTCTCATTCTTTTGCAACTATAGATAAAGAACGAATCAACGTTGATGCAACACACACTTCAAATCAGGAAACTTAGTGAGCCATTTTCAAATCGCACAAGAATTAAAAAAATCACGTGGCACCTAGGTTTAGCTGATGATAACGATCTGATGTGCTAATCCAACGTAAGCGCAGGAACGTCTGCTTGGTGACGTTAGCCACAAACCCAAAGCATATAAACACATTTCTGCAGACAATCAAACAGCACTAGCCGCTTTCATTGTTGAGTCCAATTTAATCTGTGACTGTCTATTGACTTTTAAAGTTCCGGCCCAAAGAAATACAATTGCACTGATGAAGATACCAGGTTACCAGGGACGTGAAAGTTACGAGACTTCCGATAGTTGTTGTAATAAAAGGCGAAGATTCATTGGAGACATTCTGTGATCTCACCAGACTGAACACAAACATTGAAGAAACCTGTACTGGACTAATATTCCAGAACACTTAAACGAAATTCTTGCAGGACCACAAAAAAATTAAGTACCATTACGGTTTGATATCCTAGACTGAGACATCACTTCACGAAGTTGCATAAAATAGACAGCAAACAATGCTAATTAATCAAACGTGCATGGCAATGCTTTGACAACGGTTTCACCACCTCGAACGGATGGCAACAGCTTCAGATACTGAGAGTAGCAAATTGTAAAAAAAGTCTTTCATTTTAAAATTTTCACTTAAATTTTACTTATTTTGGACTGAGCACAAACCTTGAAGAAACCTGTACTGGACTAATATTCCAGAACAAAAAATAAAAAAATGTTGATTGTTATCTCCGTCGCTTAGACTACATTCTTGCAGCAGGCCACATAAAAATTAAGTACTATTACGGTTTGATATCCTAGCCACACCCCACTGAAACATCACTTTACAAAGTTTGGCAAAGTGAACAGCGAAAAATGCTGATTAATCTAACGTGCATGGCATGCTTTGACAACGGTTTTATCACCTCGGACGGATGGTAATAGCTTCAGATACTGAGAGCAGCAAATTGTATAAAGAGTCTTCCATTTTTTAAATTTTCGTGAAAATTTTTAATACACTTTTTATTTTATCAGATAGAAGTCAAATATAAAAAGCACTATTTCACCTACAAAACATCAAAAATCTAATAAAACACCCAATACCACCAACGATAAAGGTAATAATAATTTCTGATGGATAATGGCAGCTTCCGCTTTTTAAACGCGTCGGATTTTTGTCGAATGTCTAACTATAAAATATTTATGGTGTGGAGGCCTTCGTTTTAGAGATACTTTACTGGACGTATGCACGAGATAACCCAGCGTGATGTCACTCAGAGTTCTTTATATGTGCATATGCCTTAACTAAATTGCTTGCACAACACTAACTTGTTTTTCCAGAAGCTGGTATTTAATTGATTTTGAAATTTATTAAAATGCTGATTATATGATATCGAAGGCTTCCACGGTCTGAGTCTCTGTTATGAGGGCTAAAACCCGGAAGCCCTCATAACACAAAATGCTGATTATATTTTATTTGACACAAGTGCAAATTAAAATGCTTAAGTTCAAATTACTTCAAATTAAGTTGAACGTGAAACAAAGAAATTTGTCCTGTAGTGCCATTTTCCCAAAAACTACTTACCATTAAAATATAATACATCAAGTCGCAAATAATATCATACACGTTATTAATATTAATAGAGCTTTATTTTTAAATCGCTGCAATATGTTCTTTGCCGAAAAAAATACTTGGTATGCATAAGCTAATAGCTACCAATACTAATTGCTTTATTTTTTCCAGATACTATCAGCGACAATAATAGAATATTTCATTCTGGACTGTTTCACGGACAAGGAAATCAAATATGAACGAAAACCCAAGTCTGCAATGGAATGTTATTCGTTCCGTTCTTTTCTCTTGTAATGGCAAAGAAGTTTAGAAACCAACCGGAGCAGCAGCGGTGCGTGCTTACATATCTGATAGCGTGGCGGTGTCGGCATGTCACTGAAACACGCCTACCTTAGCACCCGCTACGAACTTATCGTTTTATCTGGGAGTCAGTCAGACGTATTTACATAAACACGAATAGGAAAGGTGACACATACGATTTCATGACTACAAATGCCGGGCTATTAGTTCGTATTAAAATATAACTAATTAAATTGATTGGATTTTATTGCTTCAACTTATGTGGTGGAGGTGAGATGTATAATAGCTTCTGTAAGTTTTTATTTTGATAAAAGTGATTAGTGAAAACAGTATAATATATTCTTGAAGCAGATTTGGCCAGATTTCCATAGCTGAATTCAATATCAATCGTGATTGTATCCCCTTGTATATTAGTTTGTGTTTTTCATTGCTAGCTTGTATTTTCTAAAGAAAAACCTCTATCAATGTTGTATGAATAGAAATGGACGATGAAGAATTGTTAGACTTAAAATGCTGTTTGTACTGCCCATATATGTAGTCTCTATATGAATGTATTATTACGATACAGCACTATCTTTAGTTGTTTGTTCTTTATGAGGACTATTGAACATCTAAAATAGAGAGGAGCACTGCTTCTTCCAAAATCCTCAACCTTAACTTTTTTATTTTAATATTTGTAGGGCAGTATGAAAAACAGCTATACCAAACACCATCAGAAATTGTTCAAGATTT